>ML790049.1:74491-133515 GCA_009831015.1 Picea engelmannii | reverse complement strand
GACAAGTACTTCCACATTGGTTTGTGTCTAACATGTGGAAGTCACCATTAATACTTCTTAGAACTTTGGAAATTCATTTTAATTAAAGGAATTATTAAAGTGAATGTCATTTATTAATTAATTGAGTTTAATTTAATGAAATGTTAAAGTTATTAGCATTAGTAAACTAAATGAATCTTAGCCATTGATCTCAAGTGAGGTGAGATCTAATCTCAACCGTTGATCACTTTGGAGATTAGGGTTAGGGTATAACTCAAGATTATAAAAGGTAGTCAAGGTGAGAGGAGAAGACACATTCATTGGACATCTATTGGAGTCAGTGACTCCTAGAGAGAACAAAGAGGGAATTTTTCCCAAGGATTGAATCACAAAGGACTATGATTCAAGGAGATCTCAACATAGGTGGAGAAGGAATTTCATCTAGAGATCAAGTCCAAAGGAGGAAAGGAGGAAAGAGAACAACTACAGACAAATATGGGCAGCAAGATAGTTGTAGGACAGATATGGGCAGCAGGGACAACTATAGGTACTGAGCGTACGGGATTGCAGACAATGTTGTACACGTGAGCCACTTAGCTCAGGCGTGTACATACGTGTGAGTCAAGTATCTCAGGCACGTACATAGGCACACGACAACTATATTAGGCGCATACATACGTGTGAGACAAGTGCTCAAGGCACGTACATATACATTGAGCAAGCGACGAAGAGCGTGTATAGATTCATACATGCCACACGTACAAGGTTTTACAAGGGCAATCTACAACATAGGGTTTTTCCAGATTTGTTGTACTTGTATTTTACCTCAGTGTGCCATTTTCCCATTAAGGGAGCTCTAGTAAGCTTGGATTCATTATTAATGAAAAGTTGATTTGAAGGGCGGAATTTTCGGTGTGATGTGTGAGATTTGTTTTCCGGATTACTTCTGTTGTTTTAATTATTTCCAGTCAGTATAATTTATTCAATGAGTTGTAATTTATTTTTCAACAAGGAAATCACTAGGAAATAACTTATCTAGGTGCTAGGATTAGAAAATTAACAACTCCCACAAATATGGTTGTCCAAACAAAATGAAAAAAATATACAGAGGACGATGCCATAAGTGAGTTGGCAATTCGATTGATAAAATGGTGTATTAAAAACTACATTGTTATATACATGCAATTTGTTTCCCAAATGAGGTCGTCAATTATTGTAGTGTTGCGAGTGGGACTAAATAACTAGCTTAAGTTATTGAAGAGATCAAATTATTTTGACTCCCATTGTAAACTATGAAGTGAAGAGGTTGTTGATGTATTGATTCAAATGGAGTGCATTAGCAAAATTAATGCAACCATAACACAAGTTGCAACAAGAGCAACTTAATATATGTAGTTGATGACTTGCAGCATGACAAATTAATAAACCGTTTACTTAGGTAGTTAGATGAATTCATACATTGAGCATAAATTAGCATGATGAAAGTGAGTAACAAACTCAACTCTAGTTTTTCATTAACTAGATAAAGCTATAAAATGAGATATGGATAACTTGAAGCTTTACAACAACTAAATAATCAGCCAAGCTCTTTATAGTCCCAATATGGGTTAAATAATATCACCAAGAGAATATCAAACATTTTGTTTCTCACATGTTTATATTATCCAAGTTACATCATTTTTGTTGTGCAAAAGTTGAGGGGTTGCAGTTTTGTTGATGGTAGAATCTAGTTTGGGATGGGTTGATAGACTTGTTCTCTCATTTGTGCTTGGGTCGTGTGCTTGAGGTCTAATCAACAGGGAAACGAAAATTATGAATAGTGCCAAAGGGACCTATCAAATAGAGGGAGTAGTGGTCTATCTGAAGTGATTATAGTTTTTAGAAGGTACCAAATCATGGACTAAGGAGGTTGTTGGGTTTTCATAAATGAATCAGATTTACCATGATGATGTAGTTAGAATACCATATTTGTCATATATTTGTGAGGAGGTAAAAGGTGGCACTACTTGGAAGGATAGTCGAGTCGAGGTAGAGTACAAGGAAAATGATGAGAGTTGTAAAGTGGCACCAACATTATCTCTACCCAACATAAATGATAGTTCGAGGGTTTTGTCGGAGGTGGTGGACTTGAGGTTTAAGGAGTATGCCAAGAAGGGTGGTGATCAAGAGGATGTTTTTGAGTAAGTAAGGTGAGAAGAAATTGTTATCATATATAGGGTTGAATGAAATACAAATATGTTGCTAGTTCAGATGGGTTGGTCAACGGGAAGAAGAAGAACCCTAGGTGTGATATGCTCAAGCTATTAGGGATGAAGTTAATAATGGACTAGGATGTGGTAATGGAGCAAATGTAGTTGTATTAGGCCATGGCATTGGTTGGAAAATTTCATGGCAGACTAATTTTGGAGAAGTCTATGAACATATGCTTTAAAAGGCATGGAGATGACAGTTGGGTTATGCTCATATTTTCCATTTCCTGACTAGAGGATGGATTACCTTCGTGTTCCAATCTACAAAGGACAAGGAAAACATTATGAGGGGTAAATGGTACTAAGATAGCTCGATATTATCCCTAGAGGATTGGATGCCTCTATTTGATCCTATGAGAGAGTAGATAGACATTCAATCTCTATCGACGAAGCTCCATTCACTTCTTTTGGAGCTTTGATAGGAAAGGGCCCTAACTTTAACTAGTAACAAGTTGTGAAGAATGTTGGGTATAAATGATAAAATTGAATCATTGGATAGAACATCCATGGTGAATCTTGGTGGTGGTCTACCACATGGTTTAGACATTAAAGTGGGAGATAGGTGTTATAAACAAGAGATATAGTGTGTGAAGATTCTATTTAGGTGCTCCATATGTCATTTGTATGGACATCTAAGACATACTTTCTCAAGAAATATATTTTGAACAAGGATGAGATTTGTGAAGAGGGGATGGAGTTCGATGTTCGAGCAAAATTTCCTATGGAAGGTATCAAAGACCAACTAACTTAGCCTTCAAGTTCCAAAGGTAAGTCGATCTTCAAATAATCTTCTTCCATTATTATTGAATTTTTTTACGAGACCTAGTTATGGCTAAGGAGATCACTCCCGATCCAAAAAACAAAAACTATGAGAGAGGTAGATGAAAAGGATATAAGAAGGTATGGTGTTTCACATGAAAATAAATCTTCTATTGCTAAGAATAAACCCATTACCTTTGTGGATGTCATTAAAAAGAAGGCTTCCCTCATGAAAAAGAAGAAACTCATTTCGAAGTCTCTACCCTTGATGGACCTAGACTTAAAACATGACCATGAAGAGGAGACTTGGCAGATAATTTTTTGTATGGGAAAAATATGCCCCCCTAAAAATATTTGAGGGTAGGAAGGTGGATAAGGATCCAAAGACTCGAGAAGTTTTTCATTCTCAGATGGGGGGTAGTGGTAAGATGAAAGGTAAAATGAGTATTCCAAAGAAGAAAGAGGTGAAAAGTATAGGTAGTATCAATATTTTTTATTCATCAAATGAAGCTTTTGTTCTAACAGTCAATTAAAAATATCATATCAGATCAAAGAAAAAGAAGGGGTTCAGGGAGGAAGAAATATTGGAGTGGTGATTAGGTTTTGCTCAAAGTGGAAGTCAAGTGTGGCTTGGTAGGAAATCTTTCTCACCCATGCAATGAAGCAAGTTGATCAAGAGGTTTTATTGGGGAAGCAAATGTCTATTCAAGGGGAACTTAGAGCAGGCAAAGCCCACTCAAATCATTTAAAATGATTATGCTCTCTTATAAGAATGGGGTCTTGGGGAGTGCCCATAAGAGAAACTCATTAGGTTCTTGGGAGTGCCCATAAGAGAGGCTCATTGAAAAGGTTGGTGAAGTCATATAATCCAAAGCTTATGTTAATTCAAGAGACTATTCTTCAAAAAAATAAGGCAAAAGATCTATTATTTCATACCTTTTGAGGATGGAGTTTTTAAGCTATTAGTGTTGAGGGAAGATATGAAGGTTTAGTGGTAGTTGACATCATCAAAGACATGCATAAAAGAACAACAGAGAGGAGATTTCTTTGATACGACTGATTTGAATTGGATTGAGAATGAAATGAAAGAACACATTATTGTAGAGATAACACCATATACAATATTAAAACTATAGTATAATGGTGAAAACCAAATTCTACTAATGAACTAAGTGGAGAAAAACATTGCTATGTATATAACAATACAAAGTGGCTAGAATAATAGTAGATTATCTGTGATAAGAGACATGATGTCTATGCTCATTAGTTAAAATCCCATAAAAGAAAATTGAAACTACATATTGTCATAATGCCACAAACACTAAGAGGTAAAATACCCTAAACTCCTAAAACCCTAACCCAATGAATTGAGGTGGCAAAAAGAATGTGGGCCCTAGGGAGCATAGTTAATGCATTAACTTACCATGGCCATATTTTTTGCATACAATGTTTGTTTTGGGCATTATTTGGCCCATTACAAACCTTATTTCGAGCTCTATGTGTTCAATATAAATAATCTTCATCAATAGCCAAGAGGCTAAAATACCAAAACATGCAAAGGAAGGGCTCAAAATATGCATCGAATTTCTAGGACATGCAAAACTACTATGAATATAACAAGGTGTAGGACCATATTTCAGATGATCGTAGACTCGAATGACCACATAAATTAGAGTAATTGTGTAAGAGCAATCTTGGAATTGATCATCTTGACAAATAGTGTATTTGGGCCCTAAATGAGGAGGTTGACAATGTAGAAAGTGCTAATCGACTTTTTGTATGAACTAGTGGAACTTTGTCCTTGATTTAAAAGTGAGAGAAGAAATCAAATATTTCGATGGAAAGTGTTGACTTACCATTGCAAGTTGACATACATACCTAAATAAATATTGTTGTATACAATGTACTTTTAGAAATTGAACCATTGTTAATTGCTATAATACTACACAATAGAAACAAAAAAGAATGCTAGCAATACAATTTTTCTCAACTTACTTACTTATCTAATAAACATCAATAGTATGTGTGTGCTATAATAGAATAGTAAACAAACAATCATGAGGTATTGAATTAATCTAGCTAATGCAAAACCCAATCAAATCCACATGAATACAAATATCTATGGTTTTGGGAGCCCAATAAGAATCCCATAGGTAAATTGGTGTAGCCTCAAAGCAATACAAAATCTCTCACGTGTTTGCTTCTACAAAGATAATCATGTATAGATAGTGATCCATGGCCTAACTTATGTTTGTTGGATTCACAAGTTGACCCCCAAACATGCATGCTATTATCAAATTGACACTACTTTATAATATATGCATACAATAGGATGTTTGCAAGTGTAATACGATCAAATATATTAGTGCATTTCACATGATACAATCAAATAAAATACATAAAATGAGGGGACATGGGGATTTTTATCCCATTGCATTATCCTAACTCAACAACTTCACATATATTTTTTAATCAATACTCAAGTTCAATATCTTTAACACAATGAATGCCAGTTTGGGTACACTCAGAATACCAAAGGCACAATGTTAATCGAATTCCTCTTAATCATTGTCTAACACTGTAGTATTCCAGATATAAAATAATATGCAGAACATAAATATTTTAGCTACAAATAACAAAGAAACAAGGATATAACCAGTATAATACCAAAACAATACCATAATAATACCAGAATACACCAGAATGAGCACTTTGATTACTGATAGCAATGTTCACTTGCCTCTTCGAGGGGGAAATCTCCAGTAGAGCAGAGCTATATTACAATAATATCCAAGACCAAACTTCTCATACCCTCTATTCCTATTTATACTAAATCTATCCATCCAAAAGAACAATATAGAGGAAGATCCTTCTAGAAGCGAAAGCTTCTATTAGGTCTTCTTACATTTGACTTATTCCTCCTTATTTCTAGGCCTTATTAATATTGACCTTTAATACATGGAAATATATTATTCTACCCACTTGAGGGGTTAGGTAGGTTAGGTCCCTAACATGCCCTCCCCCTTAAAATCATCCTTGTCCTCAAGGCTTGATATGAGGAAATTGTTGCAGAATGTTAGCGGGCTCCCAGGTAGCATCTGTTGGAGGTGTGTCTTTCCACTGGACTAACACTTCCTTGATGGTATGCTGACGAAGATGATGCTCTCGCTGGTCCAAAATTGCTTGTGGCTGCAACCAGATGGATACTTCTTCATCCAACTCAGGAAGGTTGGTTTGATTTTGGCACTTATTTCCAATCACCTTCTTTAAGAAGGAGACATGAAGAATAGGATGGAGCTTAGAATGATTGGGCAAAGCTAACTGATAGGTCACCTATCCAACGCACTTGAGAACTGCATAAGGACCTTAAAATTTGGGCGCCAGTTTCTGACAATGTTCGGCCTTGAGTTAAGTTTGCTTATAAGGTTGCAGCCGAAGAAATACCTGGTCTCCTTCAGCAAAGTGATGTTTTGAGCGACCTTGATCGACTTGTTGCTTCATGTGATTCTGAGCCATGGCCAAATTCTCTTTGAGTGTACGAATAATAGCCTCGTGAACTATAAGTGCTTGGTCAACAGCCTAGACCTTCGATACACCTGGCATGTAGGAGAGAACAAAATGTGGCTTTTGGCCATATATTGCTTCAAAAGGAGTCATGCGAGTAGTGGTATGGCAAGAAGTGTTGTACCACCATTCAACTATTGGTAACCATTAAGCCCATTGATTTTGCCTTTCATAGGAAAAATACTTCAAATAAGTCTCCAAACACTTGTTGACGACTTTAGTTTAACCATCAGTTTGGGGATGATAGGCGGTGCTGAGATGCAATTGGGTGCCCTGTAGTCTGAACAATTCTTGCCAAAAATTGCTGGTGAAAGTGGGACCATGATCATAAACAATAGAATGAGGCATGCCATGAAGCTTGAAGATATGATCCATGAAAAGTTGACCCATAGTGGGTGTGGTAAATGGGTGCTGAAGAGCACATAAATGAGCATATTTGGAAAGACGATCCACCACCACTATGATGACTAACTTATTTCCTGATTTAGGTAATCCCACAATAAAATCCAAAGAGATGTCCCTCCAAATAGCGAGTGGAATCGGAAGCGGTTGGAGTGTGCCAGGAGGTTTGATGGTTTCTCCTTTGCTATGTTGACAAACATCACATTCTGCTACAAAAGTGTGAACGTTCTTTTTCATACCATCCCAGAAAAAAGAACGTTTGACCCTATCATAAGTTTTGGTAAACCCTGAATGCCCAGTTGTGGGAGTAGCATGAATCTCAAAAAGCACCATGGATTTAAGTTGTGAGTGTTTACTTAAATACAAAGGGCCTTTGTAGTGAAGCTCATCATTGTGCTAAGAGTACCCTGGGGAAATTGGAGAGTTGGCTTGTAATTGTTGGATCATATGCGATATTTTAGGATCATGTAGCCATTCTTGGTGCATAGCTTGGAGCCAATCTGGTACAATGAAGGAGAGGGAGAAAAGGGACCCTTCATCTTCATATTTTCAAGAAAGAGCTTCAACGACCACATTTTCTTTGCCTTTCTTATAAATGATATCATAGTCATAACCAAAGAGCTTAGTTACCCATTTTTGTTGCTTTGGGGAGGAAGGTTGTTGCTCCAGAAAATACTTCAGGCTTTGATGATCGATATTAATTTGGAGGTGTTTCCCCAAGAGATAAGGGTGCCAGAGATCCACTGCATGCAGAATAGACAACATTTCCTTTTGATATATTGAATGGCCCAAATGTTATTCTGACAATTGTTTGTTGGTAAAGGCCAAAGGCCTGCCTTCTTGCATAAGGATGGCTCCAATTCCTTTGCCCGAGGCATCACATTCCAGGACAAAGGTCTTTGTGAAATTAGGAAGGGACAAGACCGGAGTAGTACACATGGCCGCCTTCAAAGCTTGAAAAGTTCGATCCACTGCGAGAGTCCAAGTGAAAGAATTCCTTTTAAGGAGACCAGTGAGAGGGGCCGCAATCTTCCCATAATTCTGAACAAACTTGCGATAATAGCATGTTAAACCCAAAAAACCACGCAAGCTTTTGATAGTCTTAGGGTGAGGCCAATCCTGCATTGCTTCAATTTTGTTAGGATCCACCCGGACACCACCCTTGCCAACAATATGACCCAAGTACTCTACTTCTGAAACTCCAAAGGCACATTTAGAGCGTTTGAGGAAAATTTGGTGCTGAGAGAGTAGATGGAGAATTTGATCCATATGGGCAAGATGGGATTGCCAAGTTTTACTATAGATGAGAATATCATCAAATAAAACTAAGACAAAATGACGGAGAAAAGGACGGAAGACATGATTCATGAGGCTTTGGAAGGTGGAAGGGGCTTTACACAAGCCAAAGGGCATGACCAAAAACTCATAGTGACCCTCATGAGTTCGAAAGGCAGCCTTGGGTATGTCATCTTCATGGATACGTATCTGGTGGTAGCCAAAACGCAGATCAAGTTTAGTGAAGTATTGAACACCACTCAACTCATACAAGAGATAATCAATGATAGGAATGGGAAACTTTTCCTTGATGGTGAGTTTATTGAGGGCACAAAAGTCAGGACACATGCGCCAAGTACCTTATTTCTTAAGTACCATGACCACATGAGAAGAATAAGGACTAGTATTGGGGCGGATAACACCCACTTGGAGCAATTTCTGCACTATTTTCTCAATTTCATTCTTTTGGGCAAAGGGATGATGATAAGGGTGAACATTGAGAGGAAGACTGCCAGGAACAAAGGGAATGGAATGATCATGAACACCACGAGAAGGAGGAAGTCCCTAAGGGGTGGAAAAAATATCTTGACGTGTGGAAAGGATATCTTGGAATTCATGATGCACAGAGGGTGTCTCAATGGCTTGAATAGAATGGAGTTGAGAAATAATACCAGAGTGGCCTTTCTTGAGGAGATTTTCCATGCGATGGGAACTAATGATCTCAGGAGAACCAACTGTGAGACCTTGGAATTGATACCTTTGTCCCTCGTGTAAGAATTGCATGGTTAATTCCTTAACATCCTTAAGAATGGGACCCAAAGTGTGTAACCATTCAACACCTAGCACAATGTCACAACCGCCCATGTCAATGGAAAACATATGAGATTTCAGGTGGTAATGTCCAATTTGAAGACACACATTTTCAAAACGCCCACCAAATTTCATGGACCCACCATCGGCTATCATGATTTGAAAATTATTGACAACACGAATATAGCAATTGGTTTCCTGGGAAATGTGACAATGAATAAAATCTTGGGTACTACCACTGTCAACAAGGATGATGACCTTCATGTGCTTAATATAGCCAATGAGCTTGAGGGTTTGTGGGGAAGAGAAGCCAGTGGGGGCATGCAAGGAAATAAGTGGGTCAACTTCAGGTGGGTCAGTAGGCTCCTGGGTAGCATCGGGAAGGGAGGGCTCTTCAACAAGGGGAGTTCCCACATCATCTTCATGAACATCTTCGAAAATGGCCATAAAAAGTTTTTGTTCCTTACACTTGTGCCCCAAAAAATATTTTTCATCACAATTATAGCAAAGACCCTTTAGTTTGTGTTCAACCATTTTAGCCCTAGTTAGTTTCTGGACCTTGAGGGGAGTTACAGGGGGGTTAGGATTAGTGGTTCGAGGGCGAGGAACAAAAGAGGGTTTTTTGTTCTAGGAAAAAACAACATGTTGGGCCTCTTTAGCACGTGTAGTAACATCCAACCAAGTATGAGGGCGGGCCATGAGAACCTGAGATTGGATTTCATCCTTGAGGCCACTGATAAAGCATTCACAGAAGAACGCATCTGGCATGCCCTCTATTCGAAAGGCCAAATGCTCAAAAGCAATGATAAAGTATTCCATTGTGCCTGACTGTTTCAACTTTGTCAAATGACTGAGATAGTGGGTATCAGTATCAAAGCAGGCATAGAGATCTGCAACAAACTGGGTCGAGGCAATATATCCTTGACGTGAATTTTTACGCCATTGCCACCATTGCTAGTGTTCAGGATCTAGATAGAGGACAACATAGTGAAGTTTGGCCAACTTGTCAGTAATACCATGCAGAGAAAAATAATGCTCCATTTGAGTGACCCAACCCATAGGATCAGAGCCATCAAATTTATTGACCTCTACGCGGGGAAGACGAGGTTCACGATGAAAGGAGTGGGATTGAAAATGTAGAGACTGAGAGGAATCAGTAGCATCAGGTTGGTCTGATGAGAAAGGACCTGTAGGGCGATTCAAAAATTGATTGACAAAAGACTGGAGGGTGGTAAATTGGGTTGTGAAATTGGCTTCCATGGTGTCAAATTTGTGCTCTACTTTTTCAATGCGGGAATTGGTATAGCCAATCTCAGATGTCATATGTTTGATGGAGGCATGGGCTTGATTGATGGAAGCTTGGAGTTCTTGGTTGCGAGTGGTGTCCATTTGGAGAGGGGAAGTTCGGGTAAGGAAAAATGGGTGGGTGGGACCACAAAAAGGGACTTATAAGTGATAAGTACCATGACGATCAATGTGAAAAGGGAAATAAAATGGAATAGGCAACAAAATAGGGAAACTGGGAAGGGGTCAGGTCCACTGAAACAAAAGTATTAAAAATCAAGGGTATGAATGCGATCAGGGAGAAAAGGGGAATCCAATGGAATAGGTCCCAAATAAGTATGTCGGTGGGACAATTGTACTCTTTTTTTTACTCCTGCGGAGTTATACTCCGGCTTCAAGAATATTGCAGTGACAAAATTCTCAAATGCTTAACAAGAAGAAATGTGTAGTAATTTCACAACCAAAATGCATAAGGTGTAGTTGTGCGGCAATATATCTTGTATGTTCTACTTTTTTTGTTTCTATCCCGAGGGGTAGGATATTCAGGGTTTCCACAAACAAGGGTTTTCCCTATGCCATAGCTCTTTGATATACGTGTGAGGTCCAACAGTAGTACTCGACCCAATCTCTCTGGACACCAAGTAAGGAGGCTAGACCGTGCCCTTAGCCATACTACCCAACTACCTAGGTACTAGAGAGTATCTTCCCAAGTGTTGTTCTCGGTGGCACTATAACAGTCAGGCGGTCGATCGATTTATCTATGGAGGGATTCATGAAATCTAGGTCGATCTGTATACAAGTGTTGTCTGATGCGCTACCACTCGAAGGGGTGCCAATAGGGGTTACGAGGGTGGCCAAAAAATGTGCGCTTAAGTACCTCTTGTATTTCCTGCGTGTATGATTCCCCGACCGTGGGTTTATGCACCTAACGATAGATCTCTGTAGCTTTAAGACGTTGTAATACGTCTCTACCTTGAAAAAATTCGACCCATAATTTTCTACCGAGGAAGGTGATCTGATACCACTTGTAGTATTCCAGATATAAAATAATATGCAGAACATAAATATTTTAGCTATAAATAGCAGAGAAACAAGGATATAACCAGTATAATACCAAAACAATACCAGAATAATACTATAATACACCAGAATGAGCACTTTGATTACTGATAGCAATGTTCACTTGCCTCTTCGAGGGGGAAACCTCCAGCAGAGCAGAGCTCTATTACAATAATATCCAAGACCAAACTTCTCATACCCTCTATTCTTATTTATACTAAATCTATCTATCCAAAAGAACAATATAGAGGAAGATCCTTCTAGAAGCGAAAGCTTCTATTAAGTCTTCTTACATTTGACTTATTCCTCCTTATTGCTAGGCCATATTAATATTGACCTTTATTACATGAAAATATAGTATTCTACCCACTTGAGGGGTTAGGTAGGTTAGGTCCCTAACAAACACACTCAATACATCTAGAGATGGCAAGAGGAAATTCCATGGGTTCAACCACATTGGACACCAACACTATGTAGAACATGATCAAATGGGTTCTTTAGCAATAATGTAAGGAAATACTAAGCTGGATCATGTTCACTTGGAAAATGAAACATCTTAAAGGTCAAAATTGACCATAGAATTCTAACATTCAATATGAAATTGATGTGAAAGTTTAAAATGAATGGTTTTTCACCCTTTAAACATACTTTGATGTAGAAAACCTGAGTGATGCAAAGAACATAAGGCTCCCAACCATGACTATCATGGGTGCATTACTTAAGGACTAATTAAAATTAATTTTAATAGCAAAGCAAATGTTCCTTTTTTGGAATAAGAAGTGACTTTTAAATTTCTTTACATTAGTTTCCAAATGCAAGTAACATATAACAATCAAAATAAACAACAAAAAATTTAAACATAAAAGTAAAATCTTATCTATGTCTAAAGTTGCTCAATGAAGTCAGATGTCTTGGTGCAAGCCAGTCCTTCCCCAAGTCCAAAGAAGCCAATTTGTTGGGGAAATATGCTCTCTTGAGTGCTTTTGCTTCCATCCAATGTACATCTAGAGATGTTGCTAGCACCCCCCCACGTAGAGAACTCAATCTCAAGAATTAGGATGGGTTCTCTTCACACATAAACAACTAAACCCCAAAGCTAATAGGTAACCAATTATTAGCACAACAAAACAACCATCAAGATCATGGTTTAAGACAGGACATGTGTAAGGTCACATGCTTAAAACTAGTGGAGAGGCCACCAATAAAACATCAACATATCTAGCACACGAGGTATGGTGTAAATCAATACCTTTGGCCCTCAAGCTATGGTGTGAAAAAAGACTACTACTCATTATTATGGTCTCCCACAATGTTGCTCCGACATACAACTAGGAACATATAATAATACCCCTAGCTTATGGGCTACAATACATATCTACCTCATCTACTAAGATATTGGAGATTATGGGCAGTACACTAGATCACTATGAACTCTTCCCTTCCCAAGGATTTCCAAAGCGAGTAGGATTTTCTCAAAGTAAACAATTCCCATGGTGAAACAATGATCTAAAATCATCTAATGAAATCACCCAAAATCCTCTACAATAGGTCCAAACCCCCTAAAAAGGGATACTCACCTCCCTTAAATAGGTTCATAAGTAGTTAGGGTTAGGTCTTTTAGTTAGGTCCCATGGTAGCCTACCTCTAAGGTTACATTACTACTCCTTGGGATAGAAACCCTAAAAGCATTTTTCCCCAATAATTCACTAAAATAAAATATGAAACCATATTAAACCCACACTTCAACTCCCTATAATCATTTTAGGTTTCAAACACCTATTGGCACCATAACTATTGGTCAGACAACATGCATGCCACAACTATTCCAAGGTCTGTGTGTGCCACAAGTGTTCCAAGGTATGTGTGTGCCACAAGTGATCCAAGGTCTGTGTGTGCCACAAGTGTTCTAAGGTCTACGTGTGCCACAAGTGCTCTAAGGTCTACGTATGCCACAAGTTTTGTATCATGCAAGGCTACCAACTAGTTTCTATTGCACCTACGCCAACCATTTTGTAGCACGCGTGCCAACTCTGGTGCCGCGCAAAGACTTGTAAGAAATCACATGTGCATATCTATTCATGATCAACTGTAACAATTCATAACCTTTTTGTAACCGACCAATTGGCCGTGCTCGAGTTTGTTAGTGAGCTAGAATATTTGTTATCATTTCCATGCTTGTGTAGAGATAAAAGGAATATACACAGACTAGGAATGGTTATTCAACAATGGCTCTTCTTTGGGCTCATTGTAATTCTAGAGTTGTTATTGTAATATAAGAGAGAAAGTAGATCAAGATCCGAGTCTCCGGTCTCTGGTTCGAGCTTAATGAGTCTCTAAGAAGGTTACAACCTTTTATGTATCTAAATGTCTATGTGTGATTGATGAGTGAAAGCATGAGACCTAATTGATACTTCCCATCGCGAGTTTTGTTATGGATGAATGCTTGTTTTATATGTCATACTATGCTTTACTTATATGAATGTTGATGTGAATGAGTAGAATATGATGCGTGGCTCTAGGTTGAGTGTTTCTTGTATGTAATATTCCTTCATGGAATGCACAAATGTTCAGTTTCTATAATTCTCATAGCATCCCAGGTGAAACCTTATTCAGTCCTTGAATATTGAATATGCTGACACTAATGGGGTATTTGTTGGTAAATCCTTTCAAACCCCGAGTATGAAAACCCGAGCCAACAATTGGTTTTATTGTCGGGACCTGAAGATTTTGTGCTACATGGTGGAGTAAGGACATGATGTAGAAGCCTTTGAGAAAAGAGATAGAAGAATGCATCTTTGGGAAGAAGGATGAATTCACACAACGAGAGACTAGGAATATGCAAATCAACCTCGAAAGATGGAAACAAAGGTACATATATCCAAATCTGCATGAAATTTTATTTGTTGGGTTTCCTTATTTATTACATGAATAGGTAAAGAGACGGACATATATTAACTATGTGTGGCGAGCCCAAGAACTGTTGGTTAGGGATCAAGAAGTGGTAACTCGTTTGAAATTTGTGGATTATAAGTGGGCCAGAGCCACTGATTTATGATTCGAATGAGTTAAAGAAGGATGCATGAGTTTGTTGTTGAATGTAGCGAATATTTTAGTTGCGCAGAAAGAAAGTTTACACCTGGCCCTCAAAGAAGATTTGTTAGAAGAAATCCCACTTTGGATCAAGATGTTGTTCATGAAGAAGGGGTTGATGTGCATGGAACCCAATATGTTTGCAGCATAAACCCCCCGTGTGGAGGAGGGGATTGAAAGGATGGGTGAAGAAGATGAGATAAGGTGAAGAGAGAATGGATCCAGAAGAGCAAAGATGAAGAAGATCCAAGCCGAGGAAGCAATTCAAGCGGGGAAAAAAAAGAATGAAGAGAAAGGGGTGGAGAACAAGTAGCAAGAAGATCTAAGATGAAGAGAATAGAAGCTATGCAAGAAAGGTGCACGAGAGAAAGATATGTGTCAAAGATAAGCGCAAAACAAGAGAGATTGTTGAAGAGATGTAGCGTCGAGGACGAGGTATCAAGAGAGGATACTAGAGGTAGTAGCAATAAAGTTGTAGAGAATGATGTCAAATCCTTTGGCCAACGAGAGATGTAGTTGAATCAGAGGAAGATGAGGTGCAGAGTAATAGTGTCGACGATGCAGAAGGTAGTGAGGAAGGAGGCCTCCAAGAAAGTGAAGAGATCTTGGTTTTTGGAAGGAGGCTTGTGCGACTCAATATTGGAATCTCTTTTGGATCCATCATTGAAGAAGATGAGATAGTATGGATGAACCCCCTCTTTAACCCATCTCCTGAAGAAGAAAGTGAATGAGAGATAGAAGTAGAAGATACAAGTGGAGTACAACTAGAAGTCAGTGAACCTTTGAAATAAAGGTTGTGAGTACTGGTATTAACTAGTAGCAATCAATTAGGAAGATCAAGTTTTGGTTCAAATATAGTCAATAATGATTCAATCCTCAGGCTTCTTGTGTTTCATGTGATGGGAAGAGACAATGTCAAACAACATCGGTTAACCTGTGAAGCAATTTGATTTGTGAAGTGAGTCACATATGAGGCGTCTAAGATTATACAATTAGAGACTACCTTTAGAGATAGAGCTCTGACATGGTACATGATGTATAGATTTACTGCGTTGATAGGACAACCAAGATCCCTTGTATAGATAAAGAGAGATATCCTTAGAGAATTCTAGAAACCAAAGTTTGAATCACGATGTATAACCAAGATCAAGGAGATCAAGCAACAAGTTGGAGAAAACGTGTGGGACTATGATCAACGATTCAAGATCCCTTTGGATAGATTGACCTTTCAGATCCAGGATGTCCAACACAAAGAGTGGTTCATTTCTCGACTCCTCCCACACATTTGGGTCCCACTCACACAACAAAAGGTGACGACTCAGTCAAAAGTTGTCGATATCGCAATGTGTCTGGAGTCTATGACGAAAGGTGGCAAGATGTCGACAAGGTTGCTGCAGGTGCAATCTCAACTTGTGAAACTCACCATGTAGTTCTAGTATATGGAAAAGGAGAAGGCAATGTAGGAGAATGTTTGGTCTTGGTACCCAAGGTTTTTAAGAAGTTGTGCGCAAATCAATATTGCACATGCCAATGAAGATACATTGTCGGACGCCATGAAGGATTGGCACCAACCAAAGGAATACCAAGCGCGCCAGCCCAATTTTGTACTACACGCAAGGAATCAATAAGAGATCGCATGACAACCAAATATGAGTGTATCTTTAGGAATCTTTTGTAAATGATTTTTATAACAACTGGAATCATCATGGGAAAGGATATGGAAGAGCTGGCAAGTTAGTTAGGATTTCCACGCTCTAGGAAAAATATGGGGGATGCATGCAAACATGTAAAGAATGTGGGAATTTTTTTCACTCAAGAGTGTGGAGTATAGTAGTGGAGGAAGAGAGAGTTCATAATGGTAATAGAGAGTAGACTAGAATAGAGGGAGTGAGTTCCACGTCCAATTTTTTCCAAGTTTTTGCATGAGTCTGTAATAGAGCTAGAACTGGGTACGAATGAAAACAAGAAACTAGAGCACATAGCGCACATCTTTGTTGTGACTTTTGTATTTGAATGCAATTGAAGTTAATGAATGAAATGTGAAGTCCTTCCTCTCTACAATTCATGTGTGCCATGGTCTTACTATATGTCTGCTTACTTTATGATGTGTGGTAGTTTGTTGCTTAGCTATGAATGAAATAATGGGTTTATTCCTAAGAAGTTTTCTCATATGCATTGTCCCTTCATGTCTAACACAAGATTAATGGTCTCTGTGATTTTGATGGCATCTTGGGTGAGACCTCCTTTGGTCCTTAACTAAAGACTGAATATGTCTACACCTTGGGGTTTTGTTGGTAAATCTTGACGAACCCTGTGCATTTAACACCCCAACGAGAGGAAGTAGAACCAACAGAAGGTTCAGTTGCTGGGACTTGAAGGTTTCATATTGCATGATGAAGGGAAAGAATGAGGTGGAAACCTTCTCAGGAGGAAATGCAAGACAGGTTATATGCGAAGGAAGACGATTTCATGCGATAAGAGACCAAGAACCTGATAACCAACATCGAAAGCTAGAAGTAGAGGTATATCTATACATATTTGCATGAATTTTTCTTTATTGAGTTTCCTTGTTTGTTGTATGAATGGTTAAAGAGAAAGACAATGATTAAAGCTGCCTTGGGATCCCAAGAACCCCTGGTGTAGAATCTGTTAGGAAAATAGACTTCCATGCTAAACCTAATAGAAGAGAGGAAGACATATTTAAGCTAGAAAACAATCATGGGTGATTTTAAGGATGGAAATTTATTTTAAAATGTAGAAACCTTGGCGAATCTTACTAATCCTTCATATGCCAACTATAAATGTTTGACGACATTTTTGTAAAAATATTCAAATTTCTAAGGATTTTTTATAGTTTGTACAAAATTTTAGCGATTTTTAAGTTAAGATAATTTTATCCTATAGAATTTGGGCGAATCATTTTTAGAATAGCGAATCTTTTTTTGGGAAAAAACATGGAAAATTAGCCCATGAGTGAAATTTAGCCCCTAAAATCATCCTTGAAAACAATTGACAAAGCAAACACACAGTACATAGAGATTTTACCCTGGAAACCCAAACGAGAAAACCAACATTCCTTGAGAATCTTGCTCTCTTGTTGTCATATTCATTAAGAATAAAAGGTTGAATGCCTAAAATTGGTCTACACCTAAGACACAATCAACATCATACCCTCATGCTTCTCACAAGGACAACCATGTATCCAATTTGGCTTACATATGCATGAACAACAACCTTCTGCTAACGATTAGCATGAATATCATTACAACATTTTTAATATAATTACAAAATGCCTTATTTTTAGGCTTTACAGTAGGAGAAACCCTAAAGGAAGGTGCCCAAAAATGGTTACAAATCCACGTAGATCATTGGCTACAAATCCTGCAAATCCCAGGATTCTATTACAGTCGGATTACCAGTCGAATACCAATTGACCTCCATTTTGTCCTTAGACGGTTTCCACACAACCTATTATCAATTGACCTCTTTGAATTGTTGTCGATTACTTCGACTTTGACTTTTCCCGATTGAACACTTCGACCTTCAACTTTCGTTACCAGTCGATCCACCTCGACTTGACATTCACTGCAAAGAATATAACAACCCAACATTCTCCCACTTGTTGTCTTCTTTGTTGAACCGAGAGTTTCCTGAACTTTTGTTCACAGACCCAGAGCAACAATGCCCATAGCCTCTCTACACCAAGAGAACTTCATAGTACTTATTGACTTGGTCAAAGATTCTACTATGGTTTCCAATGTGTCTACTTTATCAAGCAACACCTTGTTGCTTTCCACCATGTCTCTCATGAAATGGTATAGTACACCAATATGGTTAGTATTAGAATGATAAGTTGGGTTCTTTGCAAGGAATATTGCACTTTGACTATCATAATTAATCTTCATAGCTTTTTGCACAAACTCGATCCCTGAGCACAACCTTTGCAACCATATTGTTTCTTTGTTTCCATGAGTGGCTGTTATGTACTCAACTTCTGTTGTTGTCAAGGATACAACCACCTGTCACTTACTCATTCAGTTGATTGCTCCACCAAACATCTTGAACACATATCCACTAGTCGACCTTTGTTGATCCAAATTTCCAGCCCAATCGGTGTCAACAAAGCCATGTCCGTCTACTTTATTGTCACCTTCAGGTTTTCCTTGGTAGCATATATCATAATCTTTTGTGCCACACAAATACCTGAATACTCTTTTGACAGTTGTCCAATCCTCCTTTCCAGGTGTTGACATGTACCTACTCAACACACCCACTATATGAGAAATGTCTAGTTGAGTGCAGACCATCGCATACATTAGACTACCAACAACACTTTCATAGGGAACACATGCCATGTCCTCTATTTCTTATTATGCCTTTGGATACAGTTCAATAGTTAGCCTTGCTCCCACAAGAATTGACACCTTAACAAGTTTGCAATACTGCATGTTCAAACGTTTCATTTTTTTTTAATATACTTCTTTTGATTCAACTATAGTTTTCTAGTTGCTCTATCTCTCTTGATATCCATTCCCAGAATGAAGTTCGTTTCACCAAGATCCTTAAGGTCGAACTTGGAGGATAGTTGCTTCTTCACCTCATTTATTGCATCCATGTTGTTTCCGATCAACAACATGTCATCGACATACATTGCTACATATATGAAATGCCCTCCTTCTTCCTTGTAGTATATGAAGTGATCAACTTTGCTTCTCATAAATCCCTAACTAAGGATGTATGTGTTGAACTTTTGGTACCACATCCTTGGTGATTACTTTAGACCATAAAGGGATATTTTCAGTTTCCACACTATATCTTTCTTGCCCTTTACTACAAATCCTTCATGTTGTTTCATGTAGACTTCTTCTTCCAGGCCCCATGTAGGAATGTTGTTTTCACATCCATCTGTTCTATTTCTAGATCAAATGTTGCAACTAGAGACATTAGTACTCTAATGGAAGTTAATTTTGCAACAAGAGAAAAAATCTCACAGAAGTGGACTCCTTTGAGTTGGGAATAACCTTTAGCTACCAGTCGAGCATTGAATTTCTCGACTTGACCTGATGCATTCATATTTTTCTTAAATACCCACTTGCTACCGACATGATTTATTCCACTAGGTAATTCGACTAAATTCCATGTCTCAGTCTTGTGCAAGGATTGCATTTCTCCGACCATGGCATCCTTCCAAAGTATACCCTCTATTGAGTTGACTAACTTGGGCTCCTCGCTAATGGAAATTAACACAAATGTAGAACAAAATTCAGACGGACTATACCTTTCAATTGGTTTTCTTATTTTTCTACACCTCCTTACAACCAAGGCTGATTGTTCCACCTCTTCATTTGATTCAATTGACTCATATGAATCATCTTCTTCTTCGTCCCTCGGTTCAAACTTCACCTTCTCTGGATTATTCTCTGTTTGAACCACTTCAAACTTGGACTTACCTCTGATTTCTCTGAATTCCACATCTTGAATGTACATTTTTTTCCTTGATGCAACTCCATGAGCTTATATCCTTTCATTCCTTCTTTGTATCCAATGAAAATACACTTGACTACCTTCTTCTCCAACTTGCTCCTCTTTTCCTTGGGAACACACACAAATTTATCACAACCAAATACTTTGAGATGTGAAATCGAAGGATTTTTACCAAACCATACCTTATGCGAAGTCATATCGACTAGTGTCGACGAAGGAGACATATTCACCAGATATTTTGTAGTGTCAATTGCCTCTGCCCAAAATTCTTGTGTTATCCCAACACCACTGAGCATGCTCGTTTCCTTGTCCATCAATGTTTTGTTCATTATTTTGGAAACACCATTTTGTTGTGGGCTATATGGTGTGGTGAATTGGCGTGTTATGCTGCACTGCTTGTAGAACTGCTCAAAGTCCTTTCCATATAATTCACCACCATTGTTAGCTCTCAACACCTTGGTCTTCTTATCTATTTGGTTTTCTACAGGAGATTTAAACTCTTTGAATTTTTCGAAAACCTCTGATTTCTTCCTTTGGAAATATATCCATGTCCTCCTAGAAAAATCATCTATGAAGGAGACATACTACATGGATCCACCAAGTGAAGGCACTGTTAGAAGGCCGAACACATCACTATGAACCAATTCTAGAATTCCCTTTTCCCTTGTCGCTCCAGATGGAAACCTAAATTGATTTTGTTTTCCATATATGCAATGTTCACAAAAATCAACTTCTAAATTACATTCAAGAAAACCTTGTATAGGGTTCGAATCCAAACTCCTTTCATTAAGACCTTCACACCTCTAGCCATTTTGCATGTATCCTTATAAAATAGAGTGTGCACTCTTGCATCACTCATCTTACTGACAAATATCGGGTTTCTTTCTAAACCTAGAATATGTAGCACGCCTGGAAGGGTTCTACTCCTCCCATCCTACAGTATCAGTATAAATATTCCTCGTCCAACAATTTTGGTTGTCGAGTCGTCCCCTAAGAATACATCTCCTCCTTCATATCGTTCATATTCGCATAACCGTTCTCTATTTGGTGTCATATGGTAGTATGCTCCCGAGTCAATCAACCAAACATCTTGATCCAACTGTGTACTGGTTGACGCCAGATACACATCACCTCCCTTATCTAGAGTAGTCTTTCTCTCAGTCGATTGCTTTTCATCGGATCCTATACTAACTTCCACTGCCTTCGACTTGCAGTCCCTTTTGTAATGCGCAACTTTACCACATTTCCATCATCTTCTCATCGACTGAACTGGCGATTTAGATCTATCCTTCGACTTAGACTTTCTACTAGAGAATATTCCTTTATCTCTGTCAACTGGTCGACCTCTCACCACTAAAACATCTTTGGTTGATCTTTCCATGTTCTTCCTTCTCATTTTTTATGACAGTAGAGATGTAACCACGTCTTCTAGTGCTAATGTGGTTGAATTACTCATTATAGCCATGACAAAGCTGTCCCAAGAGTCTGGAAAAGAACATAATAGGCTAATATATTTCTCCTCCTCTTGAGTGATTTTGATATCTACAATTGATAACTGGCTTATTATGGTATTAAATGCATCCAAATGCCCAGTTACTGAACTAACATCACCCATCCTCAGAAGATACAACTTCTTTCTAAGGAACAACTTCTTTCAACTGGTACAAGCTCCCCAACTTGTCCCACAGTTTCTTGAGTCTTCTCTTGAGACATTCAACAACACCAAATTTGAAAGACAAAGTCGAATCATACTCCTTTCCCTTATTTCAAGTTTCTCCCATTCTTCCCTCAACATACCTGTCGGGATGGTACCTGGACAGACTGCTTCCCATTGTTCTCAATCTACAAGGAGATCTTCAATTTTAAGCTTCCAAAGCTGAAAATTTTGGCTGTTGATTTTTTCGATCTCTATTCTTGAGCTACTTGCCATTCTCTAAGCAAAAATTTAAAGATATCTAACTTACAACTCTTACTGGGCCTAGGGTTTAGCTCATATCCAAGGTTGTTAAACTAAGCTCTGATACCACATGTTAGGAAAATAGAATTCCATGCTAAACCTAATAGAAGAGAGGAAGACATGTTTAAGCGAGAAAATAAATGACAAAGAAAACACACAGTACACATAAATTTTACCCTAGAAACCCAAATGGGAAAACCAAAATTTCTTGAGCGTCTTACTCTATTGTTGTCTTATTCATTCAAAATAAAAGGTTGCATGCCTGACCTTGGTCTACACCTAAGACATAATCGACATCATACCCTCTTGTTTCTCATAAGGAAAACCCTATAGCTAATTTCACTTACATCTGCATGGCCAACAACCTTCTGCTAAATATTAGCATGAAGATCACTACAACATCATTAATAGAATTACAACATGCCTTATTTATAGGCTTTACAGTAGGAAAAACCCTAAAGGAAGGCACCCAAAAATGGTTACAGATCCACACAGATCATTGGCTACAAATCCTGTGAATCTCAGTATTTTGTTATAGTTGACATACTAGTCAGATTACTAGTTGACTACCAGATGACCTCCATTTGGTATTTAGTTGGTTGTCACATGATTGCTTGTCGACCTCTTATCGATTGACCTCTTCAACTTGTTGTCAATTAATTCAACTTCAATTTTGCTCGGTCGAACACTTCGACCTTTGACTTTCATTGCTAGATGATCCACCTCGACTCGACATTCACTACAAAGAATAAAATAACCCAACAAAATCATACTACGATCTATAGACTAAAATATGTGGATAATAAGTGGGTTCAAGCAATCAACCTCTGGTTCGACTAAGTTAAGGAAGGATGCATCATTGAATTTTCCATTGAATATAGTGAGTCTTTCAGTGAGGCTGAAAGTAAATTTGTTATCGGTCCTAAAAAGAAATCGTCGGAAGAGATCCCCCCGTGGATCAAGATGTTCATTGTGGAGAAGGGGATTATCCACATGGATCTCAATAGGATGGTTGAGTAGATCCCGTCGCACAGAGGGGGGGATGGAAAAAAGGGGGAATGAGAGAGAGAGAGAGAGAGTGGACCTAGAAGAGCATAAGAGAAAAATATATGAGAGATACATAAGAAGAGTTGAGCTAAGGAGAAAATCTGAAAAGAGGAGGGGAAAAATAATAGCAAGGGGTGAATGACGAGGGGTCGGACCCAGAATTAAGAGAAAGGAGACCGCACCAGGAGCATGTGCGAGAGATATTTCTTTGCAAGGGAGAAGCGTAGAAGGAGAGAGGTCATCAAAGAGACGTGACATTATGAGTAGGGTATCAAGTGAGGATATTGGGAGTAGTGGGAGTAGGGTTGGAGAAGAAGAATTCAGATTCCCTTGGATTTTGAGAGATGTAGTTATATCAGAGGAAGATGAGGTGCAAAGTAGTAGCACCGATGTGGTTGAAGATGGCGATGGACCCCTCTAAGAAGGGGAAGAGGCTTTAGCTATTGTGAATGGACTTGAGCGGCTATAGGTAGGAAGCTCTTTGGGACCCCTCATCGAGGATAATGAGAGAAAATGGAAGAACCCCCTCTTTCAAACGCTCCCCTTACACATCTGTAAGCAAGAAGAAAGAAACAAAGAAAGTGCGTAGATAAGAGTAGAAGAATAAAGAGTAGAAGAAAGGATAAGAGAAGATACGAGTGAAGAAGAGGTCGAAGTCAACAATACTTTGCCAAAAAGAGTTTCGGTACCAGTATCCATATCACCAAGAACTAGTGGTTAGTCTAAAGGACACAATACTAGATTGAGTATGCCAAACCAAGACAGAACTCTGAGGCTACTTGTGTTCCATGGGACGGGTAGAGATGATGCAAAACAACATTGGCTTACATGTGAAGCTATATGGTCTGTGAAGAAAATTAAGAACGAAGTGTCTAAGATAGATCTGACGTGGTATATGAAGTACAGGGCGATTACATCAGTGGGACAAGCGAGGTACCCGACGGAGATTAAGAGAAATCTACTTAGGCAGTTCCAAAATCCTAAGACATGATCACAATGTATCATTGAGATCAAAGAGATCAAGCAGTGGGCTAGAGAAACTTTATGGGACTATGACCAATGATTCAAGATATTGTTGGACAAACTAACATTTTAGATCTGAGATGTCCAACACATAGAGTGGTTTAATGCAGGACTTCTACCCCACATTCATGTCCTACTCACCCAACATAATGTGACGGCTCAAGCAAAGGTCGTGGATATTGTGATGCGCCTAGAAGCTACACTAGGAGATGGTGAGACATGACCAGGGCTAGTGCAGGTACAATCTCAGCTCACAAATATCACAATGCAATTACAACATATGGCTAAGGCTAAGGTGGTGTGTGAGCATGTGTGGTGTACTATGTGTCACATAGAAGGTCACCATAGGAATGAATGTCCTACGTTGGGGAGCTATATGACGATGGACACGCCAAATCGATTTCCAACTAGACTTCAGACCAAGTGGTGCGAGATTTGTAGACAATGGGGAAATATACCTCCCCGATGCCCAACACTAAAGAAATATTAGAAGACTACACATACTCCATTTTGCGAATTCTGCAAATCCATGGGACACGATGTGAACAACTATTGATCAATTCAATTGATGCAGGAGCAAATTGCACATGCCTTCCAGGTCTAGGAAGAACAAAAAGGTGGCGACCGTGGAGGCGTGAATAGAAAAGGATACCAAGGAGGTACGAGAGGAGGATATGGACAAGGATGACACAAAGGATACAATGGTGGTGGAGAAAGATCACCTATTTGATTTAATTGTGGTGAAGTAGGCCACATGTCACGTTTTTACCAAACCACTCGCTCTATGTGGGTATTGTCATAGTACTAAGCATGTCACAGAAGATTGCCCAGATATGTTGCAAAAATGGGAAGAAAAGAAGGCGCACTGCAATATGGTGATTGTGGAGCCACACGAAGATCAGAAGCGAGAGGAAGAAGTTGATGTGTGGGTGGTGAATCGAGGAGGAAATCAGATGGGAATGGACTTAGAATGTGGAGAAAGATAAGGCTAGAACATTGAAGGGAAGATCCAAAAAGCGACTGATACAAATTATTTTGACAACGATATGAAGGAATAAATATAAAAAATATATAACAATAAAATACACAGAGATATGGCACGGAACAAAGTAATACAATGAAACTCATATTCTATTAATGATTGTCTGAAAATACAAAAGACTATAAAATGCAAAAGCACACAAGCTAGCTAGAATGGTAGTAGCTTATCTTTGAGAAGAGATGTGTCGGCTACGCTCGTTCGCAAGAAGTTGATTACAATGAGGCTCCAAAGTCCTTTTTAACATAAAGCATAATTGAGAAAACCCTAAACATCCAAAACTCTAACCTTGGGAGGTGAAATGCCAAAAAGTTTGTGGGCCCCAATGGGGGTAGTTGATACGTCAACTTTCCAAGGGCATAAATTTTGCACACAATCTTTGTTTGGGGTGCTTGATACCTCGTCGGAAAGGTGTAGCCGAGGAGTACACATTTCGTTCGGCCTAGACTGTCCCTCTGCAAATTTTCTAGGCATCATCGTGCCCAAAAAATGTTGTTTAAGGCCTCAAAATGGCCTTGGAAGTTTAGGACCTGAAAAAGTGTAGAAAAAAATGACAAAATGGAAAATTGTGCTTTGAGCCAGTGGAATATGTAGGTGGCCACGAATGTCCACCTGGATCATTCCTCCCCCCTTAGGAAACAATTTTCTCCATTGCATCAAGTTCCTCCATCAGATGGGGAAACTTCTATTGAATCTGACTCCTAGTGAGCCACTTTCCCTGATGAAGAAACTACCCTGCTTTGACGACCCGATAGAGTTGGATGGTCTACTGGAGGGTGTTATTTGTCTTGGTGTCCATGATTTTATCAACTATCTCCTGTTTGATGTAGTCAAGATTGGGTTATGTAGGGGCCAACTACTCAAATGCGTCCGAGGTATCCAGGAGAGGTGGAAATTATGGTCGAAGCAGTTCCACATTAAATACCGGGTGCAAGCCAAGAAAGGAGGAATACTTAATTGAAAAACATTCTCACCCACCGCCTTGGTGACGGTGTAAGGCCCATATCGGAGTGGGTGTAGCTTCCAATGGGGTCATGTGAGGCGCTCTTTCTGTAAGTGCAACCACACCTTATCTCTTACCTAAAACTTGTGTGGTACTCGATGTTGATCGTGGCACTGCTGGTACTTGGGATTGGATTTATGCACAATACCATGAACTTGTTGTTGGATGCACTCAACAAATTTGGCTGCCTGATTAGCCTCGGTTAGAGCATGGGAGGACTCTTCCTGTGTAGCTGCAATGGGTAGAGCTATGTCAATGGGGGCCAATGGTTGGAACCCCAAGCACACCTGAAAAGGATTGTGGCCAATATAGTTGCAGAGAGATATGTTGTAGCTATGTTGATCATAAGGAAGGATTTCATCCCATGTGCATGGATGTTTGGAATTGTACATCCTCAGGATATAGACAATCATCCTATTGACTACCTTTGTTTTTCCATTAGTCTGTGGGTGGAAGGTAGTCGACTTGGTTATCTTGGTGTCCATCATCGACCATAGGCTGGACCAAAACGTGCTTAGGAACCTATTGTCTCGATTGGAGATATTAGTGAGTGGAATCCCACAATGAACCCAAACATGTGTAAATAAGAACTTGGGGGTGGCCTCAACTGTGATGCTCTTCTTGCAAGATGCCAAAACTACCATCTTAGAGAATCGATCAACGACCATGAAGACACAGTCATTCCCATGCTTGGTTGAAGGTAGATCGAACATGTAGTCCATGGAGATGGAATCCCAAGGCCTATCCAAAGTAGGCAGAGGGGTGTATAGATCCTGTTTCTTGATGGCGGGTTTGGAAATGGCGCAAGAAGTGCAGGATCCGATGTACTAGTGAACATCTTGTCGAAGCTTCGACCAATAAAATGATTTTGTAGTATTGCCACTATTTTCTTTACACCAAAATGTCTCGATCCCTGGCTATAATGAGCTTCCCACATATGCATTCCATTCTCGCTTGAAGGATCATATAGATGACTCAGATGGCATAGCAATCCATCCCGGAGATGAAAGTCTGGAACTGTTTTTCTTGCTCTCAATGTTTGATAGACAGTAGCAAAGTCAAATTCATTATTGTATAATTATAGCCATCCAGATGTATGATGTCCACAAAAGTTGAGAACTATGGTTAGTGCTGCTACTGGGGGTCGATTGAGGCAATCTGTGACATGGTTGGTGCTACCCTTCTTGTACTTTATATCCAAGTGGAATTGTTGTAGGTATGTGGACCACTTTTGATGGCGATCATTCTGTAACTCTCCTTGTGTCTGCATGAATTTCATAGGCCTGTGATCAATGTGGATGGTCGTTTCCTTCCCCATAATGTAATGCTTCCACTATTGACATGCCTACATAATGGAGTACATCTCTTTGTCGTAGGTGGGGTATATGTAAACATTATCAGATAGAGTTTCGCTATGATAGGCTATCAGATGCCCATGGCGTGTGAGGATTACACCGATAGCATAATCTGAAGCATCTGTCTCAATCTCAAATGGTTGTGGCATGTTTGGCAGAATAAGGACTAGTGCTGAGCAGAGGCGTGATTTCAAATCCTCGAATGCTTTCTGTTGGGCCGTAGACCACACAAACTTGGCCTTCACTCCACCCTTGGTCATCTGGCTTAGGGCCCAAGCAATATGAGAGAACCCCAACACAAACCGATGGTAGAAGTTGGTGAGGCCCAAGAAGTTGCGGAGCTCGATCATTATTTTTAGGGCCGACCAATTGCAGACGACTTAGATCTTCGTTGGATCCACATGTACACCCTACTCATCCACGATGTCCAGAATATTGGATTCTCTACATGCCAAAGGAACATTTTTCCAAATTGGCATATAACTTGTGTTACCGTAGGCTACCTAAGACCTATTGAATATGATCTAGATGTTCCTCCCAGGTTTTGCTGAAGATGAGGATGTCATCCAAATATACAACCACAAAGGAGTTTGTGAATGGTCGTAATATATCATCCATCATTTGCATGAATGTGGCCAGTGCATTAGTCAAGCTGAAAGACATGACCAACCACTCGAAGAGACCTTCTTTAGATTTGAAGGTCATCTTCCACACATCCGTTTTCCCAATTGACACCTGGTGGTAGCCCGAATTCAGATCATTCTTACTGAAAACTTGGCTCCCTTGAGTTGATCAATAAGATCATCAATCATGGGAATTGGGTATCGTTTCTTGACTGTGATCTTGTTCGGGGCTCTGTAATTAATACAATTTCACCATGTCCCGTCATTCTTTTGTGTTAGATCAAATGGGGTACCGCAAGGTGAGGATCTTGGTCTGATGTGGCTCTTCAGAATTAGCTCTTGGATCTAGCGTTTGATTTATTCATTCTGCATAAGAGAACACTTGTACACAGTGTCATTAGGCATAGGAGCACTGGGTGTCAGATCAATTGAGTGCTTTACTTGACAGTGCACAGGCACCCCAGTAGGCGAGGTGAATATGTTTTTGTATTCCTCTACTATCTTTTCCAATTGTCGTTGTTGTACTAAGAGACCCCGTGCAAAGGTTTCAAGGGTTGCAGTGACCTTTCGATCACCTTCCGATCGAACCATAAAGAGGAAAAATATCTCGGTTTGAGAGACCACCTTTTTGCACTACTTCGTGGAGATCAAAGAGACCACAACCTTTGGGTCCGACTCCAGTACCCTGGAGAGTTGATCTCCCAAAGTAATAATGACTCTACGGGGCCTAGATTCATAAATAACATGACGCTTCCACATATATGGTTGTCCTAACAAAACATCACAAACTTGAATGGGGGAAACATCACACAATACCTCATCTTTGAAGGGTTTGATGTCATAGTGCAGGCGACATTGTTGGATGGCTTGGATGTCCCACCCATGGTTAAGCCAACCGATGGTGTATGGATAAGGATGCAAAATTGTTGTCAGGTTCAACATCCTAAAAACATTTGTTGAGATTAGGTTCTTCTAGCTACTATGTCAACAATGAAATGGATTGGGGTCCCCTTCACCCACATCTGCAAGTGGAAGAGGCGCTCCCCTTCTTCATGCTCCTTTGATTCCTTTGGCTGGAATTTTGTGGTAGCAATGGTGAAAATGGGTTCTGCATCAATGATCCACTTTCCCTTTTCTGGTTCTAAATCAAATTCTGAGTCAACATCTGACCTTGGGATTTCCTCTAAGCCAACAATGACTATTTGGAGCAACATTCATCAATATTGTGCCAAGGGATTTTGTGGAACTCGCACCACTTTCCAGTGCCATTCTTCGACTTCCAATTACCCTTCTTTGTTGTTGGATTGGGTTGATTATCCTAGGACTGGACATCCTTTCTCTATCCTTTGGCTTGGGATTTAGGGCCACCCTTACCATACTTTGGATGTTACGGATTTGCAGACACAAACTCCCACTTGTTCTGCTACTTAAATTTCTTCTCAATTTTGACAACATACTGATAAGCAACTCCCAATGACAAAATGTCCAGAAACTCCATTTCAGTTTGGATGTAGATGTGTAGAGCCCCACGATATTTTAGGACCATATGCTGCTCGGAGTCTTTGATACCCAACTTAGTGTTCAAGGTATGGAAGGTATTTGCGAACTCCGACACCCTTTGGCCCCTCTCTTGGCGAAGTGTGGTTCATCTAGTGTATTGGTCATCATAATTTCCAATAGGGTAATATTATTCCTTGAGGGCATCAACAAAAGTCGACCAAGTGGGTCCTGGCCCAAAAATTGCAGACTGTTCCTCGACATGTTTCTCACAGTAAGTCTCCCACCAATATTTGACATGGGGAAGGAACTTAAGGAGTGTGAATGTGGTGTTTTCATTGTTGGAAAATTTTTGTATAGAGAAATAACCCTCTAGCAGACTTGTACAGAGAAATAACCATTTTTCCAAAGCGTCAGCTTCTATCTGGCCTTCAAATAAAGGAATATCAAAGTTAACTTGTACCTTGAAGGGTGTTGCGCCTCTAAAGTGATTGTTGGTTGAAGTTACTTTCATTGTTGTCAGCAGTCGCCGAAGGATCTGAGCGAAATTATCCATCATCTTGTTCCTTTGTCACGCGAGGGCTTCCTCAAGAAACAGTTCGAAAGGATCTCCTACCCCCTCATCCATGTTTTCTTCCACCATGGGAGGTTGCTTGTGCATGCAAGAGTTGTTGTATTCAAGAGAAACAAGATCGAGACCCAACTCTCTATACCCTGACCTCGTTGGAGACATGCGCTAAGAACAACAAGGGGCAGATTGCTCTGATACCACTAATCCAATTTATTTTGAGAATGATATGAAGGCATAAATATAAAATATATATAACAAGGAAATACACAAATATATGGTTTGGAACATAGTAATATAGTGAAAATAAGATTCTATTAATGACTGTATGAAAATAAGAAAGACTATAAAATGAAAAAGCAAACGAGGTAGCTAGAATGGTGGTAGCTTATCTCCGAGAAGAGACGTGTCAGCTACGCTCATTCATAATAAGTTGATTACAATGAGGCTCCAAAGGCCTTTTTAACACAAAACATAATTGAGAAAACCCTAACCTCGAGAGATGAAACACCAAAAGGTTTGTGGGCCCCGATGGGGGTAGTTGATACGTCAACTTTCTGAGGGCATAAATTTTGCATACAATCCCTATTTGGGGCGCTCGATACCTCGTTGGAAAGGTCTAGTTGAGGAGTAGACACTCTACTCGACTCAAACAATGCCTCTAGTTATCGTTTGGGGGCTATCGTGCCCAGAAAATGCTATCCAAAGCCTCAAAATGGCCCCGGAAGTTCAAGACCCCAAAAAGTGTAAAAAAGCTACCAAAATGGAAAATTGTGCTTTGAGCCAATGGAATAGGTGGGTGGCCACCAATGTCCATCTGGAATAGTGGCGCAAGCATGCCCCAAGTTTGATGCAACGCTATTATGAGGAAAATCTCTCGATGGCAACGGGTAAACCACAACAAACGAAATGACACACATAAGTCAACTCTAATTCCAAGTATGCTATATAAATGAAATGCTAACAAGACAAAGCTAAGAGGCTACATCGTTCGGACGTTCGATGAATATCATCGTTGAGCATGCAACCCAAATATTTATACCTGCAACTTGTCCTCAACAACCAAGATACACAAGCATATGGTGATAATATACAGTGTTAGCATATAAATTAGCATAATCCATTAACATACACGACAAATACGCCCATGGAATAATAATTCAAATATTTGCAAGATATCAATTGGACGAGAAAAGAGAATTTCTATCAAAATAATCAACAAAAGCACATAGGTGACAAACTTTTGTAACAACACATATTGAAACCGAGAAAATAAGTCCCTCTATTTGGGCCTCCACCACTTCAATCCTCCACCAAAGGCAAGCTCATATAAAGGAGTCAATGAGGTTCTCCATCACAAAGAAGGAAGAGATTGGGGGCTGAACAAGGAGTTCAAACTTTGAAGGACAAAGGGATGTAAACTGAATATGAAGTGAAATTTCTCCAGAGTGTCTTTGCTCTCAAAGTTGAATTGTTCAATCTCCTTAAGGCTTGGATATGGCTCAATTTATAGCCTTCAAATGGAATTGAAGGGCTGATTCGGAGCATTTCCAGTATATGGAAGGTCAAGGATCATGGATCTTGTGACATGGCATGGAAACTCGACATAATTTTTAATTTTGAGCACCAAACCAGATGTACGCGGGCTGTAGTGGAGCAACCTGCGTATACGCTTGTTGTATAACTGATAGGGCGCGTATATGTGGAAAAATGTTCATTTTTGGCACTGTAAGGTGCAAGAGGGGACTTCAAGTTTGCATAGGGAAATGGAAATTCCATCTAAGCAAGTTGCATGGAGTGAGGAAAAATTCATTGTAATAGATGCCCCCTAATCTGTGAGGTCAGAGGAGTACCTGCGATGGCCAAAATATAATATAATTCCTAGAAGTGGACTAATGGAGACTCAGATAGAAGTACTAGTCGCTCATGAGAATATTACAATCCATAATGACTATGTACACATGGATTCCAATATGAATTACACTGCACATCCATGTGAAATTATATCAAATAGTTGTTCATGGCCATGAATAGGCAATACAAAGTGGATATATGCCATAGGCTGTCATAGTCATGAACAAGGCACAGTGGAATCCAATCTCAAAATCAATCTGAAGATACTTGTATATTATGGAGTACAATCTGATCTCCCATGATCAATGAAGTCATATAGGCACTGGTCCAATGAAATACAACAACAGACGAGGAATATTGCTACTGTCAGTTGGAGGTATTCTACACTATCCACCGAAGGTGTAAGTCTACATCATGTGAATAAAGGATTTGAGGTCGAACACAATGAGACTTCATTTGATTACCGGTTATTAAGCTATACCATTAACAAACACGAGACAACCCATCGATAATGAAAGTAGGTATCAAGGCACCGGGTACATTCTATAAGTGCGAATAAGGGTGTTGAGGTAGAACACTTGAAGAATCCACCAATCATGAGAAATTGATGTATTCCCAACTGTCGATGGGAGGAGAACCTGCTACTGATGACTGCAAGCTTCTAGGTACTCATAGGACTCTAGGCTTAATTTCCAGAATAGATGAGCTGAAGTCGATGGAAGGAGACTCGCTGAAAGGAGAGCATTAGGGAATTTATCATCATTCAACACGAGGTACAAAGTAATAGCTTGATGATTAGGAGGAAATCGGACGAATAGGATATTCACGAACCAATGACCCTATGCGTCCCTCGCATGCACCGGATGCAAGTAGTGCACGAAAAAGACCCTCTTAATAGAAGGCAATAAGGAAAACTGTCGACAAAGGTGAGGAAACCACCAATAAGGCTAATGGAATACATGACACTGCACAAATCCCAATGTGTGAATAGATTTCTTGTCATCGAATGCAAGGGAAACCCCCTAGTCAACGACCAATGAGGAGATATCAACTGTTGGGTTTAAGGTTACCTACCCATAGGACCAGGGTGCATGGTAGGACTACAACTTCATGTGACTCTGAGATCCACTGAGGGTATGGATGACATGCAAAGTCAAGAGTTATGAGAAATGGCTGACACAGGTTTATAGACTTCCTTTGAACAAGAGCATGAGACATACAAATAACTCAGGCAGCATAGAATTGATGATAAAACTTTGTGATGTAGGAGGCATCAATAAACTTTCCATAGGGATTGGAAGAATAACCAGTCGAAGGAGTAAACTCTAAGTAACGAGCTCAACTTCCTAAGGTCATGCTAAACCCAAACTTTGGATAACAATGGAATTAAAATTTTGTGCTCTATTCAAAGGCGACACGACTGTTGCCTATATGAGATAATATTCTTTTCCCACTCGTCTTTTTTTTTGTTTTTTCCTAGGCAAAGAAATGCTATGATACAAGAGAGGAAACAAGTGTCCTGAGTAAGAAACTATCTCGAAGCAGTGGAACATACCTATGCTTAATGCAAGGAAGTGCATGCGGGGCATGGACACTCAGGAGAGTGTTTCCTCTTAGGGTACATGGTGTCAATTTGCAAAGGATATATAAAAGGCTCTGCTTGGCTGGTGATGCAAATTGCCGAGGTAAGAGGCTTATAACGAGAAAGCGGGAACCGACAATAAGCTTAATACTGCAAGCAGGATAATGGAATACAATTACAACTTAACACACAAAAATGTCCTTTTTCGTAGATTTAGTGCCCTAAGCCCGAAAAAGTATAAAATAATACCTAGGAGAACTCTTCTAGTCAATGGTGACTAGAGTATTCCTTTTTCGTAAGTAGTCTACTTGGTTTGGAAAAGGTTTAAACTTATACCAAATAGGTGTCCTTTCAAATCCATTTAACGAGTGTGAAAGAGACAACTTCACTCGATAATCTTTTTGTTTTTTCGAGAGTCAGAAAAGAGATTAACCAAGACTCGGGGGAAGTCCCATAGGTGAGGGTCAAAATGCTTGTGAGTAAGAGTATGGGGTTCGAACACAAATTCATATTGGGACTATAAGGAACTCTCGGTCCTATGGAATAACTTCTGCATGGGCACCAAATGGCACAAAGGTTCTAACTAGGGCACCCATGTTTGGTAAGCCTCTACCACTCAATAACAACACTTCTAGTAGTAGTAAGAAGGTTTTGTGTCGCTAATAAATGGGTTCGTACCTAGGGTGTATGGATCACAATCATAGGATGATGCAAAAGTGAAAAACGGAGTGAAAACCTATCCTATATGCTGGTGAAAGAATATACCTCCTAAAGGCATGAACGAGCGGTATGACGCTGGAAACCACAAAAAACAAAGTCTTTCCACTGCACTATTAGTCCATAAGGTTAAAGTATAGCACAAACTATAGGAAGTGGGTAAAAAAATTCTACCAATAGTAAAAATATACCATTTTACCATACCATTTGAGTTTTTTTTACCCACATAGTGCATTTTAGGCAATTTTCCCCATGATCTTCAAGTGTCAATTGCAGGAGCTATGATCAGTGAAATCAATAACCATCTGGACCAAGTAATTTCCCATCCCCTCTACTTCAATTTCAATTTTAGGCCCCATTTTTTGAGTATTAGAGGGCGTAAACATGGAAAATAGGGTATACACGAGTGACATTTCATCAGGTCACGTATACGACCCATATACGTGGGAAAAGCGAAGCCTGGATGCGTATATGCAGCCATATACGTGATTGTTACCAAGTTAGCCCACATACAAGTCCGTGAACAACATTTTTGAAAGGTTTTAACTCAAAAAATGGTTTCTCCTTTGTAGGATGGTGATTGAATGGAGGGAGAGAGAGCATGAAGAGATAGATGCAACCGTTGGAAGAGATGTAAGGGCCCAACAAGCTTTAAAAATATGTGGCCTTTATAAATTTAGGGTTCTCAAGGGAATGAGGGCTCAAGTGAGGTTATTCCAGCTGCTAGTAAACTATTGGGATCCGGAGACATAGTCCTTCAACCTCAATGGGAAACCATTGAGGATTGAAGTGGACGATATATACTTTATCATAGGATTGTCTCATCGAGGCGAGGTAGTGAATCTCAAGGCGCAAGGGGCTGGGGGTGGTATGACTATGGAGGAGTACATTGCCACCCATTGTGTTGCAGGCACATATAAAGTAGGTATCCAACTCCCAATCAGGGCGATCGAGAACCTGAGCTTAAAGATCATCGTGCTTGTAGTCACACAGATTTTAGGGTCAACCTCGTTGCACCAGGATCAAGGCCACTCATGTTCTATGTAGTGGAGTGTTTAAGACATATTTTTTATGACTGGTGTACCTCACTGCTGGCTAACATGAAGAGCTAGTTGACGGATTGCAAACAAGGGGAAATGAGGAATTTTGGATTTGCATCCATTCTTTGTAGTTTTTTCTTTGAGAGGGTTCCAAGCTTGAGCCCTACAGTAGAGATTACTTCACATGGACAACGTGATCCAACCATGTCACGGTGGACCGATGTGATGAGGCGGCTAGGAGGTGGTAGGGTGCCAACCCCCTACAATGATGAGTTCTTTTTTTGGTGGCGCTGACAGGTCATAGCCATTGACGACTGCCCTTATGACAAGATCGACTACAGAGGGGATATGGACATGCCATTGCCACCAGGTTCCGCCTACGGTGATATTGGTAAGAAATGTTTTTATATATTTCATTTTTTTGTGTTTTTCAACAAAAATAAAAACACAAATATTTTTGTATGGTATCAAGTATTAACAATTGCTTTGTTATAGATGTAGGTCTGTGACAACCAGAGGGATTCCCATGACATCGGCGGAGGGGCTGAGGAGATGAGAAAGTGGGTGGAGATGTAGAGTGAGTGCTACAAAATGTGCAGGGGAACCTATCTCGATTGACACACAAGATTCCCATGGTTCAAGTGGAGGATCTGCTAGAGGCGATGCAACAACAGGTGGTGGGTTTACCCCTTGCATGGGTGAGACTCTTCCAACGTCTCATAAACATCATAGTGTGCTATCATGATATGCATCTGGGGCCACAAACATAGATCCCATGGTCATATTATATACTGACCATATATGTATTTTGAGGGTGTGAGCCCCATTTTGTACTATGACACCATATTTTTTGAACTCGAAAGGATAAAATATAAAAAAATTTGAACTTGTGTTTTCTTTGCTTAGTTATGTGACAAATGCCAATCTAAAATATAATTAGCATATGCATCGGATACATGATTAGAAATTCTAGGTATATTATTATAAGTAAGAAAATCAAAGTATCGTTCCAAAAGTCGTACCCATAGGAATCGTCAGAGTAGAGTAGGATCTCACACATGTTAAATGTCGTTCAACTGACATACGACTAACTGGGAGTCTAGAAAAACTTCTAAATACTGAACACCATGTGAAATGGCGTCGCGTAATAGCTCTATAACGACGTTACACTCGACCACATTATTTGTTGATGGCTCCAGAAGAATGCCTCTTGAAGACACTAGTTGGCCCTCGGGTGAGTAAATGACCCAAGCAACGAAATCCATGTTCTGTATATGACGATTGGCACCATCTCTGAATCCTAAGTAAAATGAAGACTTCGTTGACATCTTCCAACTAAGGGAAAAATTGATAAGAAATCCGATGACACAAAGGAAAAGATTTATATACACTAAGATACACTAGTATACAAAGGTCACGCTCAAGCTTGAGGGCTCAAGTGTAATACCTTTTAAGGTAGAGCCTATTTCTGGGCTCATCCAACATATTCCCTTCATAATATTCCAATTCGTAGGCTCCTTTATCTAATACACGTTGCACGATATAAGGACTGTGCCACATGGGGTTGAACTTGCCTGGCCCCAATGATTCTTTGGCTTGGTCATAAAGGAGAACCAAGTCACCCTCAACGTACTGCCGAGGACAGACAAACTTATCATACTAAACCTTAACACGTCATTTGTTTTCTTCGATAGTTGTAGAGGCATCACGACACTGCTCATCGAGACACTCCAGGTGTCAGATGTGTCAGGTAGGAGCTCAATTTCCAACTCGAGGGAAGGGATTTCACATTCAATCGAAAGAATCGACTCCACACCATGTAATAACTGAAAAGGAGAGAAACTAGTGGAAGTATTTACTGAGGTTTGGTATGCCCAAAGTGCAGGGTAAATGATCAGATGCCAGTCAGATTTACTCTGGCTGACAGTTTTTTGCAAGATGGTCTTGAGAGATTTATTCACTGCCTCTACTTTTCCATTTTCCAGGGGATAGTAAAGGAAAGAATGACCATGCTTAAACCCCAGTTTTGATGCTAACTCATTTCATTTTGAAAGTGACTGCCATGGTCATTGACAATCTCTCTTGGGATCCCAAACTAGGCTATAATTTGGTTAAATACGAAGGATGTTGTAGTCTTACCATTGCATTTAATAGTAGGCATGGCCTCTGCGCATTTAGTAAAGTAATCCATGACCACAATAATTTGAGAGTGCCCCCCAACCGAGGATGGGTTACAGTCCATTAAATATACCACCCACTTAGTGAAGGGACCAACAATGATAAATGAGTGAAGAGGGCCTAAGTGTGAGCACATTTTCCGAACGAACACCTGGCAAGGGTGACACTTCTTGACTACTTCATCGCAATCTTTAAAAATTGATGGCCAAAAATAATTGGCTCACAATATTTTTTGGGTTGTCGCAAGCCCGGATAAATGACTGCCACAAGCCCCACTATGAAAATCATTGAGAATAGACTCATCTTCCTCGTGAGTCAATAAACGACGTAAAATATTATCTACCCCTCGACGATACAAAGTGTCACCGGTGATAAGGTAGTTTTTATCCTGATGACATATACATCGTCGATCGTCTCTCGACAAATGTTTGGGTAGCTTCAAGGTTTGAAGGTAAATGAGAATGTCTCCATACCAGGGGTTTGAAGACGAGACAAGGAAGATATGTTCATCTGTGAACAAATCGTCATGAAAAATGTTCTCATCTAGTCGAGGGAAGTTTGATATCAACTTGGCAAAAACTAGCAATCTCTTAGACTTTGCTGAAACGAAATCGAGATCAAATTCTTGCAAAATAACAATCCACTTATTGTATTTCCCACCTATAATAAGCCTGGTGAGGATGTATTGAAATAAATTGATATCCGCAACTACGATAGTTTTGCAAAGTAATATATCATTTTGTAATCTTTGAACCACATGTATGATGACCAAGGCCAGTTTCTCTACGTGAGAGTATTTAAGTTCAAGACTGACTAGGTTTTGACTGAGATAGTTGATAATGTGCTCATGGAGCTCATCATCCTCTTGAGCTATATCCATACCAACCATCCCTTCAGACGAGGCAATATAAAACAAGTAATTTCTATTGTAGTCTAGAGGCTTCAACAGAGGTGTCAATACCAAAGATTTATTAAGAGAATCGAATGATTCCTGGGCTTGCTCATCCCATATAAACGAAGTGTCCTTGTTCAAAAGATGCATGAAACCCTTAGTTAAATTGGCATAGTTCACTATGAACCGACGCAGAAAATTATCCTTCCCCTGTAAACCTTGAAGTTGTCTAATGTTGCGTGGGGGAGGCAATCAAAGTATTGCCTCAACCTTCATAAGATCTACCATGATCCCATGCTTAGACACTAAGAATCCTAAAATACGGCTAGACCTAATGCATAAGATGCACTTGCGAGGGTTCAACCAAATGTGATAGTAACGTCATCTCTCAAATACTAATCAAAGGTGAGCAGAGTAATCTATTCTCTTGCAAGAGTGAGTAGCAAGATCATCTAGGTAAGCTTCGACAATATGCTTGAGTTTGTGAAAAGAAAAGGTTGCTCTGACGTTTTTAAGGTCAAAATAAATTTTCTGGTATGAAAAAGTACCCAAGGACAAATAAATGTCATCTTATGTTGATCCTCGAGTTTGATTTGAATTTGATTATACCCTGAAAATCTATCCATAAAATAAAAGACTTCACTTCCTGTGCACTCGTCAAGAATCTGGTCAATGAAAGAAGTCAGGAAGTTATCTTTAGGACAAGCCTTGTTCAGGTCTTGAAAATCCATACATATGCGGATGGTTCCTTGCGTTTTATTTAAGAGAACGGGGTTAGACACCCATTCAATCAAGGGAACTGGGTAGATGAAACCAACATTAAGTAGCTTCTCTACCTCTACCTTAATAGCAGGGGCCTTCCTAAGATTAACAACTCTAAGACATTGCCGAATAGGTTTAGCATATGGATAGGTTTTAATTTCATGTTCAAAAATGCTGGGGTCGATCCCTGACATCTCTTCATATGACCAAGGGAATACATCATGAAATTATTTGAAGAGATCGGTGTAGATCTGAATTTCTTCGGGCGAATAATCCGCACAGATATATATGTTCTCAATTTTGCTAGGAATACGAGAGATGTCGATCGTGATGGTAGGAGAGATATTCGCCATGTTTTCTTTGGCATAAATACCACGTTTATCTAATGGAACCACTGCATGACCGATCATCTCACTCAAGGTAGATCTAAAGTCATCTTGTTGGATCTTAACAAGCTCTGAGAGGAAATAAGATCGATGATACATATCATCCCAAGGCCTATCAGGACCATACATGGCCTCTAAGATGGCTTCATCTGTAGGTAAAGTATCCTCGAGACAATCATGCGAACAAGACGATTGAACGACCCCTACATGCTCTAGAAAAGGATCTGCCTCGTCCGTCCGTGAGGAGGAAGGATCCGGGTCAACAATAGCATCAAGAATAGACTGATATGAAACCTTTGTTGCTGACAGTGGCATTGCCATCCTAATGTGTGACTAACCTTCATATGACATAGTTGGGGAAGGTAGGGTCCAAGGGTTGTTGAAATGCAAAGTACGGAAAGGAACGAACCTCATCGACAATGAAGACTCATTGGAAATGACATGAATATGGTGAATTGGTGCCATGAAATCAAAGCTATCCATCAAAGAGGAATACATTCTGAAACCAACATCCTCAGTTTTCTGCTGATAATTTTTGATCACAGGAACTGAAGTTCCAACCGATGCATTAAGAATAGCGTGCACAAAGGACAACTGATCAATCATCACTATTTTCTCTTCTTGAGAAAAACAAAAAGTGCGGAAAACATATGACACGATGACTGTCATGGCATAAGTCCAATTACACCCTAGTAGTAAATTATAGTCAAGGGGCACGTCAACCTCCTCGACATCAACCTCCACTGTTTTCCCACCTAACTGGAATGGAAAAGTGGGAAGAATTATGTGGGGTTGAAATGAATGCCCATCAAATGTGGTCAAGATAGTAATAGATTGGGATAGGGTTGGAGAGCCAATGGATTTCCAACAGGTTAGGGGCATCACGCACGTCACAACACCTTCATCAATTATAGTGTGTTTGATGGTAATTTTCATGTACTCCACATGGATTTGGAAAGCCACGTGGTAAGGTAAGCGAGGCCTAACATCCATAATGTCAAAATTGATAACCTTTGAGGCACATGGGTCTAGAGCTCGTAACACAGTTAACAAGGAAGGACATTTTTGGAGCACCTCCAAAGTCAACATCGCACAAGAGGTTTGGCCCAAATCCTCGACAATCGAATAGTTCTGGGTGGCTCTGGCATTAGAATGCTGGGAAGAGCACTTTAGTACTCCTTTCAAAATACGAGGCAGAGGTTCCAACTTTTCGATCTGTAAGGGTGTTTCCGGAGGAGGAGGAGACTCTAGACCTACAATAGTCCGTGAAGAACCGTAATCACGAGATCGAGTGGCTACATCAATCTGAGAGTTGACCATATTGAAACATAGATGGCCACCTTCATGTGTCAAGGGGTTTTGACTCCCGCTCGACGCATTTTCGGTATTGGAGGCCCCCGAAACCATGTGCTAATTATGTGGAAATGGATTTGTCAGCACATGGGGTGGCTGCGATAAGAGCCTCTCCTCAATTTTGGGGCATAGGTGGGTAAGGTGATCATATTTACAAAGTTTACAAGGAAACTTCACCTTCCATTTTTCTTTCTTTCCCTCACCAACATTATTATTCAATCTATCATTGTTAGTGTCATCCTTGGCTTTATTATTATTTTTCCCACCCTTAAGATTATTACCTCGTCCTTTCTTTTTATTCCCTCTTGGTTGCTGGTTACCATTTGGGTTAGACGACGACTATACAAAATGCACACCCACTGACTAGGTGGGGGTGGAGGACGAAACCGAAGCTTGTCCTGCTACAGATTGGCTTAGAGACAAATATTTAAACTTGTTCATCACAAAGTCTGTAGACTTAGCATTTGCAGAGCCTATGATGCCATCGACACGAGGCCCAAACTTTTGTCTAGGGTCATAGTTTGACCGCGGTGCGTTGGGAAGAATTTCTTACAACATCCCAGATTGAGCATATATGAGGTCTAATTGCTAGGGTTTGAAAATAGATTCTTCCTCAGATGTTACTCCTGATGTAGAGACATCCTTTGAAATATAAGGCAATAAGGACTTAAGGAACCACTCCAACAAAAACTCTAGAGGAATGTACGATTTGATCAACCTCTTTTGTCTATGCCACTCTTGGATATGGTCTGAGATATGCGTGGCTTTATCTTGGCAGAGGGCTGAAAATTTTTATATGATGACATCGTAATGAACCAACAACTGGAAGTGGTTAAGAAAGACCAAAACCATCTGATTAAAGTTTTCGTATGTTCCCCCGGTAGCTCGATGTACCATTTCACGGTGACCCCCGTGAGGGTGCATTGAAATACCCTCAAACGAGTAGAATCGTCATTCATGGAGTTAAATGAGAACCACAGATGAAAAGTAGTGACATGATCACTGAGATCCTTGCCATTCTTTCCTTTGAATTTTGGAATGTCCAAAGGAAGCTTGGTAGGGACGGGGGGCTATAACGAATCGTGACGCACATGGTCATTCATTAATTTTTACAAATTTGGCAGATTAAGCGTGGCCAGAAAAGGGAGTCGGGGTTGCGGCGTCTGAGCCCATGCTCTTGGGAAAGATTGCGGCTGAGTGATTGTAGGCCATCCAGGGTTCTAGTATATTCCATGTCCTTGTCCGACATTATAATATCCTCCTCCAAACTGATTCATAAAAGGTTGTATGGGCACCATATCCGAGGTGGAGACATGATGAGGGTTATATCATTGTCTCCGACCGAAGGGGCTCCGGGTTGGGGGTTTCCCATAGTGTGAAACTGATTCCCTATGGATGGAACTCTAGAGGATAGAGGGGGATTCACCATAATAAATGTGTTCGTCGAAATCGACATGGAGGAAAAGGGGATGAAGGACAAAATATAGGAAGTGAATTGTCCACCCGATTGAGCACTCCATCTAGGAGCATTGAGACTAGGATTAGGCCAGGAGGAAAGAGGAGGCCAACCTCCAACTCTAGGAATTGTTTGGGGAATATGACCTCCACCAAACGAGAGAGGAGCATATAGAGGAGTCGTGCCCCCAGGTCCAAAAATAGGATTCACATTAACCGCTGGAATGGAGGATGAGATTTGCGATGTCAAGTTTGGCATGCCAAAAGAAAAGGGATTAGAGACCAAAGGTATTGATTGATAATTGTGACCTAGCATACCAAAAAAAGATCCAAAAGGGGTCGTTCCTATGGGTCGAATAGAACCCACAGGTTGGGTAGCACTAGAGGTGGGGATCTCCGACACCCCAACTGTCAAGGATGAAGGAGTCGAAGGGATCCCACTAATCATAGAAGATATAGGAGTCGAGGGACTCCCTGTGACATTCGGGTTTGACTCAGTACTCATATCTAGATGATCACGAGTCTGGGAGGTGGAGATATATGTACCACGTTTATTAACTTTACGCCTTTTAGAAGGCAACTTCGGTAAAGGATCAAGATATTGTGGTAACTTCAACAAACGACGAGACTGACGAAGAGGTTGGTCTTGCTCCATGATGACTCAAGACTCGAGATATAAAACCAAATCCTAGGGCCAAGTAATAATTAGAGAGCACACCAAAATAAAGAAAAAAGGCCAATGCAGACAAACATGATATAGTGGTTGAAAAGGGGCCTCCCTCACTAGAGTAGCTATGTCTCTCCCAAGAAGGGCATGAGACTCCCTTCAAAATATCAGAGGTATCAAAATCAATTATAAGGGCCCTCGTGGGCTTAGCAGTGCAGTCGTTCAAATCCCTCGGGAGAGGTAATCCTCCATAAAGGCTGTGTGATGTCCGACCCTTATCTGACTCAGGGTACCTGCAGAATAACCCTTGCAAGTAACCTATGTTAAGCAACTAGAGTCACCACAATGTAACCAATGCGCAGACGAACAATCGTAAGTCTGATCCACCGTTTGGATAGGGTAACAAAGCCTAAAATCTTGAAAGCACTGCCTCTCACAGAGGTAAAGGTACTAGCAAGACCCCCAAATACGAATAGAACCCCATAAATATATCTGACGCTAAGAAGGTATTAGAGGGATATCTCTGTAACCAACTTCATATGACCTCGTGCTTAACTTCGATGTGAGTGGAGCCTCCTTACATCACTAATTACACGATGGGTTTCACCACTCCCTGGTTAGACACATATGTTTAGTTTAATAGCCCTGGAGAAGTTTACTCACAAAATCCTATTGCAAGGCCCTATGCTCTATACTTGTTTGTGTACCCTGAAAAATAAAATTGTTTCTACTCAATTTTAATTAATCAATGATAATTTTAATGTCTTCTGCTTACTTAAGAGGTGTGGTCATGAAACTGATGGTATTACGCCTCAACATATAAAAATAAGCAAATATAAAAACATTGCTAAGTACTAGTCTTGAATTTCAAAGAGATTGTATGCTTCTAAATGCAATCTCTACAATTTCAATGAAATGCAACCTCTCCCAATATGTCAAAATCAATGCAAAGTAATCAAAATTGCAAATGCCATAATGCAAAATAAGCAAATATTTTTGTATTTTCGATATAAAGAAAAGAAAATGCAAGGACTGAATATAAACTTCACAGGCAGGCCCTACTGCAAGCTAAAAGAGACAAGACAAGAAGGACACCAAGAAGCAAACACTCAGACCAATGTGCAAGGACAACCAATGAAAAAGATGATAAGAATGAAAACCACTCGAAAATTCAACAATAAGAAGGCTTCCTATCACACTGTAAGAACTTAAAACTCATGATAGAGACCCAAGAAGACTCAACAACCAACCAAACTCACCCAACAAACACCAAACTCATCCAAAAAGACTAAACAGTTGATGTACGCGACTGTCTGAGCAAAAATCGCATATATACGCACCCTAAAGGAAGACAACTCACGTATATAAGCGTCCATCAAGGGAAAAACCGCGTATACCCAGTAAAACACTACCAGGGAAAGGGTTAAGCCAAGAAACTTAGATGCAAAGTAAAAAACAGGCTACCAAGCAACAAGCGACAAGGAAACTCAGGCTAACAGAGAGCAAATCAAGGAGAAAAACACTCCAAACCCCAAAAAAGAAGATCAATTCCAGTATGGTCGCCAATTCTGTTATGAGGAAAATATTTCTATGGCAAGGGATAAACCACAATAGTCAGAATGACACACATAAATCAACTCTAATCCCAAGTATGCTATATAAACTAAATGTTAACAAGACAAGGCTAAGATCCTACCTCGTTCGGATGTTCGATGAAGATCACCGTTGAGCATGCAACCCAAAGCTTTATACGTGCAACTTGTCCTCAACAACCAAGATATATATGTAGTGTTAGCATAATCCACTAACATACATGACAAATACGCCCATGGAATAATAATTCAAATATTTGCAAGATATCAATTAGATGAGAGAATAGTATTTCTATTAGAATAATCAATAGAAGTACATAGGTGACAAACTTCTGTAATGACACATATAGGAACCGAGAAACTAAGTCCCTCCAGATGGGCCTCCACCACTTCAATCCTCCACCAAAGGCAATCTCATATAAAGGAGTCAATGCGATTCTTCATCACAAAGAAGGAAGATATTGGGGGTTGAACAAGGAGTTCAAATTTTCAAGGATAAAGGGATGCAGACTCAATATGAAGTGAAATTTATCCAGAGTGTCTTTGCTCTCAAAGTTGAATTGTTCAATCTCCTCAAGGCTTGTATATGGCTCAATTTATAGCCTTCAAATGGAACCTAAGGGCCTAGTCGGAGCGTTTCCAGTATATGGAAGGTCAAGGATCATGGATCTTGTGACATGGCATGGAAACTCGACATAATTTTTAATTTTGAGCACCAAACCCGATGTACGTGAGCTGTAGTGGAGCAACCTGTGTATACACTTGTATAACTGATAAGGCGTGTATATGTGGAAAAATGTGCATTTTTGGCTTTGGAAGGTACAAGAGGGGACTTCAAGTCTGCATAGGGAAATGGAAAGGCCATCCAAGCAAGTTGCATGGAGTGAACCAAAATTTGATGTAACAATGCAACAAAAGAAATTCATGTGTGACACATAGAGGGTTCTAGAGGAGGACAAAGCAGGAAAAGAATTACAATGCACGACACAAAGATCACTAGAGGAATCTTGGGTGCATGAAGAGTTACAACACACCTCATAAAGATCATTGGAGGAGGCCTACATTCGTGAAGAGTTACACCTCGCAATGCAAAAATCATTGGAGGAAGATCGTGCATGAGGAGATACAACGTGTGACACAGAGTTCGTTGGAAGAAGCCCACATACATGAAGAGGTGCAACAGGCCGAACAAAAGTCCAGAGAGGAGGAACACACACACGAAGAGTTGCAATGCACAACGTGAGAAGAAATGTAGCGCAACGCTTGTTGCGAGGAGAAATCAAAGGATCGAGTAAGTAACTTCTTGCGTTGTTGCCTTAAAATTTTAAGTGACCTTGAGGCTACAAAGAAGTTAACCCGTATGTTGACAAGGTGTATGGGTGAAGAAGAGACCATTATAACTATGTTTTCCCCACTGCCGAAAAGGGATGTGTGCTTGGTGAGCAAGCATAAGCACACAAGAAGAGAGTTCAAAATGACAGTTGAACTCAGAAGCTATGAGATTGATGGTGTCATGTTGGACTTGGGCTTCGATGTGAACATCTCGTCGAAGAAATCTTGGGAGTTTATTGGTAAGCCAAACTTGGTGTGGTCCCCCAATCAACTTATGCTGGCTAACCAATACTGAATATATCCCATCGGTCAGCTAGAGCAAGTGGAGGTGAACATTGAATGGGTGAAAACTAAAGCAAAATTTGAGGTGATTGAGATCATGGATGAATCATATCCCTACCCCACTCTACTTGACATTGACTAGGCATTTGACAACAATGTAGTTTTGAATATGAAGAAATGGAAAATGCTCGTTGAAACATATACCTTGCACGTCATTGCACCATTGGATCCAAATGAGGGCAACGGATATAATGATCCTTTCAATTTGGATGCACAGATTTCTATCATTGAGAACATCTATGGTGAGCTGAGTTGGAGAAGTGTATACTCATATGATACACATTCAGATTTAGAGTATGCTATGGAGAGATGGAAGAATAAGCTATGTGAGTTTCTACCAGAAGATGCATGCGAGTCATCAAAATGGTGCACAAGATTGGAATAGGACCCTACAACCTACATTGATTTGATGGAATAGACTTAGTGGATACGTTCCTTACACATATGCAGAGGATTCCCATAACCCACATAATGCAAGCCCTTGATATAGTACTAGAAGGAATACTCGCGCAATAGTGGGTAGCGCACCGTGAATATCTACGAGAGTGAGCATAGGTTGTAGAGTTGATCAAGGAAAGATTTTAGCCTATGATAAATCCCCAAGAACTCATGTATTCATGCAAAAGGAATTGGCTAGCTCAACAAAGTTGTAACACACAACGAGTTCATCAAATTTCTAAACGCAATGCATCGAAAATTAGCCTCACCCATCAAGTGCCTTTGATTAGGATCGCACCATTAGGTGAGCAGCGCAAGCCAAAGTTTGAGTCAAACCATGGGTTGGGAAGCCAACAAACTAACCTAGTCCCAACCATAAGAATCAACGGACCTCCAACGCTAGGGATGAGGAACAAGATTAAAGTAAATAAACGTCGTGATCCACCAGGGTCAGACACGACATGTTGACATACCTAGAACAAAGAAGGGGTGCACAATAGACATGTGTTGCACTCTAGTAGGATAAGACTTAAAGAAGAGGTAGAATAGTCATTATCGATTAATAAATATGTGACATGGACAAATCAATGTAATAAAGTGGGACACGATAGGTTGTGCCCAACTAATATTTTTCACATTTTGGAAAAGATTAAGGTTTAAATTCAATATTAAAATCAAAAGGATAGAACAACGACCACTGAAAGTTGAATGACAAGACTCAACCGGATATGGAGGCAGGAAAGTGGTTTGTTATCCATAGGACAAGTGACGACAAGTTGGGGAAAAGAAAACAGTTATGGCAATTAGGTCCTTACGACATGTGACAATTATATCGGGGCAGGTCAATAATAAATGCCTTTTATGACAACTTGGCAGCCATCGTCGTTGGGGGCACGTCACCCTCTGCATATTTAATGCTCCATACCCATATTTCAACTCACCATTTCTGTCCAGCAACACGAGAGCAAAGCATAGAGCCAAGGGGGGAATATTCAAGCAACATAATGCTGACAATTCAAACAAATCAAGACACAGAATCATCTGTCATAGTCATCCCAACAAAGAGAACAAAGAATATAGAGGTGATACCCAATCACAGATGATAATGGTATCCCCTAGTAATCCCCATGCACGATAGAAAGTTAAGCCCACCAAGGAACAATAGGTGCCCGACCCTGTCATACCCTCCAATGTAAGCTTCATGGGCCCTTGGTTAGGGAAAGTCCCCATGTTGTGGTATGTCGACTATAATGTTCAAGACCCAACCCAATTCCTTGAGTTACAATTGACTAATGTGTAGAGATAATTCATGCAGAAAATAAGAAACAAAAGCTGGTCACCCAGCCATGGGCCAAGGCCCTTCAACAATTTGGTGTACTAACTATGGTGGATTTCCCACATTTTGGTCAAGGCTTGTCGGTCATGGCCTTTGTTCGATTCTTACTTAGCTGGTTGCATGGAAGATTTCCTTGGCTCCATCAGAAATACCCAATTGATGAAAATATCATGTACCGAGTTTCCACCCTTCCAATAAAGGGCGAAGACCCAACGAAAGCGCTTAAGGTTAAGGACGTGACACACAAATAAATTTACACTAAGTATGCTACACGTAGAGGGTCCCGTGGGGGAGTGATTGTTGATATCAATGACCAAAGAGTTCGCTTCGGTACATAGTTTCTTTCATGGAAACTACTCCGTAAGGAAAAATGTCCAATTGGAGTCATCGTTGCTGCAGAAAGATGTGTTGCAGGAGTCCATATGGCGTGGGCACATTATCTATTAAATGGATTTGTCAATGATTGTTTGGAGGCCCAGGACTTTGGTAAATAATTTCATTACAACTCGGTCATATTACTAATTTCCATGATTCTTTGAAGGCCCCCTCTGGTCAACGAGTATGATGCAGCCGGTGCGCCACCTTTCACCGTACCCAAATTTGTCATTCTATACTACACTAAGGAACAAGAAGTCTAGGATGCACATCACAAGTCATTTCATAAGTGGTACACACATCTTATCCAAGTAGCTAATTCAATGCTGCACATCTTGAGCAATATCATGGATAGGTATGAGGCTTATCTCCAATTTGAATGTAATTTCCATAAAAAAATTATTTATCCCCTTACATACTAGCAAGCCGCAATCGCCATGCTTCCATTTTGTATCACGAAAGAAGACATCCAACATGGTGTTGAGGAATGGACCAATCATCTTAAACCTACCTTTGAGGATGAGCTAGAGAATCTTGAAACATAGACCAAGAGGAATTAGGAGAGGAAAAGAGAAACAAAAACAATACAAAAAGACAAGGCATTAGTGCTCGCACAGAAACAGACAGGCACATCACAAGCCAAGAGAAAGCGATCTATGGGTAAGGGGATGAACGCTAGGGTAAAGTCGGGGACTAACCAAGACAGGGCTGGCAAGCGAAAAAATCCCTCAACTCCACCAGGGCCAACCTTGATCAACCTTAGTTCCAACTCGAACTTTGACGATGATGTGTGTACGTCAACTCCCCCATCGAAGGCCCACTGCACACCCATCATAGAAGAGGTCCCTGCACTATCCACACAACACACCGTGGCGCTCAGTCAAGTTAGTAACAAGAGACGACGAACAGGAAAAAGTAAAGGGTTGGATACCATCACTCCGAGAAGAGAAGTAGGATAGACTGTGACAACCATCTCGAGCCTAGTCAAGGATCTCAAGGGACAGATGATGATACAACAACTCATACATAAAGAGGCAACCAACAAATTCGACAACCTCTCTCGATAATTGGAAATTGATTTGCCACCCAATACCCCTTCTTAGGAATAATAGATAACTAAAACAAGCAACACTAGCCAAAGATCAATACTGTGATTCAATCCATTTGTCACTATATCTTTTAACTTGGACAATGCTGAGCTCGAACTAGCGTAGGTGCCTACATAGGACATGTAGACTTATCTGACCACAATCATGAAGAATCTGGGAGATAGACAATGAGCACTCAACCATTCACATGAATGATTGCAACAACAACATGCTCTAGAACTCGTTGCACACAAAGACACTCAGTCCAAACATTAGTATGAAATGTAGGCTTGCTAAGAGGTCGATACTACCCACCAAGGGCTCAAAGCACTTCATGCCGTGGAAGTCACTGTACACAATGAGAGTAAATCCCACCATGAAAAGGTGCTCAGTTCCCACAAATAAGTCATTAGTGCACTCGATGCAGTATACACACATTTACCCAAGACAAAGGCAAATATTCTAGATATACTTGCGCCTTGCAAGCTTTGCACGATCCAGGAGCGAGTCTAGTTCTTGGAGATAGAATCTCGAGCTTCGAAAATATTAAGTGACCTACCCTGAAGATACTCTACGTGACGTCAGGAAGGATCAACTTTAGCGCTAGCCAAAGGAATACCACATGCACCAACCTAATTTTGTACTACACGTAAGGAATCGAGAAGAAACCGCATGCAGACCAAATCTGAGTGTATCTTCACGAATATTTTGTAAATTATTTTTATAACAACCCGAATGATCATGGGCAAGGACATGGATGAGCTGGCTAGTTAGTTAGGATTTCCATGCTCTAGGAAAAATATGGGGGATGCATGCAGCCACATAAAGCATGTGGGACTTTTGTTCACTCAAGAGAGTGGAGTAGAGTAGTGGAGGATGAGAGAGTTCAATATGGTAACAAAGAGTAGATTGGAAAAGAGAGAGAGAGTTCCATGTCCAATTTTGTCCAAGTTATTGCATGAGTCTATAATAGAGATAGAACTAGGTATGAATGAAAATAAGAGACTAGAGCACATGGCACATATATCCATTATGAATTTTGTATCTAAATGCATTTGAAGTTCATGAATGAAATGTGAAGTCCTTTCTCTCTGCAATTCCTTTGTGTCATGGTTTTACTATATGTTTGTTTACTTTCTGATGTAGGGTAGTTTGTTGGTTAGTTGTGAATGAATTAATGGGTTTATTTGTGAGAGGTTTTCATGTATGTGTTGTCCCTTCACATTCGACACGAAACTAATGGTCTCTGTGATTTTCATGGCATCTCGGGTGAGACCTTCTTCAGTCCTCGATTGAAGATTGAATATGTCAACACCTTGGGGTTTTGTTGGTAAATCTTGACAAACCCTGGGTCTTTAACCCACCTGCGAGAAGAATTAGAGCCAACAAAATCCATTAGCTTGACAACATTTGACGCCTTCTCCACTGGTTCAATGCCTCAACCATTGTCTTATGTTGAGCTTGATTTGGCGTAGGTACTTTCACATGACCTGCAAATGTTTATGGTAGAGATAATGAATGAATTAGGTGATAGGCAACATGTGTTGAGCTATCCCTATATAGAGTTGCAACAAATACATGCATAGGATATAGCTAGGCATAAGGAAGTCCAAGAATGCCATGCGGCGGAGTTGCCTGCGCACACTTGATTACTCAACGTCGTAGAGGAAGTATATGTGCACATCCCAAGTTTGTCTGGTGTAGTTGTTGACCTCCCTGCACCAAAAAAACTTAGCAAGGTGTAGGAGGTTTTCCAACAACTACATGCTCAGAATGCAGAGCTTTGGGAAAAACTAAAGAGAACTTCACCATCAGAGTAGGTGGAGCTACAAAAAAATATTGTTGCAGCCGAGAAGTTGTTGCACTAAGGACATGAAATCATGGAAGGATTCTCGGGGGTGGTCAACTACAACTTCTAGCTTTGGACTCACCTACATAATGCCCCCTAAATCAGTACAATCGAAGGTCACATATGTGCAAGTGAGGCTCAAATCAATTACAAGTAGTTGCTTGCCTCCCTCCAACCTGCATCACGCAAGGAGGCCATGACAGAGATATCCAACCTTCATCGACAAATTACATCTTTCTAGGCCAAACAACAAACGATGTTCATCATTGTGTGGTGAACCAAGCCGGTTCAACAAGTAAATACCCAATGTAGGTAGGACAACAGGTTATAACCCATAAAGGATAATATATTAAATAATAATGTATATGAATATGAGATGATTACAATGAGAATGAGGTCCTGATTATATATCCTCACAGGGGGTGCCCTTAACTACTGAAGGCTTGCCCTTAACTTTTATTCTAGCTCACACTGTCTTCTCAATATCTTTTGTGCTTGTAGTTGCGATACTCGACAAAACAAGATGATATAACCTTTGAATTCCTAAACTTATGTGTTTCATCTTTTGAGGAGTGACCCATCCCAAATCTACCTTCATTAGAACTGCTTGATTATCGATTGTTCTGACAGGGTTTCTCATTTCATGCTTCCATACAAGTTGTTGATTTTGTCTTTGTTCCTTTACAATGTTGTAGTTTAGTTGTCGGTAAAAAGAACACTGTTCATATTCCTCTTGACTTTGTTGTTGGTCGTAATGACTCTTGTGATTCAGATGACGATAAGGCACCGAAATATCTTTTGAATCTTGTTTGTTGGATCTCTCTTCAACTCTTGATACTATTGGTAATTCAACTAGATCGATGTTTATTCCCTTCTCTAAGGTCAAGATTTTTTTAACTGGGAGCTTCTTGATTTCAATAGGTTCAATTATTGCTTCTTCACTGGTCATTGCTTCTTTATTGTAAAATTGTTCTAACCTTTCCTTTTGTGATTTCTTCTTGTTCTTTAGCTTCTTTATTTGTGTAACCAAACTTTGATTATAGTTCTTTAGACGACAAATTTCTGCATCTTTATCTATGATAATTTTGTCACACTCTTTTTGGATCTCAAGTATTGACTGTTGTTTATTCGAAAGTAGCATTTTGGAGATCTGATCAAGATATTTTGATGTAGATACCGAATTTGACTTCACTGAGATGTCATGTAATGCTATTTTTTTCTTCTTGTAAGAAAACATTTTTTTTTCTCAAAGTAGCATTTTTGTTTATTCGAAAGTAGCATTTTGGAGATCTGATCAAGATCTTTTGATGTAGATACCGAATTTGACTTCACTAAGACGTCATGTAATGCTATTTTTTTCTTCTTGTAAGAAAACATTTTTTTTTCTCAAAGTTTAATATTAAGCTACCCAACGTCTCTAACCAAGTGGAATCGAGGACTTTATCAACCTCTTTTTCATATATAGTTGTAACCTCGAAATTCGATATGAGTCTATAATCTTCGTGTGTCAATGGTAAGTCCTTGATGTCATATTTTTTCCCAAAAAGGTCTTTTGTTTCGATGACACTTGTCTTTGGAATTATTAATTGATTCACCAAAACCATACTTATGTGATTTTTCTTCTTATTTGGGCAAATGTGAATGCTAACTTCTTTTTCTTGAATATTTCCTCTAAATGTTAATAATCCTATGCATCTACTTAGATGATTTTTACCAGAAAATATTCCTTCCTTAAAATCCATTTTTTAATTTGAATTGACCTTATAATTATTATAATATCCCTTTAATAATAAGACTTAAGATTCTTAGGGGAGGCAGGAGGGGAAGGGGTGGTCTATGGCCCCGACGAAATCCTAGAACTGGTCTTTTCTTAGGGATTAGGGGAAGACACCAACAACATGGCATAAGCTCTGAGTCTCTGGCAAGGCCTCATCCAAACTCGGGAGCTAGGCATCAATGAAATATCAGTGATAGGATATTCTCGGCTCCTAATCCAAGCCTTGGTTACTAACTCGCTACCAAATCAAATGAAAATTCGGCAAATTCTCAAGAAAATTAAGAGACTGTCTAAAAACTTCCGAAAGATAGATTTTTTCCATGTTCTTCGGCACTTAAATGGAGAAGCGGACCAAGCAGCAAAAGTCGCCACTCCCTTGAGCAAGGGACTCCCCTCAATCAATGGGACCTTGTCCTTTGCTCCAATTCCTTAACGGTTTGAGGTGGGTGACTCGCAGGTGGTCTCGAGCCTGGAGGCAGTCAGACGTTACACCTACCCTCACTCTGACACATGACATCACTTCAATATATGATAATCCCCATGTGCGAAGGTACTTCTCCTCCCAACTTGTGTCATTATACGTACTTCTGCATGAGGCTACCATCACGCCCGTCAAACAGCTTAGTACAGTGCCCATGTCTCTCCCGCAAGGCACTCGCGGGAGGTTTCCTATCCAAATCATGGCCCGGCATGCTCGATTTGGAGTTAAATTGAGGGCGACATCCGAAGCCCCCTCCTGCAGACCAGTCTTCTCTTCTACGGGTGATCGTTTGTCTTACTCGACTCTCTCTGCATGGTCCCTTGCCCATCAAATTCTATCGAATCTCTCCCCAATCCTCCGCATGGCTTCTAGCTTTGAGTCCATTGCTCCCCCCTCCTTCGCTGGAACTAGAAATCTGTGAATTGAAGCGGAAATTAAGCTCGCAGAGAAGATGTCTTCTCTGGCTAGATGGGGAAGGTGGCAGAAGATTTGAGATGCTTTCAGGAAGACCACATTCAACTCAGAGAGGAAGTTGCAGATACCCTCATGCAATCAACGCAGTTGGTTAATGAACGCATTGCAGAATTAGAATCCAGGATGGAAAAGCTGGAGCTCCAAGCCGCTAGGACGACCCTTCAACAAGATGCAGGGGTGAAGGTCTTGCCAAATGAAGGACCCTCGAACCCGGAGCAATAGGTGTAACTATGGTTCCTTTCTTCTCTTGGCTCTTGCCTAGTTTTGGTTACTATGAAGATACACTATGTGCAGGCTTTAAACTCCATAGGAGTCAAATTTTGGAATCTAAGCCATAGTGGGCATTTCTAGGCTTTGATTTATGGCGCCTATATATGTAATTTTGGATTTCATGCACCGGATGCATGCCTGAACTATGTAGATGTTTTTACAGTGGTCATACCACTACTATATTAATACAAACTCTCCTTTCTTGTTAAAAAAAAAAAATAAGACTTAAGCTTCTTGACTTAATATATATCTTCCTCTAATATTCCTTTATACTCTTTTAAGAAAATAATCCTTGATAATTCTTCTTTTTATATATATAGAGTTTAAAAAATTTGAATATTTTCTTTATACTTTACCAAAAGTAATTTTATATTCACTTAATCTCTTCTTCTTCTTTTTTCCTTTGTAATTAATGAAAAATAATTTAATATTACCTTCGCACTTTCCAAAAGAACTCTTTTAGTTATACTCCTTTCTTCTTATATATCTTTTCACTCCATTTTTTATAATCCTTTTTATACTTTATAAAAAGTACCTTATAAATCCCTTTAATACTCTTGACTATTTGTTAGCGGCGGTTAGGGCTCAACAAAAGCTACACTAAGTTTTGCGAAATACTTATTCACACACACATATATTATATATGGTATGGAATAGCATGGGCCAATGGTTTTTCCAAAACCATGGGATGGTAAATCTCCCAAGGTAAAATAAAATATTCACTTTTCCTCTTCTTTGAAACTTTTTCTTTTAAATTACTTTTTCTCACTTTTTAAATGACAATTAACTTAACTAATGCCAAATCTTGGTGTGCACTTATACTTCTTCACGTGCACCTTAAGAAAACCTTTTTTTCTTCTCCTCTTTTTTTTTTTGTTTAGAATGATTTTTTTTACTTTCGTTGAAATGTGTAGAATATTTGATTTATAAATGGCCAATGGCCAATATGAGGTCAAAGACCTGATTTTAAAGAAACTCTATTTTGTGGCCAAAATTTGGATCGAGACGAAGCTCTGATACCATTGTGGTGAACCAAGCTGGTTCAACAGGTAAATACCCAATGTAGGTAGGACAACGAGTTATAATCCATACATGATAATATATTAAATAATAATGTATATGAATATGAGATGATTACAATGAGAATGAGGGCCCGTTTATATATGCTCAGAGGGGGTGCCCTTTCATGAATAGACACATCCTTTAGATAAGACATGACTTTTGATTTATGATGTGTTCAATTATTATATTTAATTATTATTAATTATATCTATTTCTATATATATTGTGTTCATAACATATTGTGTTCATAACACATTGTGTTGGAAGCACAAGAGCAAACCCAACAACACTACTACGCGCTCTCAGATGCACAAGCCAAGGTAGCCCCAATGATCAAATTGGGTGCACAGATCAAGCCTACATATGGGTTGACCACACTGATAAAGGTTGAAATTTTTTTCCACGACATGAAGGAACTGCCGAAGGTTTTTTATCAGTTCTAATGAAAGTTTCAAAACTTCATCATTGAGCTCATGCAGAAGGTACCATTTGTCACACTACAATAAAGTTTGTTGGCTTAAGGATGAGCCAACTAATAGTGTTAGGGGCATGTTGGCACCATACATGTTGGTCAAACCATGTGTGCGCCACAAGTTTTCTAAGGTTTGTGCACACCACAAGTTTTGTACCACGTAACGACAATATTCAACGCGTGCCGACTAGTTTCTACAACAATGTGCAACCATTTTGCTATGCATGCACAAAGAATTGTAAGAAATTACACGTGAATATCTAGTCATGATCAATTGTAATGTCTCATAACCATTTTGTAATCGACCGATTGGTTGTACTTGAGGTTGTTAGTGAGCTGGCATATTTGTTATCATTTCCATGCTTATGTAGAGATAAAAGGAATGAACGTGGACTAGGAATGGTTGTTCTTTGGGTTCATTGTAATTCTAAAGTTTTTATTGTAATATGAGAGAGAAAGTAGATCGAGATATGAGTTTCTAGTCTCTGGTTTGATCTTAATGAGTCTCTGAGAAGGCTACAACCCTTTATGTATCTGAACGTCTATCTGGGATTGATGAATGAAAGCATTGGACCCAATTGATACTTCCTATCACGAGTTCTATTATGGATGAATGCTTGTGATATATGTTAGATTGCACTTTACTTATATGAATGTTGATGAAAATGAGTAGAATCTAATGCACGACTCTAGGCTGAGTGTTTCCCATATGTAATATTCCTTCATGCAATGCACAAATGTTCAATCTCTGTAATTCTCATAGTGTCTTGGGTGAGACCTTTTTTCTCTTTTTTGATTGGGCTCTGTATGTTTACCACGTATTTGGTGCTGGTTCATTATGCTTCTTTTATGTGGAATGTTCAGTCTCTGTAATTCTCATAGTGTCTCGGGTGAGACCTTTTTCTTTTTTTTTGATTGGGCTCTGTATGTTTACCGTATATTTGGTGTTGGTTCATTATGCTTCATTTATGTGGAATGTTTAGTCTTTGTAATTCTCATAGTGTGTCCGGTGAGAACTTTTTTTTTTTTGATTGGGCTCTATATGTTTACCGCGTATTTGGTGCTGGTTCGTTATGCTTCTTTTATGTGGAATGTTGTATTGCAAATATAATCTAAAATGATTTTCCAAGAGGGAAGTTGGTCATAACACAACTATTTGTGTGTTTCTTGATGGAAGTCCAATGGTAAATGTGATTTCAACTCCTTATCAAAGTGGAATATTCTTTACATGATACTCCCTTTGACATGTTGATGCTTGCAAATGACATAGCTTTTGAAGTTACTCATGCTATTTTGTTTTGAGTATTTGCTAGAGGGATTATTGGATTTTGTGTAGCAAATTAATTTGTAATGTTCCTAACTTGGCTAGTCTAGGAAACACTGCTAATGTGTGTGTAGGATCAATGGTTTACAACATATAAATGATCATACAAATAATAAATGCGACAAAGGACTGTAAAGTTTGTATTATGATATCTCTGGGGATTACAAAATGGCCAAATGCGGCTGAATAAACTGACAATACTCAACTAGATCAACAGACAAAGGATCTTAGCCGGAATACAAATAAGAAACTAAAAGATAATACTCGGAATATGGGAGCACTGCGGAATCAATGGATGCGTTGGGACTATGGCACATCTAATAGTAACTGCTGGAAGTCTGGAAAGTTTTCCCTAGGAGCTATACTTCTCGGAATGGCCTGGAAATTGTCCCAAATGATGCACCCTACTCTAGTCCTCAATACTGGTATCTATTGGACCCCTCTGCTGATGAATCTTAACCCCGGATGGATACCCCTGGGGGAATGTGCCCCTCTTCTTCTGGCAAAATGTGTCCTAGTGATTCCATTGTCGAAATCGGATGAGATGTGTCTCAAAACAACTGCCTTGGTCTACTGGGAAATGGGTCGGAAGGGTTTCCCTGAATCTGGTCTGATGCTTGCTCTGGAACCCCAAATGTGCCCGCCAAAAGTGTCGCACGTCCAAGTCTGGAAAATGCGTCCCAGTTGATTCCTCTGTTGGAATTTGATGAGGAACCAGGAAAAATATGCGCCTTGCCCTCCTCTCAAATGGGTCGGAGGGAAATCTCGAAATTCTCCTTGGATGGGATAATTCGACTAAAAACCCTCTCAGAAGATGTGCCCTTACTCTGGATGAATGCGCCCTTGCTATTGAACACTGTGTAACTGCTGCTGAAGAATGATGGAAAACCTGAATGATCTTCCCGGTGACTAGGGTGTGTCTCTCAACACTGAAATCAACCAATTGGTGTCTTCCTCCTGGAATCCACTGGACTATCTCTCCTGAGATGCAACTCTTCTCCTCAATGACAAGTCATAATCTGCATAATGATGAATTAGGTCGTTGACCCTTCCTTTATAGCTTTTCAAAACCCTAAATCATGCTGAAACCCTAATTCATTATTGACTTCCAAAACCCTAAATCACTGTTGAAACCCTAATTCACTGTTGACTTTTATTTTTAGCTCATAATGACTTAAAATCGCTTTTGACCCTTTTTATCTCAATGTCACTTTCTGAATATAACACCTATGAGTGGAGTGACCTCTAGTAACCATGTTTACCCCTCTTTGGCCCTGGCTATAGTCTAACGGGGCAGTTTAGAACATTAAGCCTCCTCTCTGGAGCTCCTATTTGGAAAGGGACATTACAGTCCTCCCTTCCCGAAATTGCTTGTCCTCAAGCAATACCAGTCCAGGGTGCTGCAACACCTGCTCGTTCTCCCAAGTAGCGTCCTCTACTGGAAGCCCTCTCCATCTGATCAAACACTCTCTGATGACCATGCTCCTCAGTTTCCGCTCTCAGAACTCCAAAACCTCCTCCGGAACTAACTCCAACTGTCCCTCCTCATCCAACAGGGCAAACTCCTCTGATGTGATAATGAATTGTCCCACCACCTTTTTGAGGCAAGACACGTAGAACACGTTATGAATCTTTCTCTCCTTTGGAAGATTTAGCTCATAAGTAACCTCTCCTACTCGACGCATGATCCTGTAAGGACCATAAAATCTGGGCTTGATCTTCTTGGCCCCACTCTTCTTCAAAGATGACTGTCTGTAGGGTTGGAGTCTCAAGAAAACCAAATCTCCAACCTCAAAGTTGTGCTCTATCCTGTGCCTGTCTGCACTTATCTTCTATCAGTTTTGCGCCGTCTGCAGGTT
>ML790049.1:39646-65367 GCA_009831015.1 Picea engelmannii | reverse complement strand
TTTCAAGTTTAACTCTATGTGATTTAGTGTTTTTAGTGCTTGTTGGACACTATATGTGGCCCTTGGGAATGCATTATTTCTCAACATCTAATCATTGAATCATTTGGATTGGTCCCAACATATGACTATTTTTAGTGAGGGTTCCAAGAATAAATGAAATGGACATAACTCAATAAATTACAATTATCATTAGTATCCACACAACAATCATGAATATCTAACTACAGTTTCTCACAGACCCACTACATTTCACTTTAGTCAATGCAAATCTTTAAAATTAGATTATTATTATTATTATAAAAACAAATCACCAAAAAACATCACAATCAAAATTGACTAAAAATGCTAAATCTTCAATATAATCAAAGGAAACTTTCCATTATATAGGCTCGAAGCCATTACAACAACACTTATTCATGTTGTTTTTAAGAGAATTGAACCCTGGTGGGGAAGATAACAATCATTCCTCACAACCATCCAAACTATACCCAATTGACAAATGACACTACATCCCCTACCTAATCAACATGAAAAGATAAAGAGTAAAACTCTCTCATGCATAAACTAACATATGCTTTCTTCATATTCCTTTTTCACATGATCCATATAGATCATTCCATTCTAACAATAGAAGGAATATATTATTTCTATACCAAGACATAATAATTAACATCTGAAAGTTAGGGAGGTTGGTCTTGGGATATTAGCCCATCACACTTAGTGGATGTGCTATATTTAGAGAACTTATTGAGTTTGAGTTTTGACCCTCTTGTTCAAAATGCTTTTATTACATAGTGGATGTGCTATTTAGAGAACTTGTTGAATTTGAGTTGTGGATGTGTTATTTAGAGAACTTATCGAGTTTGAGTTTTCACTCTCTTGCCCAAAATGCTTTTATTACATAGTGGATGTGCTATTTAGAAAACTTGTTGATGTGTTATTTAGAGAACTTGTTGAATTTGAGTTTTGACCCTCTTGGCAAAAAAATGCATTTATTAAACTCTCTTTTTCCTTATTGCAATTGTTTTTTTATTGACATTGTTCCTGTTGATCTTGACATTTGAGCTTTATTACATCATTTTCTTCTTATGTTCGAAATGATACAATTTAATGTTAGATGACGTGATTGCATTTTTATTTTTATTTTTTGAAATAATATAATTTAATGCATTTAATAAAAAGAGAAAAATAGTTAATAATGGCTTGTCAAATTGATAAAAGCAAGTTGTTGACATTGTCATTTTTATTGTAAAATGTTATAAATCTTTGTTAATTATTATGACATTGAAGATCAAAATCAAGATATAAAAGGTTCCAATAATTTACATGTGACCATTTATCGATCAAAATATTTGGAAGTGGAAGGTATACAAAGTTCACTTGGATAGGGAAATAATCTTGTCCATTTGATTGATCCTCTCCTATTAAAATATAGGAGGCAAAACACATATATTAAAAAATGCATAGCCCCTCCTTTCTTTGAACTAATCTCTTTTAATATATTCTTAAGTAATTCAAATAATAATAATAATAATAATAATAATAATAATAATAATAATAATAATAATAAAAAAAAACAACATATATCCATTTGGAACATAGTTAATATTTTAATCATGAACTTCACTTTCACTAGATGGATTTGAATGAGAGTGCAATATGATCACTTACACTTTATCGGTGCATCCTTATGCCTTAGTCACTCTTTGTAATTCCTTTTCAAATCCATAATCCAAAATTTTGTAATAATATTTGTGATGTTGTTTCATATTTTTTTTGGATTTTTTTTTAATAGAGGGTTCTTATATTTTAAATATGCACTTTTTCAACATGATAATATATTTAATGAAGTTAAGTTTGTTTGCAACATTCAACTACTTAAGCTTTTTTTAGTTAAGGAAAAAATAATTTAATAACCCTAAAATAAAAATATTTATGTGTGGTTTAATAATTTGTGATGCCTAACTTGTATGTGTTGGATACATTCAATAATTAGTCATAATTAAATGTTATTACTTATATAATAGGAGTCTTTATGAAATATCAATAGAAAAGATAGTTATAATATAAGATGGAATGTTTATGATTCTTAGCTCTTAAAATTGCATCACAAACAATATATTATAAGTTTTTCACTCTTAATTCAATATAAAAAACCTTAAAGTTGGGCAATACCATACAATGATCTTTCTATGGAATGATCAACTCTTGTTCAAATGCTTCTTTGAGGGGGCAACCTCTTAATAAGCTAAGCTTCGATAGAATATAATCTAATACATGATTTATTAGGAGGACTCCATCTGATTTATGGTTAGCTATAAAACCCCAATCATAACCAAATACTAAGAATTTAGTGGGCCTTCTTTAATGAAAACACATTGCATTTATTCTAAGTTAACTACTTAGTGGGCATTCTTTAATGAGACCACATTATATTTGTTCAAGGCTAACTACCTAATGTGCCTTATTTAATAATAACAAACATAGTGGACACATCCACCTTACATTAAATGACCACCATACCTACATTATTATTAACTCTAATAGGCCCTTCAACCTCTATTACACCCACGTGGTCTCCACTTAGTGAAATTATGACACAACTCATACATTCTTGGGATATTAAAAAATACCTCTAATTTCACTAGATATTGATAAATATATCTCAAAATCCTTTTGTTGAAAACCCCTCCCATTACACCTTTCCAATAATAATAATAATAATAATAATACCTATTTTCATTGGATATCCCTTGTTAGATAACATTTTTTATACCCCCATGACCCTGCATCCCCCCAATACCTACAATATATTGACTCTATTTTTCACAATTTTAAAACCCCCTTTATGAACTAATGTGATAAGATATTGGTCAACAAGGTGAAGCCCCCCGTGATCACACCCCCAAGGCTCAACACTTGTAGTGATGATATACACAACTAAACTAGGGTCCAGAGTGTTGATGGCTAATGCTAAAGTAGTACAGGAAGTTAGGGTCCCATGTACATATGTGCTAATACAATGAGCTAAACTCCAATACAATAACTAAGCTCCAATACATGATTCATAAGGAGGACTCCATCCTTATTTATAGGTTCATATGTGCTAATACAATGAGCTAAACTCCAATACAATAACGAAGCTCCGATACATGATTCATAAGGAGGACTCCATCCTTATTTATAGGCTCCAATACATGATTCATAAAGAGGACTCCATCCTTATTTATAGCTAGCTAGAAAACCCTAACCATAACCAAATGCTACACCATTATATGACAGATTTGAAAACCCATTTTTAAGTTTTAGCAAAAGTGGTTAATTAGACTTTGCTCTCCCTTAGCTTGGTTCCTTCCGGCCAACAAGGTAGTTTGAATTCCTTGGATTATGAAAGCCATGAAAGTAGGGTGTGTAACCACTTGTTCGAAAACGCTACCAGTACTCTATGCACTCAAAAAAACGACTTACAAATCCAAGATGAGATGAGCAAAAGTCAGGTAACCCTAGGGTATCTCACCAATGCTCATGGTTGTATTTTTTGAAAGGTAGATTTTCTAGTAAAATATGAATCCCTCGTAATTTTCAAATGGTAATTTTTTTTTGTTTGTGTGGCAACTATGCTTTTACAGTTGCCATAGTTCTTGTTCAGTGCTGGCTTTTGTCATTCTGGGAAGATTATTGGAATCACTCAGCCTAGGCGAGTTGCAGCAGTTACACTTACCACACGAGTTGCTGGGGAAGCTTGTGTCCATTTGGGCGAGTAGGTTTGGTATACAATCACGTTTGAAGATGCAACATCCAGACCCACCAGGATCGATTACATGACTGATGACATGTTGACGGAAACATTGCTGGACTCACTTCTTTGTAAATATTGCGTCATTTTTATCGATGGCGCACATGAGAGGTTTCTTTCAGATGTACAAAATATTGCAAATGTGCTTTATCTATATTGAAAGATGTACAAAAGAGGAGATTTCTTTCAGTTGCTAGGCAAGACGAGGACATCGCAATGGAGAATGAAAAATCCAAACCATCTGTGCAAGAAAGTGAAAATAATCTGAAAGTTCCAAACCAACTTGGCAGTTCACTTTTAAGGATTCCAGGAATATCTTGGTGGAGCGAAAGCCATTTACATTCAAGAATGATAATGCTGTGTACAACATCATGTTTAGATACACAACAGAGCCCGACTATCTTGATGCAGCGGGTGGTAATTATGTTTCAATCTGAGAATTTAAGTTTCTATAGTTTTTCATAATTGGATAATTTTTCTGGATAAAACAATGTTTTTAAGTTGTTTGTGTGTATGATGACGGGTGAAAGGTCAACTCTAAACTTTGAACGTTTCAAAACTAAAAACACAGTTTAGTTTTATCTAGAAAAATTTTCCAACTATATTTCAAATTCACAGGAAAAGGTTTCTGGTGACATTCTTGCCTTCTTAACTGAGCAAGAAGAAATCAAATTCATGGAGAAAGTTCTGCAAGAGAATGTTGCACAGTTTCCTCAAGACGTACCAAAAAAAATAAAAAATCAGTGGTATCTATATGTGCAGCCCTTCCTTCTCAGCAACAAATGCAAGTTTTCAAACTAGCCTCTGTTGGTTATCGTAAGGCTATCTTGGCAAAATATATTACTGAAATCTCTATCACAATCCTTTGAATTCGTTATGTATTCGATGGAGGATTGGTAAAAGCCTGTTCATACAATCCTCTTATAGGAGTGGAAGTGGAATCGTTGATTGTGATATCCATTTCAAAAGCACAACCTCTTCAAAGAAGTGGGCATGCACTGTCAGATTTTGGCTCTATACTAAAGAATAATATAAATTTTTTTTTGTAAATTTTAAATCTTTAAAAACAGTAATTATAATTCTCATTATAACTCTCATTATATTAACTTCATTATTTACAATATTATAACTATATATAATCCAAAAACCTAATTCATATTATAATTATATATTAACTTCATTATTTACAATATTATAACTATATATAATCCAAAAACCTAATTCATATTATAATTATATATGATCCAAAAGCCTAATTCATAAACTAAAGAATAATATGATTTTTTTTTTAAATTTTAAATCTTTACTAACAGTAATTATAATTCTCATTATAACTCTCATTATATTAACTTCATTATGTAAAATATATAATCCAAAAACCTAATTCATATTATAATTATATATGATCCAAAAGCCTAATTCATAAATTATGATTAGAAACCTAATTCATAAATTATGATTAGTTTTTTTAATTATATTATAATCGATAGAAAAATCTAGCCAAAAACCACCCAAAAATAGAAAAAACAACCCAATTTATTTTGGAGGCTCCTGTCCGTGTAATAATTAAAGATTGCAATCTTTACAATGTTGTACTCCAACTTTTCCAAACAGGCTAATGAGAAATCCATAAGTTTTTCAAAACTTGTTTTCGATACATTAAAAAAAAACTAAACCAACCTGGGATTTTGCCTTTTTGTCCACTTATATGCATTAGTTCCATCAAAACATTGTCGAGGTCTAAATACTATGATCACAAGTACAGTATGAAACTAAAACAAAAGGATTTTGTCGACATGAATTACTACTCCTTCGACCAACTCCTTAATATAAAACCACCTGGGAGAGCAATTCAATGCTTGTTTGGATAGTTGATCGACAACATGGTTAAAAATTATGTGAACATGCATGAAGTTTAGACTTTCAAAATTGACTTGCAGCTTTCTGATCCTCTCTTGCTAGGGCCTAAGATAAAAACAATTCAATCTTGATTCACCTTTTATCCAATCAATAGTTGTTTTGGAATCGCCAACGACCATCAAACTGCACAAAGATAACAAAGAAGCAAGATGTAACAGTCCCCATAATCCTTGGAGCTCAGCTTTCATATTGGACACTTCTCCTCCAGCAAAATATGCTTTGAAAATGTGGACGCTGCCGAATTTAAGGCATAAACCAATACCACACCTATTTCTCGAGGCTGCATCATCGAAGAACCCAATTGGTGAGTCACCAAAATAAACCAGATTTAGGATATAATCCAACCTATCAGGATTTGTCTCATCTTGAAATTCCTGGAAAGAAAGAAGAATTTTTTTTTCTATGAATGTATCTCGTCTAGCCCAGTTTTTGAATAACATCCTATTTCAGTACTTCCAGATGCCCCGAATCACAATGAATGGAATATGTCTCAACCTTGGATATTTAATGAACCATTTAAGGAGATTGTCTTCCAATCCTTGTTTTCCCGATTCATCATGAATCATCACATGAGAAAGGGCCTCTTTCCAAATAAATTTAGAAACAACACAATAAGAAAATAGATGATTTGTTGAGTCTTCAATGTTGAGACATAAGCTGCATGATGAAGGCTCGATTCCTCGTCTACGCTGATAATTGACCCCTATAAGTATACTATCCATTAAACATAACCATATAAAACAAATGATCTTACTCGGAACATTTACCTTCCAGATAGCTTTGAACCACCATTGATTTTCTCCCTTTAAATTAGAATATAAAATGGAATGGTAAGCTAACTTGACAAAGACAGTTCCTAAAGATCGATTCCATGACCAGACGAGCTTATCACTGGAGTCATTTAAGGATATGCCATTAGTTCGAAGAGCGATGATGCAATTGTCCCATTCCAAAGCTAGCTCACCTGAAAGCTTAAGATGATTAGAGTCAATCCAAACTGCCGGGGATACCGATTCATTATGAAGAGAAGCTTGGGCTAATGAATAAATATTCATATTATGAAGATGGGAAATAAGGGGAGATGAAAGAAAACACAGGTCATTCCCTCCAACAAAAGCATCCAGGCCTAGAGAAATTTGTTTCCACAACCCACAGTCCAGGCCATCCACCTTAGAATGATAGGCATAACTGACATAAGGTTTCTCCAAATGACCGAAGCAACAAAATATTTAAAGTCATTCCTTTTAATCCAAGATGAAACATCAATATCTTTCAGGTATTTTTTCCTCAACACTGAACTCCACAGACTGTCGCCAAAGAGCCCCCTCAAATATAATTTTGCAGCTAAGGAGAGAGAAAACCACTTTAAATTCCGTAAACCCCAACCTCCGTTCTCCTTTGGTAGCGTTATCTTCTGCCATTTAGCTAGATGGAAACCGTTTTGTTTTTTGGCACCCCTCCATCTAAAGTTTGTAATTAATTGTTGGATTCTATGCATAGTGGTCGCATAAATCTTAACTAAACTGAGCCAGTACACATGAATGCTCTGCTGAACTATTTTTGCTAAAACAATTCTGGTGAGAAGACTATATAAATCTAGACCAAATCTCATTTTATTGTTATTTAAATTGCATTTGATTACATAACAAGAAAATAGTCCTAACATAAAACTTTTAGACTACAACCTTTTAATATTTTAAGTTTATTATAAAATGAAAATGAAAGTATATGATTCAAGGTAAACAAAGTCATATAATTATTATGGTATCAATCCTTAATAAATAAGAAACTATTGAAATTATAAAATTGTTTTTATGATTTAATAATTTAAAAACAAAATTTCTTACATCTTTTTAAATATTAAGGATTAACAAGTTATAAACATTGGCGAGTTTACAAATATCATCAAAATTAAATTAAATTAGTAATGTGTAGTTTATACATTTTATAGATAAAATACTTTTCATTCTATATTTTAATGGCCTTACAAATACTTTTCATCCTATATTTTATTTGTCTTCCAAATCGTACATTTTTTTAGTCAATATATTTTAAGTTTTCATCATAACCTTATTTCATTATATAACTTGTGAAAATTTATAAATTATTTTAACACATATATCAATATATATCAATAGTTAATTTCATATTGAAACTTGAAACTTAAAACATGAATATATATATTTTTATTATTTTATTAATATTATTATGACTCTAAATGCAAACGTTTGTAGGATTTAGCAGCGATGGTAGGAGGAGATATAGAAGGTATGGATTAGCTCTACCTTTTTGTATTCATCTAGTCTGAAATTCTGGAACAAATCGTTGGATCGAACTGTAATGTTCTTAATCTAAAATCCTTTGTAATTGTACATATAGGTTGGTGAGTCGTTGGTACCATTGGAAAATGTAAATGTACATATAGACTGGTGATCCATTGATGTAACATCCCCACTATAATCCTCAATTTAATTAATGCTTATGTAGATATAATGTGTGGCTACGGCTAAAGCGATGTAATATGTGAATTGTATTTCCTTGTTTTATTAATGAAATGTGATGCCAACTACTAAGGAGACATGGACAAGAGATGGGGGATGAATTAATCCACAAGAGGGGGGGAGTGTCTAGAATAATGGCCAAGAGGGGTCCAAGGGGGAAATGCCCATGTATATTAATTTAACCCATTTTCCTAAATTTGTTATTTGTATACGAAGCTTCCCATTTCTGATTGAGTGTTCCCAAAGCCAATCATTGAATACATGTAAGAGGGTGGGTGTGAGTGGTCACATCCCAAAGTTATTGGGCACATGGGAGTTGAGTACAATCAACTTGGGGAAGAGTGCGAGTCAAGAAAGGCAAGCCAAAGAGAGGAAATTTGTATGGGTTGGGAAAACAAGTTTTTAGTAAGCCAAGTTTGTGTATGGAAGACAAGGGAGAGCAAGAAACATAGCTTGAAGTTGAAGCAGCTTTGGAGGGAGAATTCTAGAGCATGCTGGAGTGTAATTGAAGTGATTTGGAGCTGGAAAACTGAAGAGCCAGGTAGTCAGAATTGAAGAGTGAACTTTTGTATGAGTTGCACTAAAACAAAAAGTGTTTGTTGTTGGTCTGCGGATAGTTTCCTAGCAACAATTTTCCTGCAGTTCCCAACTGAGAGATTCCTAGCTACATGTGCTAGAGAGACCTTGATAAACGAATGGGATGCCCGAGGGACTGAGATCAATGAAGGGGTACATTCCTTGGGTTGGACAGGTTAACATGAATAGATCTGGTGGAAAATTGGGGTAGTTGTAGGAGAATATGAGTTGGGTTGAGAGTTTTATGAGTTGTGAGTGGACTGTGAGAGACCACCCTCTTTTGTGGATTGCTAGCCTTAGCTCGTGGGTGTTTGGTTGTTGATATTTGGAACAATCAGTCTATGGTTGGGTGGAACATCAATCCCAAGTAGTTGGTTGCACAACTGTTGTGAAAAGATAAGTGTTTTATCTTGCGGTTGTGTTAAATTGTGTGTTTAATTGCTGTGCATGAACTCTGTGTAAATGAGAATGATTTATATGTTGTAGTAATGAATTGTTTAGTTGCATTTCATGTTGATTATTAACATGTTGTATATGATTCTATTTTATGGTTGTAGACAATAGCTAAATCTGTTTTAATTCGTAGTTGAAAGCTATAGGAAATTTGTTAACTGTAAATGAAATACATTAATTAGTATAAATTTCATTTTTAAGAGTATTTCACACCATAATGTCCCTCGGTTGGGCTGGGGGACGTTACATTATGGTATCAAATCTCTGGTTCAAACACCGGGCTTGTATGGGCCAAGATGGCTGCGAATTCGTGAAATTCGTCGTTGCAGATTTTGTTAGTGACAGGTTTGGGGAAAAGCAAAGATTTTAGAGATAAATCCCCATTTTCGTGAGTGAAATCCGAGTTTTAATGACTTTAGACAATTTGATAGGGTTAATGGAGTAGAGCAATGAAGTTGTAGATCGAAATTTGACTTGGAATGGTCAAAATTTGAGTTTTGATGACCGCCTACAGAGTTACAGGCAGTTTGGTGGATCGACGACTGAGATCTCTCTTGAAATCGAGATCGACAACTGGGATTCACTGTGATAAATTTAAAAACTTGTAATGTTTCATCCATTTGAAAGGTTGATCAGATCAACGACTAAGATTAAATCGAGGGTTGTGAAAGGGATCAAATCGACGGTTCAGATCAATCAGAGAAAGGTCAAAATTTTTCTAATTGTTAAAATTCACCAAGAGAAATTGTCGACGACCGATGGACAGATCGATCGAAATGGAAAAGAGTTTGGTTCATCCCTAAGACATCTCTGACCACCAATGGCCAACAGTGGGGGGTTGGTCGAATCTACCGAAGTGTTTTCAATCGTCGATGGCCAATGGGTTGGCGATCGGGCATCGACCGATTCAGTGAAGTGTCCCAAATGAACAAAAAAATTCATCGACGGCCAATGGGTCAATGGTCGACCGATTTTTGTGAACTGTTCGAATCAAGCAAGAGAATTCGCTGATGGCTGATGTGTCGATGGTTCGACGTCGGTCGAAGTCGATGAGGTGTCTGGGTTGTCCAAGAGAATTTTTCGATGACCGATGGGGGAAAGAGGATGATGTCGTCATAATCCACGTGTCATGCCACATCAACATCCACGTGTCATGCCACGTCAACATCTACCACATCAACCAACAAAAGTGGTTGATGGTCAAATCGACCGATTTGGGAAAGAGTTTGGCAATCATCGAGGATTGCTGATCACTGATGGGATGGTGTTCGAGCATCAGAAGATTCAACGAAGAGTTTTTCATTTGCCAACAAATATCGCCGACGACAGATTTAAGAGTTGTTTGAAAATCGAGTGTTGGGGAAATGGACTGACGAGGATTAGATCAATAGCTTTGGAAAAATGTTTTGCGCATCTAAAGAATGACACCAATCATCGATGGATGATAAGGCCAGATCAATGGTTGTTGTGTATCGTGATTTGAGATCAACGATTGAGATTTAAAGAACTATTACGATAGTAAAATAATGACTTTCATGTGAAATTATCTGAAATTTTCATATTTTTGAAGGTCATTAACTTGTGGGGCATTTTTGAGGCCCTAAACGACATTTTTAGCAAGACAAAACCCATGAGTACTATAGCTCAAATAAAATTTCTCGAAGAGAGCTATCCAATGAGCTAAACGGTTTGCGAAACATAGCTCGTATGAGAAAGTTACAGCCAAAACAATGAGAGTAAAATTTTGGCACTAGTATTACTTCAAGAGGGCATAACTCTATGCTCAGAAGATCGTTTGGGGCATAGGAGAAGTGGATGGAAAGATTATGACCCATAGAAGTTAGCAGTGGAGTCAGATTTTGGTTATGGGCACCTGTAAATGTGCAGGAAGAGAAATAAGACACTTGTAGCATACATGAGTAAATTGAGTAAAAAAACCTAAACTTCTCCGGACCATAACTTTCGGCCCAGAGCTCGGATTTGAGCAAAAAAATAGTCGTTGGAAAGGTCTTGAGGAGTAGAAGACATTTTTACACCCATAATTTTGATTTGGGCAATTAAATTTCTCAGAAATTAATAAATAGTTTTATGTAGCAGTAAAAAGAGTGGAATTGCAGCATGTAGTTGTTGTAATTTTTCACTCATAATTCAGATTGAGGCATGAGTAGAGTTGTTGGGAAGATGTTTTGGGGAGGAATGCATCAAGAAAATAAAAAAATTGAATTGGTGTAATATTTCCTTCATAAATTGATGAAGAAATAACCTGTATCATATATGATGAGATGTTTTATGCTATGCATATTTGTAACAATAATTATTATATGCACATTTCTTGCAGAATTAGAGGTACTTAAATAAAATTTAGTTCTTATATGAGGAATGGAGTCATGGAAGATTCTTAAGGATCTTACATCCATGAGGAAGAGATCATAGGTCTGCATATCAACATGGGGAATGCTGAGACACAGTTAAATGGAAGAAGAGATAAGCAAGAGCCTGTCACTATGAGAAGCCTGCATAGAGAAGTGCAGAGCTACATGGCTGATAATGAAAGGATTATGAAGGCTTAGGAAGAGATACTTCAGAGCTTGAGAATGTTGCATAAGCACGTTAACAAAGATTCTAACACCAAGCAAACAACTAGTGCTGGACAAGTATCAACATCTAGATCTCATAGCAAAAGGGATGATCATGGAAGTGATAGGCAATCAAGAAGCATGAGCAGGCACTATCATTCTCCAAGGTTGTCCACTATAATAACTCATGCAAGTTAAGGAGCAGGAAGCAACCCAAGTGTGTCTCCTTTTCGGAGGCAAAGAAGAAGGCCCAAGGAAAACATCTTGCAAGGTGAACTCAGGAAAATAAAACCACCTGCTTTCAGTGGTGAACACAGGAAAGGAGAAGAGGAAGAGGCCTGGCTATTGGAAATAAAGAAATATTTCTCGCTGCATGATTACCCATCCCGGGTAGAATCTAGAATTTCCACCTACCACTTGCAAGGGAAGGCAACAATGTGGTGGAATCGACTAAAGCAAGCCAAGAACCTCGATGAGAAAAGGATATCATGGAGGCAGTTCAAAGGATATTTCCAAGAGAAATATTTGTCTGAGCATTACTATGAGAGAAAGATGAAAGAGTTATTTGAACTCAAGTTGGGAACCATGAAAATGGAGGAGTATGAGAAGTGGTTCTTTGAATTGTTGAAGTATGTTGAATTCATCAAGGATGAGAAAGTCAAAATCCAAAGGTTTCTAAGTGGGCTACCCTCCCTCTAGAGTGAAAAGATACAATATGATAATCCCAAGACCTTGGAGGAAACCATAAGGAGAGCAAGACACATTTTTGAGAAAAGCAAAGGAAGGCCAGTTTTCTAAAAGCTTGGAATGACAAGATGAAAGGGAAAAATGATCAAATGCAGAAAGGTTTTAAGCCACCCTTTTTAAGAAATAACTCTTAAGTAAATCAATAAGGTCAAGCAACCCAAAATGAGCAAAAGAATGCAGATTCATTTGGGAAAAGGCCAAGGCAGTAGCTTGTACAATGTTCGCGATGTGAGGGAAATCACTTATATAGGGACTGCCCTCACAAAGGAGAAAGAATGAGGATTGTCAACAACATTCAGGAGGCCGAGACAATGAAAGACATTGGAGGAAGCATGCCAAGGATTTATGCAGCCTTGGACAACGAGCAAGCATAATATCGATCCCCCATGATTGAAGTGGTAGGTAAGATTGACAACCAATCCATAGCAATTTTGATGGATTCTGGAGCTAGCCATAGTTACATAAATGCTAACATTGTTGAAATATTTCATTGCAAAGAAGTAAGCATAACAAATCTTGGTTAGTTTAGTTAGCCACAGGGGCTAAGAGGAAAATCAATGAGTTGGTTAAAGATTGCCCGATAGACATGAATGGAATTAGCACAAAGGTAGATGTAAACATCATACCGTTGGGTTCATATGATTTTCTAATTGGCATTGATTGGTTGGAAAAACATCATGTTGTCCTAGACTGTTACAACAAGACAATCACATGTCTTGATGAGGAAGGGAAACAAGGCAAGATTCAAGGAATTCCAAGAGATATATTTGTTAGAGAGATTTCAACTATGCAATTGAAGAAGAGCTTCAGGAAGGGATGTCAGATGTTTGTAGCCTATATGGAGGAGGAAACCAAAGACAAAGTGTCAAGCATTGAAGATCATCAGGTCTTGAGATATTTTGAAGATGTTTTTAGAGAAATTTCAGAATTGCCACCAAAGAGAGACATTGATTTCTCTATTGATTTGGTGCCAGGAGCTGCCCCAATGTCTAAGACACCATACAGAATGGGTACACTAGAATTAAAAGAGTTACAGATGCATCTTGAAGAATTGTTAAAAAAAGGGGTATATACGCCTAAGTGTGTCACCTTGGGGAGCCCCGACTCTTTTTGTGAAGAAGAAGGATGGAACCTTAAGGCTGTGTATTTATTTCAGGCAACTTAATAAGGTTACCATAAAGAATAAGTATCCTTTTCCTAGAATTGATGATTTATTTGATCAACTAAAAGGTGCAAGAATCTTTTCGAACATTGATTTGAGATCAGGCTATCATCAAGTAAGGATAAAAGAAGAAGACGTCAACAAGAAAACATTCAGAACAAGATATGGGCATTATGAATTCATGGTAGTGCCATTTGGACTATCAAATTCCCCAGTAGTTTTTATGTGTTTGATGAATGGAGTGTTCAGGGAGTACCTGGAAAATTTTGTAATTGTGTTCTAGATGATATCCTCGTCTAATCCAAATCAGAAGAGGAACATGAGCAACATTTAATAATGGTATTGCAAGTTTTAAGAGAGCATAAATTGTATGCTAAGCTAAGTAAGTGCATCTTTTACCAAAAGAAGATTCACTACTTAGGGCATATAATATCAGCAGCAGGGATAAAAGTTGATCCTGAGAAGATAGAGGCCATTAGAGGATGGCCAACGCCAAAGAATGTGACAGAGGTCAGATCACTCATGGGTCTTGCTGAATATTACCAAAGATTCATAAAAGGTTTTTCAAAGATTGCAAGTCCAATCACTTCTTTGCAAAAGAAGGGAGTGAAATTTGAATGGACTTCCAAGTGTGAAGAGAGTTTTCAACAATTGAAGGGAATATTAACAAGTGCACCAATATTGAATATTGTAGATCCAAATGAAGATTTTGTTGTGTGAACCGATGCATGCAAGGAAGGACTCAATGGAGTTCTCAGTCAAAGGGACCATGTGGTATACTATGAGTCCAGAAAATTAAAAGAGCATGAGAGGAATTATGCTACACATGACTTGGAGTTAGCAGTGATTGTACATGCATTGAAAATGTGGAGGCATTACCTTATGGGTAAGAAATTCGAGCTAAAGATAGACCATTGTGGTTTGAAGCATTTGTTTGGACAACCAACACTAAATGCCAGACAAACTACATGGATGCAATTTCTATGTGAATATGATTTCAAAATTAAGCATATAAAGGGAAAGGAAAATCAAGTGGCCGATGCACTCAACAAGAGAGCTCATGAAGTGCATATTGCAGCCATCGGCATGTACATGATAGATCTGAAAGACATAATTATTGCAACAACAAATTCAAATCAACACTATGTGAAAATAAAAGAGACATTACAACAAGGGTAATTTTTCAACATAAATTTAATTATTATGAGCTGAAAGAAGATGGAATTCTCATGTACAAGGGTAAGGTGTATGTGTCGAACTCTGGTGAACTGAAAAATGCAATGCTGAAAGAGATGCATAATGTGCCATATGTTGGGCACCCAGGATATCATAAAACAATTGCAGTAATAAGAAGCCAATACTTTTGGCCAGGACTAAAGAAGGAAGTGGCTAATTGCATAACCACATGTCTAGAATGCCAAAAAGTAAAGACAAAACATAGACACCTAGCAGGTTTTCTACAGCCATTTCCTATTCCAGAATGGAAGTGAGAAGTAGTTATAGTTGATTTTATTACTAAGCCTCCCAGAATAGTGAAGCAACATGATTCCATCATGGTGGTGGTGGATAAATTGACTAAAACAATGTGTTTTATTCCAGTAAACACTACACACAAGGAAACAAATATTGTAGATATCTATAAGAAAGAAGTTGTTAGGCTATATGGGGTACCTAAAGCAATAGTTTCAGACAAAGATCCAAAGTTTACTTCCAATTTTTGGAAGGGTTTGTTCAAGGGATTTGAGATAAATTTAAATCTTAGTACAACATATCATCCAGAGTCAGATGAGAAAACATAAAGGATTAACAGGATAATTGAGGACATGCTTAGAATGTATGTGATGGACCAACCATCAAAGTGGGAATATTATATCCATTTAGTTGAATTTTCCTACAATAATGGGTATTAGGTCTAATTGAAAATGAGTCAGTTTGAAGCATTGTATGGAAAAAAATGTAACACTCTAGTGAGTTGGGATAATCCAGCAGACAGAGCAGTTGTTGGACCAAAATTGTTAAAAGAAATGGAAGATCAGATGGCAAAGATAAAGCTGAATTTGAAGGCTTCCCACGATAGGTAGAAAAGTTATGCAGACAAGAATATAGTTTTCATAGATTTTAAAGTAGGCGAACATGTGTTTTTGAAAGTGAAGGCAAAGAGAAGTTCGCTAAGATTAGGAAGTTGCCCAAAGTTGGCAGTGAGATATTGTGGACCTTTTGAAATATTAGAAAAGATAGGGCCAGTTGCATACATGCTAGCATTTTCTGCATCCATGAGAGTGCATAATGTATTTCATGTATCATTGATAAAGAAATATATGCCTGATCCTAACCACATAATTGATTGGAATGTGATCTAGGTGGAGCACGAAGGGGATTTCCGGGTGGAACCAGTACACATCCTGGACCGGAAAGTCAAAGTGCTCAAGAACAAAGCCATAGGATGATAAAGGTTCAATGGACCTTCTACGGTCTTGAAGATGCTACATGGGATCATGAAGAAAACATGCGGGCATAATACCCACAAATTTTTGACAGTTTTGAAGAAAACATAATGCAAGAATCCATTTTGAGCAGCTAAAATTATGGAACCACATCTCAGAGTCCTAGCCAACTGTGTTGGGGACCTTGATAAAAGAGTGGCTCATTACCTCGGTTAGCCTTGATAAATGGATGGTACATCCCTTGGGTTAACCCTGATAAACGAATGGTGCATTCCTTGGGTCAGCGAGTTGAAAGGAACATGAGATTATGGTTGGAGCTGCTGCTGTAGTTGTTAAATTGCAGGATTTTATTTCTAAGTATTGTGATGTAAATTTGCATATATGTATATTAGCATAGAGTGCACCGAGGACAACGCACAATTGTAGGGGGGGGGGGGATGTAACATCCCCACTATAATCCCCAGTTTAATTAATGCTTATGTAGACAGAATGTGTGGCTACAACCAAAGCGATGTAATATGTGAATTGTATTTCCTTGTTTTATTAATGAAATGTGATGCCAAATGCTAAGGGGACGTGGAAAAGAGATGGGGGATGAATTAATCCACAAGAAGGGGGGAGTGTCTAGGATAATGGTCAAGAGGCGTCCAAGGGGGAAATATCCATGTATATTAATTTAACCCATTTTCCTAAATTTCCTATTTGTATATGAACCTTCCCATTTCTGATTGAGTGTTCCCAAAGCCAATCATTGAATACATTTAAGAGGGTGGGTGTGAGTGGTCACATCCCAAAGTTATTAGGCACATGGGGGTTGAGTACAATCAACTTGGGAAAGAGTGTGAGTCAAGAAAGGCATGCCAAAGAGAGGAAATTCATATGGGTTGGGACAACAAGTTTTTAGTAAGCCAAGTTTGTGTATGGAAGACAAGGGAGAGCAAGAAACAGATCTTGAAGTTGAAGCATCCATGGAGGGCAAATTCTAGAGCATGTTGGAGCGTAATTGGAGAAATTTGGAGTTAGAAAACTGAAGAGCTAGGTAGTCAGGCCTGAAGAGTGAAGTCTTGTATGAGTTGCACTAAAACAACAAGTGTATGTGTCAAATAATGACATCACTTATTGATACATGTTGAAAACCAGTGCAAGCACGAGCTTCAAAAGGAAGGATTCTGACAAAATGGTGCATAGTTTTCATGAAGTTATCTCATGAATTCACTTAACAAATCTTGTTGCCTGCACATTTTGTAGAATTATCAACGATTAGAGCAAGACAAAATCAATGCAAAATGTCAAAAGCATGGAAGATGCTCAAAGAGATTACAATCATGATGATGAATTCATAGATCTGTATGTCAATTTGGCTGTTGATGGTACATAATCTAAGGAAGAGCGCATTAACTTGGTAGAAACCATAAAGGAACTGCAAAAAGATGTCCAAATCTATAAAGATGATAATGAAAGGCTTATGAAAGCCAAGGAGCAACACGATGACTTCAATGTCAAGTTGATGAAAAGATTGGACATAGTAGAAAATAAAATAGATAAGGATACAGAGAAAAGTAGGCCGAGAATTCATAGGTCTCATGATGAGAAGAGAAGAGGAACAAGAAGTGTTGGTAGGAATCATCCTCACTCACCAAAGCATTCATTTAGGAATGCACGCAATAGCTCAAGTCAATATCATGTCAAAAAGCATAAGAGAAGGACTAGGGTGGATGAGCTACAGAGAGAAATGAAAAAGATCAAGCCTTCTACCTTTAACGATGAGCACACAAATGATGATGATGCAGAGACCCGACTGCTGGGTATGAGGAAGTACTTCCAACTGCATAATTATTTTGCATAGGTAGAAGGGAGAATTTCCATCTATCAGTCGAAAGGAAAAGCATCAATATGGTGTGATCAGTTCATGCAAGTGCAACACATTGATGAGAAGAAGGTTACTTGGAGGGAGTTTAAGAGCTATTTTCAAAAGAAATACTTAACCAAGTGATACTATGACAAGAGATGACGGAGCTAGTTCTTTGAACTCAAGCTTGGGAGTATGACGATAAATGAGTATGGAAGAAGACTCTTAGAGCTGCTGAAATATGTCACATTCATCAAGGATGAGAAATTTAAAATTTCAGAGGTACATGAGTGGGATGCCCTCATTTATCAGTGATAAGATACAATAAGATGACCCTAATACATTGGAGGAAACAATAAGATATGTTAAGTGTATTTATGATCATCGAATGGGAAGACCGAATTTCCAAAAGGCTTGGGAAGACAAGATGAAAATCAAGATGGAACAAAGGAAGAAGGGGGATAATCTACCATTTTTCAGAAATACTGTGTAAAGACAATCAACTCTCAAGGAGCCTAGAATGATGGAGACAGTGGGGAAAAAGCCATGGAAACAACCTATTCAATGTTGGAGTTGTGGCAGAGATCATATGTGCAAATATTTCCCTCAAAGAGATTATAAGGTGAGGGCTGCGCACAATGTACAACAAGTTGTGACAATTGAGGACATGGGCAGAAATGTACCTAGCATTTATGCAGTGTTGAATAACAAGCAAGTTGAATTTCAATCACACATGATTGAAGTGGAATGTAAGATTAATGACCAACCCATTGCTATTTTAATTGATTCAGGAGCTAGTCATAGTTATCTTGATCCTAAGACGGTGGAAAGATTCCAATTGCCGAGATGCAAGCTTGGAAAACCTTGGTTGGTGTAGTTAGCTACATGAGAAAAAAGGAAAATTAATGAGATGGTGAAGGCATGTCCAATGGAAATGAATGGAATACACACAAAAGTTGATTTGAATATCATACCTTTGCATTCGTATGATTGCCTCATTGGTATGGATTGGTTGGACCAACATCATGCCATTCTAGACTGTTACAATAAGGCATTTACTTGCTTGAATGAAGAAGGGAACTTAAGAATAGTTCAAGGAATTCCAAGAGCTGTAACTATCAGAGAAGTTTCAGCCTTGCAATTGAAGAAAAGTTATAGAAAATGATGTTAAGTATTTGCAGTGCATTATATGGAGGAGGCACCTAAGGATAAAGTGCTAAGTGTTGAAGTCTGCATAGTACTAAACTATTTTTATAATGTCTTTAAAGAGATACCGAGGTTGCCACCGAAAAGAGATATTGATTTTTCTATAAATATGATGTCGGGAGCAGCACTCGTATCCAAGACTCCTTATCGGATGAGTACACCAGAGCTAAAGAAATTGTAGATGCAACTTGAAGAGCTTCTGAAGAAGGGGTATATACGCCCAAGTGTGTCACCTTGGAGTGCAACAATATTTTTTGTAATGAAGAAGGATGGTACATTGAGACTTTGTATAGACTTCAGGGAGTTGAACAAGGTAACAATAAAGAACAAGTATCCTTTTCCAAGGATAGATGACCTCTTTGATCAACTGAGGGGGGAAAAAATGTTTTCAAAGATTGATCTCAGATATGGATATCACCAAGTGAGAATTAAAGAAGAAGACATAAGCAAGACTTCCTTCATAATGAGGTACAAACATTATGATTTCACAGTGGTGCCATTTAGATTGTCAAATGCACCAGTTGTCTTCATGTGTTTGATGAATGGAGTTTTCATAAGTTACTTAGATAAGTTTATCATTGTATTTCTGGATGACATACTTATTTACTCAAAGTTTGAAGAAGAGCAAAGAAGCACTTGAGGATGGTATTACAAGTACCGAGGGAGCACCAACTTTATGCAAAGTTGAGCAAGTGCTCATTTTACCAACGATAGATTCATTATCTGGGTGTCATATCATTTCCAAGGAAGGAATAGTTGTAGATCCAGAAAAGATAAAATCCATTGAGGAATGGCCAACACCAAGAAATGTCGTAGAGGTGAGGTCCTTTATGGGACTTGCAGGTTATTACAGAAGGTTTATTGAAGGATTCTAAAAAATTGTGCATCCAATTACATCCTTTCAAAAGAAATGTGTGTGATTTGAATGGACTCCGGATTGTGTAAGGAGTTTTCAACACTTGAAGTGTTTGTGGAAAAGTGCACCAATTTTGAGAATTGTTGATTCAGATGAAGACTTCGTTGTGTGCATAAATGCATGCAAGGAAGGGATCGATGGAGTCCTTAGTGAGAATGTACATGTGGTATGCTATGAATCAAAAAAGTTAAAATAACATTAAAGGCTCTATGCTACTCATGACGTAGAATTGGAAGCCATAGTGCATGTCTTGAAGATGTAGCAACACTATCTCATGGGTAAAATATTTGAGCTGAGAACAGACCATAATGGTCTAAAGTATTTGTTTGGATAACCAAGTTTAAATACCAGAAAAAATAGGTGGTTAGAATGCCTCAGTGAGTATGACTTTGACATAAAGCATATCAGAGGAAAATAGAACAAGGTGGCTGGTGCACTCAACAAGATGGTGCATGAGATGCATTCTACAACCATTAGAATGTACAAATCAGATTTGTGTGATATAATTTTAGAAGTTTCCAAATCAGATCAGTGTTATGTGTACATAAAGGCAACTTTACAACAAGGTATGTTGCAATAGACTTTGGAAGGTTATGAGCTTAAAGAGGATGTAATCCTCATGTATAGACGCAGATTCTATGTTCCAAATGATTAGGAGTTGAAAAGTTTGTTATTGTCAGAGATGCATAAGGTTCCTTATGCTGGACATCCAGGTTACCATAAGACAATTGTTGCAGTCAAAAAACAATACTATTGGCAATGTATGAAAAAGGAAGTTGTTGATTTTATTGCTAGATGTCTCAAATGTCAAAAGGTCAAGGATGAGCACAAACATCCAGTTGGTTTGCTACAGCCTTTTCCCATTCCTGAGAAACATGATTCTATCATGGTAGTGGTAGAAAATCTTATTAAAGTTGCCCATTTTATTCTAGTGAAGTCAACGCACAAGGCATCCAACATTGTTGAAATATACATGCGAGGAATTTCTAAGCTGCATGTTGTACCTAAGACAATTGTGTCTAACATAGATTCCAAGTTCACCTAGAAATTTTGGAAAGGGTTATTCAAAGGATTTGGAACAAATATGAACTTTAGCACATCATATCACCTCGAGACAAATGGAAAAATAGAGAGGGCGAATCAGGTGATTGAAGACATGCTGAGGATGTATGTCATGGATAAACCATCAAAATGGGAAGACTACCTTCACTTGGTAAATTTTTCTTACAACAATGGGTATCAAGCATCTCTAAAGATGAGCCCATTTGAATCACTTTATTGTAGAAAGTGCAATACGCTAGTGAGTTGGGACAATCCAACAAGCTGTGCAGTGGTTGGGTCAGATCTGCTCAGGGAAATGGAAGAGAAGATAGTGAAAATAAGGCAAAACTTAAACGCTGCCCAAGATAGGAAGAAAATCTACGTAGATAAAGGAAGAACCCACAGAGAGTTTAAAGTGGGAGACCAAGTGTTCTTGAAAGTAAAATCCAGATGCAGTTCCATGAAGTTGGGGAATTTTTCTAAGTTGGAATTGCGTTACTATGGCCATTTGAAATCCTAGAGAGAATTGGTCATGTCGCATATATGCTTGCATTGACTGCATCATTGTGTATTCATAATATTTTCCATGTATCATTGCTTAAAAAGTACGTACCTGATGCTAATCATATTATTGATTGGAATGTGATTCAAGTGGAGCTAGAAGGCGATTTTCGAGTGCAACCAGTTTGCATATTGGATCGAAAAATCAAACATCTCTAGAATCGATCCATGGAGCTGGTAAAGGTACAATGGACCTAGTATTGTCCTAAGGATTCAAGTTGGGAGTGTGAGGATGTTATGTGGGAAGAGTATCTGCACCTTTTTGAATTTTTTTGAAATTTTGTATGTACATGTGTATATGATGCACTGAGGACAGTGCATAAATAAGGGGGGGAGGAGGGGGGGGGAATGTAATGTCCCTAATCCAAAACCCTTTGTAATTGTACATATAGGATAGTGATCCATTAATACCAAAGGAAAATGTAAATGTACATGTAGGCCAGTGAGCCATTACTGTAGACTAGTTGCAATAGTGGCACCTTGGACTGAGCAATTTTGTTGAGTATCAGACCTTAGCCTGGCATTATGAACTCTTTTTCCCTATTGGAGTTAAGCCCCAACTTGACGATGAACTGTTGTTGAAATCTTATAAACAACATAGTCTATGGTTGGGAGGAATGTCTGAGTTCTGTGCGCAGTTGGTGACTTTTCATAAAAGATAAGTGTCTTTATGTACTAGTATCATTTACTGTGTGCTTAATTATCTATGTATAATATGGGTTAAATTCTTGTTGGTTGTTTCATATATATATATATATATATATATATATATATATTGAGCTCGGAGAGCCTGTGTGATTATGAGGCTGGTGAGTCGGGAYGCAAATAGGCCAGTGCGCCTATCCTTGTAAAGTGTAATCATACTCAAGTTATTAATATTATCACATCGTTGTGCATAGAAAAACCATATGAAAAGAGACGGAGGGATAACTCCACCAAAAAGCAGAAAAGGGGGGGGAACTTAAGTCCTAGGCAATATTTTATTAATATTTATGGAAAAGTGTAATTTATGGATAAATTATTTTATCCTAAGTTCTCGGAGATGGGAACGAATCACCAAGTGAGTAAAGATACTTATGAAGGTGAGAAGTGTCGAGTTTAAGGCATGCAATATGTATTGTTGGCATTAGTATATTTTGGGGGAGAACTCATTTTTGGAGGAACTTTTCTCGTGTGCAGAAGGGGGTGGAACCATTTGAGAAAGGACGACTATCACCTTATCTGCAAAGAAGAGATTGTAAGGGGTTTTTTGTATTGTAATTTGAGTATTTGTTGTTGAAGAGGTGGGTTGTCAGACCCGTGCAAATTCTCTCCAGGTGAGAGATTTGTTGTTGAAGAGGCGGGTTGTCAGGTCCATGAGCATTCTCTCGAGGTGAGAGTTTTAATGGGAATTGTTCCCTAGTGAGCTGGGCATTAGTGGTAGGGCTCTGAGACTTCCTATCCGACTTATTGTTGGAATCCTGGAAGGGAAGTGGGGTAGCCGAGGTACTATTGAGCATAGAAGGGGCACACTTCCTTGGGTGTAATAGGTGCGTGGAGAATGAGGGACTGTAGACTAGTTGCAGTAGTGGCACCTTGGACTGAGCAATTTTGTTGAGTATCAGACCTTAGCCTGGCATCAAGAACTCTTTTTCCCTGATGGAGTTAAGCCCCAACTTGACGATGAACTGTTGTTGAAAGCTTATAAGCAACATAGTCTATGGTTGGGAGGAATGTCTGAGTTCCGCGTCCAGTTGGTGACTTTTCATAAAAGATAAGTGTCTTTATGTACTAGTATCATTTACTGTGTGCTTAATTATCTATGTATAATATGGGTTAAGTTCTTGTTTGTTGTTTCATATATATATATATATATATATTGAGCTCGGAGAGCCTGTGTGATTATGAGGCTGGTGAGTCGAGACGTGAATAGGCCAGTGTGCCTATCCTTTTAAAGTGTAATCATACTCAAGTTATTAATATTATCACATCGTTGTGCATAAACAGATGAAAAGAGACGGAGGGATAACTCCACCAAAAAGGGGAAAAGGGGGGGGGGACTTAAGTCCTAGGCAATATTTTATTAATATTTATGGAAAAGTGTAATTTATGGATAAATTATTTTATCCTAAGTTCCCGGGGATGGGAATGAGTCACCAAGTGAATAAACATACTTATGAAGGTGAGAAGTGTCGAGTTTAAGGCATGCAATATGTATTGTTGGCCTTAGTATATTTTGGGGGAGAACTCATTTTTGGAGGATCTTTTCTTATGTGCTAAGGGGGGTCGAACCATCTGAGAAAGGACAACTATCACCTTATCTGCAAAGAAGAGATTGTAAGGGGTTTTTTGTATTGAAATTTGAGTATTTTTTGTTGAAGAGGCGGGTTGTCAGACCTATGAGCATTCTCTCCAAGTGAGAGATTTGTTGTTGAAGAGGCGGGTTGTCAGGTCCACGAGCATTCTCTCCAGGTGAGAGTTTTACTGGGAATTGTTCCCTAGTGAGTTGGGCATTAGTGGCAGGGCTCTGAGACTTCCTATCCGGTTTATTGCTGGAATCCTGGAAGGGAAGTGGGGTAGCCGAGGGACTATTGAGCATAGAAGGGGCACACTTCCTTGGGTGTAATAGGTGCGTGGATAATGAGGGATTGTAGACTAGTTGCAGTAGTGGCAGCTTGGACTGAGCAATTTTGTTGAGTATCAGACCTTAGCCTCGCATCAAGAACTCTTTTTCCCTGGTGGAGTTAAGCCCCAACTTGACGATGAATTGTTGTTGAAAGCTTATAAGCAACATAGTCTATGGTTGGGAGGAATGTCTGAGTTCTGCGCACAGTTGGTGACTTTTCATAAAAGATAAGTGTCTTTATGTACTAGTATCATTTATCATGTGTCTAATTATTTGTGTATAATATGGGTTAAATTCTTGTATGTTGTTGCATATATATATATATATATATATATATATATATATTGTGCCTGGAGAGCCTGTGTGATTATGAGGCTGGTGTGTCGGAACGCGAATAGGCCAGTGCGCCTATCCTTGTAAAGTGTAATCATACTCAAGTTATTAATATTATCACATTGTTGTGCATAGACAGACTAGACGAAAAGAGACGGAGGGATAACTCCACCGAAAAGGGGAAAAGGGGGGGGGGGAACTTAAGTCCTAGGCAATATTTTATTAATATTTATGGAAAAGTGTAATTTATGGATAAATTATTTTATCCTAAGTTCTCGAGGATGGGAACGAGTCACCAAGTGACTAAATATACTTATAAAGGTGAGAAGTGTCGAGTTTAAGGCATGCAATATGTATTGCTGGCCTTAGTATATTTTGGGGGAGTACTCATTTTTGGAGGATCTTTTCTTGTGTGCAGAAGGGGGTCGAACCATCCGAGAAAGGACGACTATCACCTTATCTACAAAGAAGAGATTGTAAGGGGTTTTTTGTATTGTAATTCGAGTATTTGTTGTTGAAGAGGCGGGTTGTCAGACCTGTGAGCATTCTCTCCAGGTGAGATATTTGTTGTTGAAGAGGCGGGTTGTCAGGTCCGTGAGCATTCTCTCTAGGTGAGAGTTTTATTGGGAATTGTTCCCTAGTGAGCTGGGCATTAGTGGCAGGGCTCTAAGACTTCCTATCCAACTTATTGCTGGAATCCTGGAAGGGAAGTGGGGTAGCCGAGGGACTATTGAGCATAGAAGGGGCACACTTCCTTGGGTGTAATAGGTGCGTGGAGAATGAGGGACTGTAAACTAGTTGCAGTAGTGGCACCTTGGACTGAGCAATTTTGTTGAGTGTTAGACGTTAGCCTGACATTAGGAACTCTTTTTCCCTGGTGGAGTTAAGCCCCAACTTGATGATGAACTGTTGTTGAAATCTTATAAGCAACATAGTCTATGGTTGGGAGGAATGTATGAGTTCTGCGCACGGGAGGAATGTATGAGTTCTGCGCACAGTTGGTGACATTTCATAAAAGATAATTGTCTTTATGTA
>ML790049.1:27043-38896 GCA_009831015.1 Picea engelmannii | reverse complement strand
GATTATGAGGCTGGTGAGTCGGGACGCGAATAGGCCAGTGTGCCTATCTTTGTAAAGTGTAATCATACTCAAGTTATTAATATTATCACATCATTGTGCATATACAGACAAGACGAAAAGAGACGGAGGGATAACTCCACCGAAAAGGGGAAAAGGGGGGGTGACTTAAGTCTTAGGCAATATTTTATTAATATTTATGGAAAAGTGTAAATTATGAATAAATTATTTTATCCTAAGTTCCCGGGGATGGGAATGAGTCACCAAGTGACTAAAGATACTTATTAAGGTGAGAAGTGTCGAGTTTAAGGCATGCAATATGTATTGCTGGCCTTAGTATATTTTGGGGGAGAACTCATTTTTGGAGGATCTTTTCTCTTGTGCAGAAGGGGGTCAAACCATTCGAGAAAGGACGACTATCACCTTATCTACAAAGAAGAGATTGTAAGGGGTTTTTTGTATTGTAATTCGAGTATTTGTTGTTGAAGAGGCGGGTTGTCAGACCCATGAGCATTCTCTCCAAGTGAGAGATTTGTTGTTGAAGAGGCGGGTTGTCAGGTCCGTGAGCATTCTCTCTAGGTGAGAGTTTTACTGGGAATTGTTCCCTAGTGAGTTGGACATTAGTGGCAGGGCTCTGAGACTTCCTATCTGGCTTATTGTTGGAATCCTGGAAAGGAAATGGGGTAGCAGAGGGACTATTGAGCATAGAAGGGGCACACTTCCTTGGGTGTAATAGGGGCGTGGAGAATGAGGGACTGTAGACTAGTTGCAATAGTGGCACCTTGGATTGAGCAATTTTGTTGAGTATCAGACCTTAGCCTAGCATCAGGAACTCTTTTTCCCTGGTGGAGTTAAGCCCCAACTTAACGATGAACTATTGTTGAAAGCTTATAAGGAACATAGTCTATGGTTGGGAGGAATGTCTGAGTTCTGCGCTCAGTTGGTGACTAAGTGTCTTTGTCTACTAGTATAATTTACCGTGTGCTTAATTATCTGTGTATAATATGGGTTAAATTCTTGTTTGTTTTTTCATATATATATATATATTGAGCCCGGAGAGCCTATGTGATTAATAGGCTAGTGAGTCGAGACGCGAATAAGCCAGTGTGCCTATCCTTGTAAAGTGTAATCATACTCAAGTTATTAATATTATCACATCGTTGTGCATAGACAAACCAAACGAAAAGAGACAGAGGGATAACTCCACCCAAAAGGGGAAAAGGGGGGGGGGACTTAAGTCATAGGAAATATTTTATTAATATTTATGGAAAAGTGTAATTTATGGATAAATTATTTTATCCTAAATTCCCGGGGATGGGAATGAGTCACCAAGTGACTAAAGATACTTATGAAGGTGAGAAGTGTCGAGTTTAAGGCATGCAATATGTATTGCTGGCTTTAGTATATTTTGGGGGAGAACTTGTTTTTGGAGGATCTTTTCTCGTGTGCAGAAGGGGGTCGAACCATCTGAGAAAGGACGACTATCACCTTATCTGCAAAGAAGAGATTGTAAGGTTTTTTTTTATTGTAATTCGAGTATTTGTTGTTGATGAGGTGGGTTGTCAGACCCTTGAGCATTCTCTCGAGGTAGGATATTTGTTGTTGAAGAGGCGGGTTGTCAGGTCCGTGCGCATTCTCTCCAGGTGAGAGTTTTACTAGGAATTGTTCCCTAGTGAGCTGGGCATTAGTGGTAGGGCTCTGAGACTTCCTATCTAGATTATTGTTGGAATCCTGGAAGGGAAGTGGGGTAGCCGAGGGACTATTGAGCATAGAAGGGGCACACTTCCTTGGGATTCATAGGTGGGTGGAGAATGAGGGACTGTAGATTAGTTGCAGTAGTGGCACCTTGGACTGAGCAATTTTGTTGAGTATCAAAACTTAGCCTGGCATCAAGAACTCTTTTCCCCTGGTGGAGTTAAGCCCCAACTTGATGATGAACTGTTGTTGAAAGCTTATAAGCAACATAGTCTAAGGTTGGGAGGAATGTCTGAGTTCTGCGCGCAGTTGGTGACTTTTCATAAAAGATAAGTGTCTTTATGTACTAGTATCATTTACCCTGTGCTTAATTATCTGTGTATAATATGGGTTAAATTCTTGTATGTTGTATATATATATATATATATATATTGAGCCCAGAGAGCCTATGTGATTATGAGGCTGGTGATTCAGGACGCGAATAGGCCAGTGTGCCTATCCTCGTAAAGTGTAATCATACTCAAGTTATTAATATTATCACATCATTGTGCATAGACAGACCAGACGAAAAGAGATGGAGGGATAACTCCATCGAAAAGGAAAAGGGGGGGGGGACTTAAGTCCTAGGCAATATTTTATTAATATTTATGGATAAATTATTTTATCCTAAGTTCCTGGGGATGGGAACGAGTCACCAAGTGACTAAAGATACTTATGAGGGTGAGAAGTGTCGAGTTTAAGGCATGTAATATGTATTGTTGGCCTTAGTCTATTTTGGGGGAGAACTCAATTTTGGAGGATCTTTTCTCGTGTGCAGAAGGGGGTCGAACCATCTGAGAAAGGACGACTATCACCTTATCTACAAAGAAGAGATTGTAATGGGTTTTTTGTATTGTAATTCGAGTATTTGTTGTTGAAGGGGCAGGTTTTCAAACCCGTGAGCATTCTCTCCAAGTGAGAGATTTGTTGTTGAAGAGGCGGGTTTTCAGGTCCGTGAGCATTCTCTCCAGGTGAGAGTTTTACTGGGAATTGTTCCGTAGTGAGCTGGGCATTAGTGGCAGGGCTCTGAGACTTCCTATCTAGCTTATTGCTGGAATCCTGGAAGGGAAGTGGGGTAGCCGAGGGACTATTGAGCATAGAAGGGGCACACTTCCTTGGGTGTAATAGGTGCATGGAGAATGAGGGACTGTAGACTAGTTGCAGTAGTGGCACCTTGGATTGAGAAATTTTTTTGAGTATCAAACCTTAGCCTGGCATTAGGAACTCTTTTTCCCTGGTGGAGTTAAGCCCAACTTGACGATGAACTGTTGTTGAAAGCTTATAAGCAACATAGTCTATGGTTGGGAGGAATGTCTGAGTTCTGTGCGCAGTTGGTGACTTTTCATAAAAGATAAGTGTCTTTATGTACTAGTATCATTTACCGTGTGCTTAATTATCTGTGTAAAATATGGGTTAAATTCTTGTATGTTGTTGCATATATATATATATATGGAGAGAGAGAGAGAGAGAGAGAGAGAGAGAGAGAGCCCGTGTGATTATGAGGCTGGTGAGTCGGGACGTGAATAGGCCAGTGCGCCTATCCTTGTAAAGTGTAGTCATACTCAAGTTATTAATATTATCACATCGTTGTGTATAGACAGACCAGACGAAAAGAGATGGAGGGATAGCTCCACCAAAAGGGGAAAAGGGTGGGGGACTTAAGTCCTAGGCAATATTTTATTAATGTTTATGGAAAAGTGTAATTTATGGATAAATTATTTTATCCTAAGTTCCCGAGGATGGGAACGAGTTACCAAGTGACTAAACATACTTATGAAGGTGAGAAGTGTCGAGTTTAAGGCATGCAATATGTATTGTTGGCCTTGGTATATTTTGGGGGAGAACTCATTTTTGGAGGATCTTTTCTCGTGTGCAGAAGGGGGTCTAACCATCCGAAAAAGGACGACTATCAACTTATCTGCAAAGAAGAGATTGTAAGGGGTTTTTTGTATTGTAATTCGAGTATTTGTTGTTGAAGAGGCAGGTTGTCAGGTCCGTGACCATTCTCTCCAGGTGAGAGTTTTACTGGGAATTGTTCCCTAGTGAGCTGGGCATTAGTGGCAGGGCTCTGAGACTTCCTATCCGGCTTATTGCTAGAATCCTGGAAGGGAAGTGGGGTAGCCGAGGGACTATTGAGCATAGAAGGGGCACACTTCCTTGGGTGTAATAGGTGCGTGGAGACTGAGGGACTGTAGACTAGTTGCAGTAGTGGCACCTTGGACTGAGCAATTTTGTTGAGTATTAGACCTTAGCCTGGCATCAAGAACTCTTTTTCCCTGGTGGAGTTAAGCCCCAACTTGACGATGAACTGTTGTTGAAAGCTTATGAGCAACATAGTCTATGGTTGGGAGGAATGTCTGAGTTCTGCACACAGTTGGTGACTTTTCATAAAAGATAAGTGTCTTTATGTACTAGTATCATTTACCATGTGCTTAATTATCTGTGCATAATATGGGTTAAATTCTTGTATGTTGTTGCATATATATATTGAGCCCAGAGATCTTGTGTGATTATGACGTTGGTGAGTCGGGACGCGAATAGGCCAGTGCGCCTATCCTTGTAAAGTGTAATCATACTCAAGTTATTAATATTATCACATCGTTGTGCATAGACATACCAGGCGAAAAGAGACGGAGGGATAACTCCACCAAAAAGGGGAAAAGTNNGGGGGGGGGGCGCTTAAGTCCTAATCAATATTTTATTAATATTTATGGAAAAGTGTAATTTATGGATAAATTATTTTATCCTAAGTTCCCAGGGATGGGAATGCATCACCAAGTGACTAAAGATACTTATGAAGGTGAGAAGTGTTGAGTTTAAGGCATGCAATATGTATTGTTGGCCTTAGTATATTTTGGGGGAGAACTCATTTTTGGAGGATCTTTTCTCGTGTGTAGAAGGGGGTCGAACCATCCGAGGAAGGACGACTATCACCTTATCTGCAAAGAAGAGATTGTAAGGGTTTTTTTGTATTGTAATTCAAGTATTTGTTGTTAAAGAGGCGAGTTATCAGACCCGTGAGCATTCTCTCCAGGTGAGAGATTTGTTGTTGAAGAGGCGGGTTGTCAAGTCCGTGAGCATTCTCTCTAGGTGAGAGTTTTACTGGGAATTGTTCCCTAGTGAGCTGGGCATTAATGGCAGGGCTCTGAGACTTCCTATCTGGCTTATTGCTGGAATCCTGGAAGGGAAGTGGGGTAGTTGAGGGATTATTGAGCATAGAAGGGGCACACTTCCTTGGGTGTAATAGGTGCATGGAGAATGAGAGACTGTAGACTAGTTGCAATAGTGGCACCTTGGACTGAGCAATTTTGTTAAGTATCAGACCTTAGCCTGGCATCATGAACTCTTTTTCCCTGTTGGATTTAAGCCCCAACTTGACGATGAACTGTTGTTGAAAGCTTATAAGCAACATAGTCTATGGTTGGGAGGAATGTCTGAGTTCTGCGCGCAGTTGGTGATGTTTCATAAAAGATAAGTGTCTTTATGTACTAGTATCATTTACCGTGTGCTTAGTTATCTGTGTATAATATGGGTTAAATTCTTGTATGTTGTTGCATATAAGTAATTGTTGTTATTCTATATTATGTTTCTTACACATGTAAGCGTGGTGTTGATAGACATTAATTGTAGTCATGCATGAGTATGACAATGATTTTTAGTTTTTCTGTTAAGTTAATCTTATGATTTTGGTTATGATTCTTCAAGACGATATTAGAATGGTTGTGTGTGCAGGGAAATACTATGTGTGCACCAAAGGTTGGACTTACTTGTGCACAGAGGGAAGTAGTCTGCATGCACAAGGAGAACCAAATTGGTGTGTGACGCCAGAAAGGTTGTGCGCACAGTAGTGATCTCATGTTCAGTATGGATTACACACCCAATAATTTTGTGTGCTCAGTATGCTTGTGTGCGCAATTCCAGTGTGTTTCTTCCGTTGTTATAAGTTGGGTCAGAAGATGTGGCGCGACTTAGCTTAGGTTTGAGCGCGTTACTTCAAGTATTAATGCACAAAATTATGTTATAGAATAGAATTTGTGCATTATATTTTGGTGTAGTGTTACTTAGTAGTAAGCTGGGTAAGGTTACAGATTGGTATTAGAGTGATAGAAGTTGAGATTGTGTGGCATGGCCCAACTGGGGTGGCTGGGGAAGTTACAAGAACCCTTGAAGCCCATGAGAACCGAGAGTGAAGGAAAACCCTAGTGTGAGAGCTAAGAGTGAAGGAAAACCCTAGCGTGCTTGTGATTGAGGGTTTATGAAATGAGCATGGTTTCGGGGGAGGGTGGAGCGCCTCCCTCCTCTCCATTACAAGAAGATGTGTTTAAGGCATTTATATATTTGTTGAGTAAGACAATCATAAGTGCACCAATACACTTTTTCAAGAGGTTAGAGGAAATCTCAAAAGTTCAGATGCCAACAATGAATGCAAGGCATATGGCACTGAGTCTTGTAGAGAGAGATTTGATTGGACAATTTATTGGGGTTTGGCCCTCTGCAAAATCCATGGCGATCTGGATACAAAATAGTTGGATCAGACTCATCAAAGGAAATCTTTCACATTATTTTTGTGGAAGAGGATTCTATGCATTTTACTTTGAAAATAAGGAGGACAAGGATCTCATTTTTCGAAATGGGACATATTTTTATGGAACCAAAGGGATATATTTGAACAGACGGACACTAAACTTCAACCTTGACAATGGCATCCCATTGGCAATACCAGTCCGGATTAGATTATCAAACCTCCCATTGCACTATTGGAATTATGAAGTGTTGAAGTTCACTGGGAATACTTTAGGGAATTACATATACAAGGTAGAAACTAAGGATGGAATGATGGTTTGTGTGGGAATTTGTGTAGATGTAGATTTGGAGAAGGGTTTACCAATAACAATGAAGTTGTGCCTTGATGACTAGAATCATATCCAAGCAATGTATTATGAACAATTCCCCTTTGAATGTAAGCAATGTCATGAATATGGACATTTTGCCAAAAAATGTCCAAGAATGTGGAAGAAGAGCAAGGACCTCAAGAAAAACAGGACCAATGGCATCAAGTAATGAAAAAAAGAGTCAATGGAAAAATTGGTCCAACAAAACAATCCAAACACAATCCTTTGATAGTGATAATATCAATGCAAACATGGGAAGCTTATAAGGCTGACATGTATAGATCTCAAGAAGCAGGGGCGAAAGGAACTCTAGTAGCAGGTAGAAAAGGGCACTAGGTAATAACAATAGAAATCAATATGAATTACTATCCCTTGAATAAATTGACGTTGTTAATAACACAAAGATAAATTTTCCAAAAAGTGGCATCCCTAACAATGAAAATTTAGAAAAAGAGGTTAATTCTAAGTTCATTTTATCACCTGAGGTTGGGATTTTCCATCCTACCCAGGTCTAGGATCTCCCAATTCCTCAATTGTGGTCCAATTAAATCCAAATTTTGGTTCAGATTATCAAATTCCTTATGAAGAATACAATGGAACTGACGAGGACAAGGAGGAGATAGTATTAGGAGGGAAAACTCGAAGAAGATCTAGAAGAAAACCTGCAAAATACAAAAGAGAAGAAATGGCAGAAAAATAAATAGAATTAGGACGTCAACACGCCCTTCCTAATCTAATGGGTAAAAGAACCATAAGAAATCAAAGTGGGATGAATATGTCAGGGGGTGGATTCCAAAAGTCTATCAATAAGTAATGAACATAGTCTGCTGGAATTGTAGGGGATTAGGGAGTTAAAAAAAAGTGGAATCAACAATGAGTTCGGTAAAAAAGGGAAAAACCTCAATTCTCCTAATCTAAGAAACACAATTTGAAGAGCATGAAGTGGTGCTCATATGTGGAAAATTTTGGAAAAGTAGTGAAGGACTGACAGTTAGTGCTAGAGGGGCCTCTTGTGAACAACTCACATCATAAATCATAACATTGGATCTTTACTAGTCTAAAAAATCAACAAACAAATGATGAGATAAATGTGGTTAATGTATATATTCCTTCTTTATATTTTGAAAAATGGGAGTGTTGGGATTCTTTAATACACTTGAAAGGGTCAATTCATTGGCATAACAACATAGTGGAAGGAGATTTTAATACAACTTTTTGTTAAAAAGAAGGAAAGGGGAGGGAGTATAGTGAGAGACCCATTTAGAGAAAGGATGGAAGACCTCATCTCTTTATGTGATTTAGTAGATGTTAAACCTCAAAAAGGAAAATATACTTGGATGAACAAGCGGATAGACCTTGGACATATAGATGTAAGGCTAGACAAGTTCTTAATAGAGAGAACTTTTTTGGAGAGCGATTTCACTATCTCTTCTCGAATCATCTCCTGGGAAACGTCAGATCACAAACCAATCTCTTTGTTACTTAAGGAGGTGTCTGATTATGGGTCAATTCCTTTCTAGTTTAATCCCCTCTAGCTTCATGATAAAGTGGTGATTGAAATTATAAAGAGAACCTGGTGCAATTGGGCGATTTTCTCCCCTGTTCATATATGGGAGTAGAAGCTAAAAAATACTAAGAAATCACTTAAGGAGTGGGAAAAATCTCATTATTCTCCCCCATAAATTGAGGTTCAAGCTAATAAAGAGAATTTAGAAAGCATACTGAACTGAATCGAGCTTGAGAAAGTAACTCAAGGAATGCTAGTGGAGGAAAGAGAGGTACTCAAAATGTATTAAAATTCTCTACATAATGAAGAAATGATTTGGAGATTGAAGTCTAGGAGTTTATGGCTAAAGGTAGGGGACAAGAACAATGTGTACTTTCATAAGCATGTAGGAGCCATGCTAAGGATGAATAATGTTAAAGAGATAAAGACTCCTAATGGGGAGACCCTCAACACTTTTGAAAAAATAAAGGAAGCAACTTTTCTTCATTTGAAAGAACTCTATAATAAAAAGGGGGGTGCAGAGCTAGTGGTTCTAGCGACAATGTTGACTAATATTTCAACAACCATCTCCTTGGATGAAAATGAAAAGATCATGGAGAGGGTATCAACAGAGGAAATTCAAGCTACAATATGGGAATTGGATCCGGATAAAGCTCCCAAGACAAATGGTTTTACTATCCACTTGTATAGAGTCTGTTGGAACACTATCAAATATGATTTAGTGAGAATGATCCACTATGTTCAAAAATCCTTTAGAATGGGATCAAGAGCTACAAATTCAACATTTCTTGCCCTCATATGTAAAGAAGAAAATCCAACATCTTTTGCTAGGTTCAGACTAATCTCTCTATGCAACAATGCTTACAAAATAATAACAAAAATCATAACATCTAGGATGAAAGTTTTTCTCCCCAAAATAATATCAGTAAATCAAGGTGGTTTTATGGAGAAAAGGAAAATCACACATAATATAATTCTAGTACAAGAAGTTATTCATACCGGTAAATCTAAAGGGGACAAAGGAATGATAATTAAGATTGACATGGCCATTGCACTTGACCAGGTTAGGCACTCCTTTCTCTTTGAAGTTATCCATTGGTTTGGATTCAATGAAAATTTCATAAAGTGGATTTTTGCTTGTATTAGAAATCCTTTGATTTCTCCCTTGATCAATGGGCTCCTAACTAGTTTTTTCAATGCAAATAAAGGATTAAGGCAAGTTTTCCCCCTATCTCCATTTCTGTATATAATCACGATTAAAAATTTAAGTAGGAAATTGGAGAATGATTGGGCTCACGGTTTGTTTCCATGAATTCGAATGGTCGGAGGAGTGAAAAACATAAACCACTCCCAGTTAGTAGATGATACTCTACTCTTGGGGGGAGCTTTAGTCACCATAGCCAAAAGCTTCAAAGACAACTTGGACCTTTTCACTCAAGCATCCATAGGATTAATTAATCATCTCAAAAGTCAAATATATGTCTGGAATGTAAGTCAAAATTCTTTTGCAATTATGTCCAATGTTTTTCATTTTCCATACAAGGATGATTGGAATTCTTTCACATATCTGGGAATGCTTATTTTTCTTTGTTTTGCTACTTCTAACCCGTGGCAACAAATTTTAAACAAAATCAAGTAAAAATTTATGCAATGGGGAGAATTGGCTAAGTCCAACAGGGAGAATTACACTCATCAAAGCAATGTTATCTTCTCTCCCTATTTATCAATGTTCAAATCTCTTAGCTCCAATGCGTGTACAACAAAAATAGCAAAGGAGATTCCAATTTTTTTGTGGCAAGGTGGCAAATCCAACAATAAGAGGCTTCATTTAATCACTTGGTCTGTAGTGAAGGCCCCAAAAATGCATGGTGGTTTAGGGGTTCTTGACCCTATATTGATGAATCTGGCCATGGGGGGAAGATACTGTGGAGAATAGTTATTGGGAAATATGATTGGTGGAAAAAGGTCTTAGTCAAGAAATACTTCATTGGACCTAGAAAAATATGTTTGGAAACTGATTACTACAGTTGTGCCCATAATTCAATCAGATCTTACATAGGTTCCAGGAAATGGGGGTTCAATAGATATTTGGCATGATAATATAATGGGGAATAATCCCTTGGTACATAAACATGTGTTGGCTCCTTTGAAGTGTTGGTTGGATTCCCTTGGAATTAGAACTATTGTTGACATATCTACTTGGAACCTGACGAGTGGTGGCAAGGTTGGAATTTTGGAGAAATTCCTCCGAGGTTGACACTTGCAGTCCAGAAAATGGATGTGCACCAAAAAGTAGATACAATCATGATCAATGAGGCTAGGGATCATCCATATGTATAGTAAAGAAGGGATACAAGTTGCAGTTGGCTAAGGAAACTCTCCCCCCTAAATCCACAATCTAGAAAAAAATTGGCAAATTGATGGGATCCCTAAAATAAACACATTTTGTTGGGTTTTATCTCATGAGCAAATCCTAACAACTAAAATTTAGCTAAAAGAGGGATCCATGGACCTTCAAGATGTACTATGTGCTTAGAAAATGTAGAAACTATACCACATTTATTTTGGGAGTGTAGTTACACTACAACTATTTGGAAAAAGGCTTTGATGGGACTTGAGGATAAATTATGCAAGCCAACAATGTGGAAATATCTCTTTGGGAAGTTGGGTTTCACATAAAAGGGGCCCTTATGAAATAAACAACAATTTAAAAAAGTATGGATAACACTTCCAAAGTATATATACTGGAAGATTTGACTAGCTAGAAACAGAGCAATCTTTAGGCAAGAAAGAGTGGCCCCATAAGTTGTAGTCAATAGAGCGATAGCCTTCCTAGTTGAGCATTTTGATGTTATATAATATAATCACCCACCTAGGCAAAAATTGGAAAGAGCGAAGGAGGAATGCTAGCCCAGTTCAAAATCCAAAGAAAACTTGCCTAGAATGAAGCAAAAGTCACCCTTAAGAAGTTAGGATGGAAATTGTGTCTGATGAAAGGGGAGTTCCTTAGCTGGAGAGAAAAACAAATGGTCCATACTCTCTTCTTTGGTGGAGCCTCAAAGAGGATTCCAAAGGTGGCAGGTGCAGGGGGGGTCATTTATGATCTAAGAGGAAAAATTCTAGTAACGTATTCGTGGGGATTGGGTTTGTTGTCTAACAATCTAGTAGAAGGTTATGGACGCTATTAAGGACTTAAGATCACCTTGGCCAATAGAGTGCAACAACTTACTATCTATGGAGACCCACTTCTCCTCATAAGCCACTTGATCAAAGGCTCAGTTTCTATAGATGCAAGACTAGCCTAAGTTTTGTGTCAAATTCGTCAACTAGGTTCTAAATTCTTGTAGTTGAATTATTACCATATCTTAAGAGGAAATAATGAGGGTGCATACCAACTAGTGAATCAAGCAACAAAACAAGAGTTTGGAACTTTGGTTATCAACAACGAGTTTCAATGGGAGACTTTACCGTAGGATTCAAAATGACTTCTGAGAAAGAAGCAGGAAAAAAGACTAGATTCAGTAATAAAGAAGACAAAGTTGTAGAGAAGGAAACTGGGATTCCTTATAGCTATAAAGGAAAAAGTATTTAGGAAATGTATTCAGAATTGTAAAACTCCTTGGAGTATTTTTTAAGTACTACACCTATAAATATCTATTTTTTGTAATCTATGCTAAGAGCCCATTGGATCTAGATGATGAATTAGGTAGGATGAACTATATT
>ML790048.1:1231131-1265694 GCA_009831015.1 Picea engelmannii | reverse complement strand
ACTACAACACTAAGTGCTTTTGGAATTGAGCATATATAGTGCGCAACTATCTTTGAAACAAAAGACTTCCCTGGGTTGATAATTTATGTTTCACTTGGTTGTTTGAAATTAATTAAGCAATTATAGTGACCAACAGGTTCGACATCGATAATATGCTTCCCTCCTTCTTGATTTTATACAGAATCAAAATCAGCCTCTGACTCGAAATCCTTCATCTTGGCCATGAGTGATTGCTTGGAGAGAAATTCTTTAGTGTTGTGCCAAGGGAATTTATGGTATTCACACCATTTTCTTGTATCCTTCTTTGTCTTCTCATTTCCCTTCTTGTGTTGCGGATTGGACTGATTTTCCTGAGAGTGGGCATATTTTCTATGTCCCTTTCTTTGTGGGTTGGGGCCGCCTTTTCTCTTCTTCGACAGTGAGGAGTTTGCAGAGCCAAACTCTCGCCTCTTCTTCTCAAATTTCTGCTCGATCTTGATAACATATCTATAAGTCCTACCCAATGAGGTGATGTCCAAAAAAACCATTTATATTTGAATGTATCTATGCAAATAGTCGTGGTATTTAGGCACCATATGTTGCTCAGAGTCTTTGATACCCAATTTGGTGTGCAGGGTATGGAAAATATTGGTGAAATATGGTACTGTCTAGTCCCTTTCTTGACACAGGGTGGTCCAACTAGTGTACTGGTCCTCATAGCTTCCAACAGGGTAGTACTATTCTTTAATGGAATCCAGTAAAGAATCCCATGTAGGGGAAACCACAAATATTGCAGATTCCTCTATGGCCCTTTGCTCATAGTAAGTGTCCCATCAGTCCTTAACACGTGGGATGGCCTTGAGGAGTGAAAAAGTAATCTTTTCCCTATCAGAAAAATTGTGGATCGAAAAATACCCTTTGAGTAGATTCAACCATTTATCTACAATATCTGAATCTATCCGTCCTTCAAATAATGGAATATCAAAATTTACCTGTACCTTGAAGGGGGTTTCATGGTTGCTTGATGAAGATGCTTCTCTTATGGTGAGCCACCAAAGGATCTATGTAAATTTGTCCATCATTTTGTTCCTTTGTTGTGTAAGGGATTCCTCGAGCAACATTTTAAAAGGATCTCCTGCTCCATCATATTTCTTTTCTTCTCCAGTGAGTTATTGTCGAGCTCTTGCGCGACTGATATTACAACGAATCGTTTGGTTCGAGTCCCAACTTCTTGTACCCATACCTTGTCGAGGACATGCAAGAAGAAAAATAAATTAAGAGAAGATTGTTTTGATGCCACTGATCCAGATTTAGGAGCGGAACAAACTAATTAATAGACTGAATACAATAAACACAAAGATAAGAAGAACAACATAGATATCCAATGAACAATATCTTCTATTGAATAAATGAAATAGGATGAAACTATAAAATTGTGTAACTGAAACATTTTCTTGAATGGTGGTAGCTATCTTTGAGAAGAGATGTGGATGCTACGCACATCTGTCTCAGTAGAATGATTACAATGAGGCTCCAGAGGCCTTTTTAACATTACTCATGAAGGAAAAAACCATACATATCCAAAAACCTAACACTAGGAGATGAAACACCAAAAGTTATGTGGGCCCCTATGGGTAAGTTGGTGCCTCAACTTCCTGGGGTTTTAACTTTTGCATACGACCTTCATTTTAGGTGCGTGATATCCCGTTGGAAAGGTATTTATGAGAACTACACATTACACCATCAAACTCTAATTATGTCTCTAGTTTGACTTTGGTGAGCTAAAAAAGCACTCTTTAGGGCCCCAAAATGGCCTTGGAAGTACAACGAGATGTGCTGACATGAAAACATACAAAATAAGCCAATTGGATTAAGTGGGAGGCCACCAATATCTACCTGGAAGATGTGGAGGGATTCATACATCCCTGACAATGTAGAACCCACAATTACAAAGAGGTAAAAAATAACGTACTGAACTAAAAAATATCAAGAGGAGACGGTTGGAATTGGTGGGTGGCCACCAATATCCACCTGGATCACATTTAGAGCTAGTTTTTCCATTTGGTTCCAATGCAAAACCACTTTGTTTAATGGTGTTCTCTTTACTATGAAATGGTTTCATTTTTTTGTCATTCTATATATTCTTGGCTTTGATAATGATCATTTCTCTAATGATTTCAATCACAACATGTAAATAAATTATGGCATTTCCTAAAATAATTAGCCTCTAAAACAAACACAGGGGTTATAGCGTGTTATGTTTGATTTGAGTTTTGTGGTGTTGAAAATGAATTTCCACAATGACCTGAATTCCCAAAAATATTGTATTGTGTGGGATAGTGTTCTTGCTTATCCAACATTGACATCCATATATAGATTCGGTTCATGGGAATTCCCCATAGAAGTGAATCCCAATAGCTAAGAGTGTTATACCATCCATTCTTATGTGATATGGATAGATGGCTATGATTGTATGGTCAATGACATAGTTTCCTTTCTTAGATTATTCTCTATATTTTCTTCCACTTGTATTTAGATAGCAATCCACTATTGAGACTATTGGGATCCTAGAGAAGGATCAGGGTTTATTTATCCATTTTCCAAGATTGAACCGTCTAGTGATTGGACCGAATGCATCTTTTCCCCAAGAGGTATGCTTCCCATTTTCCATTGAATTGCAACATGGCATATGAAGATCGCTTCCATGAAACATGATGAATCTCCGACAACATACTTACATTCGGTATCCTCAGACCTGGATCCCAGTAGTAGTGGAGAACTCTCACTGGGTTCCATCTTTGTCACCTATTTCTCACGATTCATTCTAGTATTTTAAATTATTAAAAATTCCCTATAACAAAGTGTTCCATGTCTCTGTGGATACCACTAGGGTTTGAATCTCGTGTAAATTCCTTCAGGGTAAATATTGATTCAAACATGCACCATATGTGTTCACCATACTTCCCCAAGAGAAACACTCATCCTTTTCAACATCAACCAATTCCATGTTGATGTGAGAACACCTTTGCAAGTCTATGAGAATGGGGAATGTTCTTTTTACTCTAGTTCTCTATTGGTGAATCAAAACTACTTTGTCTTTTGCATTGTAGTAGTGACTACATCATTTATTACAGAGTGGATTTTTGTCTGTAACTTCTAGTGAATACAATTCTTGGGATGAAGGAGATTCTACAATAATTCCAAGAGAATGGATATAGGGACATCGTGATTTCAAATATTCATAAAAAATGTTATCCCGAGTGAATGTATGTGATGGTTAAGCTCAATTATATAAATTGCTCAAATTCCATTTGGATATGACATTGAATCCAACAATTGGTGGATTCTTGCTTGTATTGTATGAGCACTTGAAATCCATGGAAACAAATCCTTTTGAATATATTGATCATGAAAGGGATGAGTTGAAGTTTTTCCATTGGAAAGGATTAATTGGTAGAGTATCCATAGAATCTAGAAATCACTTCCATATGATGATAAGTAGCTTTGGGTTGTTTGTGAGGGCATTGTTGGAATTCTCTAAGTGGAAATTTTGGAAAGTGTTACTTGTCTTAATTTATGTTGGAAAATGATATACTCCACTTCACATAGATCTAGAGACCTAGCATTGATTGGTATATTGAGAACCAGGGATTATTTGGAATTTCATAGTCATTGTTGGATATTTTTGGGTTGACCCGAGTTCAACTTTAGGTTTCCAACAAAACCCTGCAAACCATCGACCCTTCTGAAGACTAGAAGGAAACACTGCACCCAAAGTGCACAATGTAGTCTTGGAAGGGATACTTATGGGTGACTAAAGGACCTAAATGTATGCAGTCTTGAAAGGGATACTTATGTGGGGATGAGTGACATTATTTTTACTTCAAAACACATCATATTTATTATTATATTACATCAACACACCATTATATCTTAGATCTACCACGTAGTAATCAGTTTCATTTATTTAGGGTTTATTCTACAGTAATTATCTTGGTTAATCTATTATGCGCTACATTTTACTATTGGAAGATAAATCCATTCATCATAACTAAACAATTGCAATAAATAACATAAGCATTCCACACAGAGACACAAAATTTATTTTGGTTCATCCCCCCTGGGCTATATCCACATAGATTTTTCTTTCTTGGCTCTTTTATTATTTTTCATCAAGGTTATAGCATTGCGCGCATTACATTTGATACTGACAAGATCACATTAAGCTCCACAACCCATGACCTATGACCTTACCCTTGATTACAATGCTTGATCTGACATACCTCTGTTTGTCTGCTCATATCGTTTTCTTTGTTTTTCTTTCTATATCTCTTCATATATATCTATATATCCTCCCAACTATCTCATAACAATATATTTATATTACAAAAAGGGCTTATTTACCCGTTACAAAATTGACCAAAACTCTAACCCCCTAATCATAGGTGGATTATTATCCACTTTCTAACTCCTTGATCGTGGTTGTTCCAAAATCCAACCATTTTCATCATTGATCCACATATTTCTTCCTTTATTTAAATTTCATTGTTTCTTGGTGCTTATTTTCCATATTTTTCGCCACACTATCCTTCTTTGGTCCATTTCCTAACTACCTTCATTAATTACCATTCTTTTCCCAAAAACGGTTTTTGCCAATAGGCCCCCAACAGTAACCTGTGGCTCATCCTAAGCAAAAATAAACTGGTCCATTAGGTAGAGGTGCATTGGCGGTTAGATCAATTGGATGCTTGACTTTTCAATACGTCGATACCTTGGTGGGTGAGGAGAAGATGTCTCTATACTCTTCCACGTTCCCATCCACTTGCTTCTACTGCAAAGAGAGGTTCTGTGTAGAGGCCATAGATGTGGCAATGAACTTCTTCTTACTATGAGAACGTATCACCAAGAAAAGAAAATTCCTATTCTGTGAAATTACCTTACTGCATTGCTTAGCAGAGATTAAAGAAATAGTGGTAGGTAGTGCTACCTTTGGTATCCTATACAATTGTCTACCCAAAGTAATAATAAAACTGCAGGGTCTAGACTCATACACAACATGACGCATACACAAATATGGTTTTCCTAAAATAACATCACAAAATTAAAGGGGATAAATATCACACAATACCTCATCTTTGAAAGGCTTGATGTCGTAGGGCTCACACAAAGATCTCTTCCTTGGAGAAGGAAACCGATGGTGTAAGGTTGCGGGTGTGGTTTTGTCAATAGTTCCAACCACTTGACGACTTTTGCTGAGATCAAGTTCTTCTGATTGTCGTTATCGAAAATTAAATGAAGTGGATCCCCCTTTACCCACATCTATGAGTGAAAGCGACATTCCCCTTCCTCTGGTTCTTCTAGTTTTCTTGGATATATTTTAGTGGTAACCACAGTGGCACTAGGTTCGACATCAATAATATGCTTCCCTCCTTCTAGATTTTATTCAGAATCAAAATCAGCCTCTGACTCGAAATCCTTCAGCTTGGCCACGAGTGACTACTTGGAGCGAAATTCTCCAGTGTTGTGCCAAGGGAATTTATGGTATTCACACCATTTTCTTGTATCCTTCTTTGTCTTCTCATTTCCCTTCTTGTGTTGCGGATTGGACTGATTGTCCTGAGAGTGGGCATATTTTCTATGTCCCTTTATTTGTGGGTTGGGGTCGCCTTTTCCCTGCGTCGACAGTGAGGAGTTTGCAGAGCCAAACTCTCGCCTCTTCTGCTTAAATTTCTGCTCGATATTGACAACATATCTATAAGTCGTACCCAATGAGGTGATGTCCAGAAATTCCATTTATATTTGAATGTATTTACGAAAATAGTCGTGGTATATAAGCACCATATGTCGCTCAGAGTCTTTGATACCCAATTTGGTGTGTAGGGTATGGAAAATATTGGTGAAATATGGTACTGTCTGGTCCCTTTCTTGACGCAGGGTGGTCCATCTGATGTACTAGTCCTCATATCTTCCAACAGGGTAGTACTATTCTTTAATGGAATCCTCTAAGGAATCCCATGTAGGGGAAACCACAAATATTGCAGATTCCTCTATGGCCCTATGCTCATAGTAAGTGTCCCACCAGTCCTTAACATGTGGCATGGCCTTGAGGCATGAAAAAGTAATCTTTCCCTATCATAAAAATTGTGGATCAAAAAATACCCTTCGAGTAGATTCAACCATTTATCTACAACATCTGAATCTATCCGTCCTTCAAATAATGGAATATCAAAATTTACCTGTACCTTGAAGGGGGTTGCATGGTCGCTTGATGAATATGCTTCTCTTATGGTCAGCCACCAAAGGATCTATGTAAAGTTGTCCATCATTTTGTTCCTTTGTCGTGCAAGGGATTCCTCGAGCAACATTTTAAAAGGATATCCTGCTCCATCATATTTATTTTCTTCTACAGTGAGTTGTTGTCAGGCTCTTGCACGACTGATATTACAACGAATCGATTGGTTCGAGTCCCAACTTCTTGTACCCATACCTTTTTGGGGACATGCACGAAGAAAAATAAATTAAGAGAATACCGTTATGATGCCACTGATCCAGATTTAGTAGCGGAATGAACAGATTAATAGACTGAGTATAATAAACACAAAGATAAGAAGAACAACATAGATATTCAATGAACAATATCTTCTATTGAATAAATGAAATAGGATGAAACTATAAAATTGTGGAACCAAAACATTTTCTTGAATGGTGGTAGCTATCTCTGATAAGATATGTGGTTGCTACGCACATCCATCTCAACAAAATGATTACAATGAGGCTCCAGAGGCCTTTTTAACATTACTCATGAATGAGAAAACCCTACATATCCAAAAACCTAACCCTAGGAGATGAAACACCAAAAGTTATGTGGGCCACTATGGGTAAGTTGGTGCCTCAACTTCCTGGGGTTGTAACTTTTGCAAGGACCTTCATTTTATGTGTGTGATATCCCGTTGGAAAGGTATTTACGAGAACTACACATTACACCATCAAAATATAACTCCATCTCTAGTTTGACTGTGGTGAGCCAAAAAAACATTCTTTAGGGCCCCAAAATGGCCCTAGAAGTACAACAAGATGTGTTGACATGAAAACATACAAAATAAGCCAAGTGGATTAAGTGGGAGGCCACCATTATCTACCTGGAAGATGAGGAGGGATTCATACATCCCTGAAAGTGTAGAACCCACAATTACAAAGAAGTACAAAATAACGTACTGAACTAAAAAATATCAAGAGGAGACAGTTTGAATTGGTGGGTGGCCACCAATATCCACCTGGATCACATTTAGAGCTAGTTTTTCCATTTGGTTCCAATGTAAAACCACTTTGTTTAATGGTGTTCTCTTTACTATGAAATGGTTTCATTTTTTTGTCATTGTATATATTATTGGCTTTGATAATGATCACTTCTCTAATGATTTCAATCACAACATGTAAACAAATTCTGGCATTTCTTAAAATAATTAGCCTCTAAAACAAACATAGGGGTTATAGCGTGTTATGTTTGATTTGAGTTTTGTGGTGTTGGAAATGAATTTCCACAATGACCTGAATTCCCAAAAATATTGTATTGTGTGGGATAGTGTTCTCGCTTATCCAACATTAACATCAATCTACAGATTCGGTTCATGGGAATTCCCCATGGAAGTGAATCCCAATAGCTAAGAGTGTTATACCATCCATTCTTATGTGATATAGATAGATGGCTATGATTGTATGGTCAATGACATAGTTTCCTTTCTTAGATTATTCTCTATATTTTCTTCCACTTGTATTTAGATAGAAATCCACTATTGAGACTGTTGGGATCCTAGAGAAGGCTTAGGGTTTATTTATGCATTTTCCAAGATTGAGCCGTCTAGTGATTGGACCGAAGGTATCTTTTCCCTGAGAGGTATGCTTCCCATTTTCCATTGAACTGCAACATGGCATATGAAGATCGCTGCCATGAAACATGATGAATCTCCTATAATATACTTACATTCGGTATCCTCAGACTTGGATCCCGGTAGTAGTGGAGAACTCTCACTGGGTTCCATCTTTGTCACCTAATTCTCACTATTCATTCTAGTATTTTAAATTATTAAAAAGTACCTATAACAAAGTGTTCCATGTCTCCGTGGATACCACCAGGGTTTGACTCTCGTATAAATTCCTTAAGGGTAAATATTGGTTCAAACTTGCACCATATGGGTTCACCATACTTCCCCAAGAGCAACACTCATCCTTTTCAACATCAACCAATTCCATGTTGATGTGGGCACACGTTTGCAAGTTTACGAGAATGGGGAATGTTATTTTTACTCTAGTTCTCTATTGGTGAATCAAAACTACTTTGTCTTTTGCATTGTAGTAGTGACTACATCATTTATTACAGAGTGGAGTTTTTTCTATAACTTTTAGTGAGTACAATTCTTGGGATGAAGGATCTTCTACAATAATTCCAAGAGAATGGATATAGGGACATCGTGATTTCAAGTATTCATAAAAAATGTTATCCCGAGTGAATGTATGTGATGGTTAAGCTCAATTATATAACTTGCTCAAATTCCATTTGGATATGACATTGAATCCAACAATTGGTGGATTCTTTCTTATGTTGTATTGAGCACTTGAAATCCATGGAAACAAATCCTTTTGAATAGCTTGATCATGAAAGGGATGAGTTGAAGTTGTTCCATTTGAAAGGATTGATTGGTAGAGTATCCATAGAATCTAGAAATCACTTCCATATGATGATAAGCAACTTTGGGTTGTTTGTGAGGGCATTGCTGGAATTCTCCAAGTGGAAATTTTTGAAAGTGTTACTTGTCTTAATTTATGTTGGAAAATGATATACTCCACTTCACACAGATCTAGAGACCTAGCATTGATTGGTATATTGAGAACTAGGGATTATTTGGAATTTCATAGTCATTGTTGGATATTTTTGGGTTGACCCAAGTTCTACTTTAGGTTTCCAACAAAACCCTGCAAACCATCGTCCCTTCTAAAGACTAGAAGGAAACACTGCACCCAAAGTGAACAATGTAGTCTTGGAAGGGATACTTATGGGTGACTAAAGGACCCAAATGTATGCAGTCTTGGAAGGGATACTTCTATGGGGATGAGTGACATTATTTTTACTTCAAAACACATCATATTTATTATTATATTACATCAACACACCATTATATCTTAGATCTACCACTTAGTAATCAGTTGCATTTATTTAGGGTTTATTCTATAGTAATTATCTTGGTTAATCTATTGTGCACTACATTTTACTATTGGAAGATAAATCCATTCATCATAACTAAACAATTGCAATAAATAACATAAGCATTCCACACAGAGACACAAAATTTATTTTGGTTCACCCCCCCGGGCTATATCCACACAGATTTGTCTTTCTTGGCTCTTTTATTATTTTGCATCCAGGTTATAGCCTTGCGCGCATTACATTTGATACTGATAAGATCACAGTAAGCTCCACAACCCATGACCTATGACCTTACCCTCGATTACAATGCTTTATCTAACATACCTCTATTTGTCTGCTCATATGACTTTCTTTGTTTGTCTCTCTATATCTCTTCATATATATCTATATATCCTCCCAGCTATATCATAAAAATATATTTATATTACAAAAAGGGATTATTTACCCGTTACAAAATTGACCAAAACTCTAACCCACTAATCATAGGTGGATTAGATTTTTCCACTTTCTAACTCATTGATCGCGGCTGGTCCAAAATCCAACCATTTTCCTCATTGTTCCACATCTTTCTTCCTTTATTTGAATTTCATGGTTTCTTGGTGCTTATTTTCCATATTTTTCACCACACTATCCTTCTTTTGTCCATTTCCTAACCACCTTCATTAATTACCATTCTTTTCCCAAAAATGGTTTGTGCCAATAGGCCCCCAACACTCACCTGTGGCTCATCTCGAGCCACTCAGGTAGTGTGTGATTCTTGTACTAACTTCTCGAGCACATGAAATATATTTGTAATTTATTCAACTTGGGATTTTATCTATGCATTATTTTATGCTATAATATCCACAGTCTATGCAATAATGTGTTCCTTCAACAGTTCCTCACTCTCCTAGCCAACTTGTTCAACTTGGCCCTTTGTTGGGTCAATATCAGTGAGCATTTGTTATTCTCCTTCTTGTAATGGTTCTAACTGATCCGACCTTGAATTCTTATCTACTTGTATGGAATTAGGCTCTTCCTACATATTCTTCATCTCTTGTGCAGTTTTCAGTCTATCAGGTATTGTCATATCTTTTTTCTTCTACTTCAATTCTTGCATTGTAGTATTGATCCCTTCTTCTTTTTAGTCCAACTCATAAAGTTTCCCATCCTCCTGAAGGGTTTTCCATAGTTGCGCACTGTTATTATAAATATATGTTATTTCCTAGATTACGAGCACAATGCTTTTTGTATGGTATGTAGCCTCCTTCTCTCTTTGTATTCTTAATTCTGGTGGAGTACTAGGTGCTAGTTCTGTCAATTCTGTAATTTGGATTTTGTAAGTCTCCATAGCTTGTGCTATTTTCTCAATTTTACCATATGTGGGTATATTCTTTCCTTGTGTGCTTTCAGAAATGGTTTTAAATACTTATTCAACTTTATTCTCTATTCTTCTAGCGTGCTACTTTGTTTCATCCCTCTCGAACTGCACTTGGTTAAGAGTTATCTCCATTGTAGTATTTACTTCCTTGGCCAATTATAAGCTTGTGCCATCTACACAAGACCTTGAATGTATTTACTACACAACACTTATCTGTAATTTGTACAACATTGTTATAACCCTAAATTTATCTACACATGCATACCTGGCCTTTGTCCCTCTTACTTTCATTTTTTTCCAAGCCATCACTGAGTTACTCTTCTAAAAAACCCATTTTTTGAATATGTATGCTTCTTGCACCACTATTGCCCGCATACATACACTTGTTGCACCACTATAGCCCATGTACGTATGCATGTTGCACCACTACAGCCCATGTACATATGCATTTTGCACCATTACAACCCGCATATACTTGCAAAAGTTGCAAAAAATAAAAAGTTGCAAGGAATTCGTTGAGATTATGGGCTATTGGGTAGTTTCCCAACTAATCCACCGCCTATAGCCCGCCACCCAACCGAATAACCATCCTTTTGTCATACAAAAGGAGGTGTTGGGGTCTCATTCCATATCTAGACATAAGAACAGTGAAACTCTGCACATTTTACATTCCCTCCTTGCCCCAAGTAATTGCAACCCTTTTGTGAGAATTTCCCCTGCATTTCTTCCATCAGAAATCCATTCACTTCCCTGAAGAGATCCGAAGGTTGAGAGGAGAAGCCATACAGAGGTGCACTTGGAGCTTGGTGAAGAGGATCCCAGACCAGGTTCATGGAGAAATAGTCGGCTTTGGTTGTAAGTGATCATTGTATTATCAATAAATGAAGTACTTTTCCTGTCCTAAATCATGGTATATTGAATGTTGTTAATGGTTTATGTTTTGATATTCTAATGTCTAAACCTTATTTATATATGAATTGAATTCTTGTATCTTTATGTTTGTCTGTCTTTGAATGCAGGCCAGACTTGGGAGGAGTTTTGCAGTCAGTGAAGCTTTCAAGCGTGAGAGGATCATCACCGGATGTGGAGTAGAGGTATAGTTACCCAATCCTTCTCATCTTTGTTTTTCTTGTATGATTCTTGGGTATGTTTGGGGTAGTTAGAGAAGTAGTTGAATTTTATACGATTGTGATCTACCTACATTCTAAACCCTAGTGTAGTCTTAAGGGGGTTTTTTCCTGCTAGTAGAACTGGTGACCATACTGGGAAAGCCTCTAGAATTTTAGGGAATTTTTTGGGTGTCTGATTGGTTTTTGTACCTTTCGAGTTTCTGTTGAGTTTGTTGAGTCTATTAAGGGGTTTGGTCACCTTTTAGTGCCATACCATTTCTCCTTGCCCTGTCAGTCAGTCAGTTTTATTTCTTTTTTGAATAAGTACAAAGTTGTATGTGCCTTGTTGTGGGTCAACATGGGTACATATGCACCCCGCTTTATAAACAGCCCGCATACATACACAGGCTACTTAAGCATCAATAGCGTACCTGGTTCAAGAGACTTTTTTTAAGAAGACAAATTCCACCTCTTCTTTGATTGAGGTTTTACTTATCAGGGTTTCTTTACAGAGTTTAGTGTCTCTATTTTTACAGTCATAGCTTGGGTTAGATGTTAGTTTTCTTGTCTTTTTGAATATTTCTTGTGTTTACTTTTGAAAAGGTTTTAGGTGAGTCTTTGAGTTTGTTGATCATCCTGTTTGGTGTCTTTAGTGACTCCCTATGATCCATAGTGGGCCAAAGGTCATTTTTAGTCTTGTCTTGTATTTATTTTCCCCTTTTTGTTTGATTTAAAGAAAAGAGAAAAAAAAAATTATTTCAAGTTTTTCATGTTTAAAGCATTCCCAAAAAAGAAAAAGATTTTTCATTTCTTAGTTTGGTAAAGTAGTTACGGTTAGTTATTTTACTTGAAAGGAAAAAGAGTTCATTTTTAAAGTTCTTTACTGTTTTCTTAGAACTTAAGTAGCTCGTAGTCGAATGAAATTTCGTTTTAGGTCTTCTTTTTAAAGATCTTGAAAAGAGTTAGTTATGAAAAAGTTGGTTACAAAGAGCTAGTTGTAAATCTTTATTTTTCACTAGAAGTAATTTTTCTTTCAGAGTTTCATTTATTTCTCCTCTCTTCGTCTCTCTTAAACATCACTAGTTTCACTACCATATCCTTTGAGTTAAACAAGCCATTTAAAACTCAAAGGATATGGTAGTGAAACTAAATCTTAAATTAACTAGACTTTTATGTTTGTAGGGTCAATCAACTAGTTTAGGGTTAGAGCCTTGAATTAGGTTGGAGAGGAAACTCTTCAAGGCTTTTAAATAAACATCGGATTCAGAGCTAGGGCATGTTAAAATTCTAGTGATGTGAAAGTTATTTGGGAGCCCCCTCTAACACGGGGGCTAAACAGGAGGTTGTGTGAGGAAAGGCAGTGGAGATAACCCCTCCAAAGATGGACTAAAGGTAGTGGGGAACACATATTGAGGATATGTCATGGGATACTATCACTTGCATTTGCCTACGAAGCTTCGTGGACCTTGAATATGTTCAAGATCCTCAATTGTATTCCAGACCACTTGCTTTCGATACCCTCGGTAGGTTTCAAACTTTTTATCCTGCTCATTTTGGTCCACTCGACTATTAATTGTACCCGCCTGGTGATTTCTTGCGAGTTGGAAACTTAGTTTCCTTTATTATAGGGACTTACACAGGTGATTGTGGGGGTATACCATGGTACCTAGGGCAGACTTCGGGTCACACTTTGCAGAGTATACCTGGAGGGTGCTTCCACGTTCAAGTTGCACTTGCACCGGTAAGTTTCTCTACTGTTGGCTAGCGTAACTGTTCTTGTAACTAGATAGTGGTTTGATTGGTTTATCTTATAGGAAATTTTCTAGTGTGTGTTTTGTTTTAAATGTTAGTTAAAGCCTTACTGTGTCGTTGATATTTTCAATAAGTGGAGATCAAGAGCTCCGCCAGTCGTGAAGGCTTCATGGCTTTCCATTGGTTACATTGGAGCCACCATTGCCACCGTTATGATGAAGACTTGACCAACAAGGGTCATTCGAAGCGAATGGGCTACAGGAAATTGTGCCCAAGCTAGCTCTGAGAGGATATTACTCGAATATGGAGGAACCTACTATTTCTGACCTTGGAGCAAAAGCTCTCGGGTCGGCTAACCTTCCAATCAATGACTTATCGGTGCCAATATTGGTACAAGTTCTCCCTCCAAGGGTAACACCTTACGAGCATCAGATAGTCTTACAAGAAGCTATGGAAGAAAATGTTGCTACTTTGTCTGGGAGTCCTCACACTCCCTTTACGGCTGCCACCATAGAGGGTATTCTGCCTCCTAACCCACCTTCGCCATTTTGGACCACAGTGGTCTCGACCCCCTCTACCTCAGGCAGTGGTCCGATACCATTAGCGGTGGCGAATACTAATCTTTTTATGCTGAGTGTGACAGGGCCTCTGTTTTCATACAAGATGCTCAACTTCGACATGAACTTTGTCCTTACCTACTCCATGTCACACACCATCGGTCTGGGGGCAGGGAGATCAAATACTCCCTTGGAAGGGTCCATTGGGGGCACCTCAAACTCCTATAATTCTATCCCTTACGGTGGGGGTCCTATACCTCCTCCGTCCTCCTTGCTCAGCGGTGCTTCCTAGCAACCAGTCAAGCCAAGTATGAACTATATCTTCTTTGGAGCAAGCAGTCTAGGAACTTATTCTTACACCATGCCAATGGGATACATGTCATTCTCTTTGTTTGATGCATTTGGTAATAGCCCTTTTTCTTCAGTTGCTATCTCGACCGGGGGAAAATCTAGTTTTGGACAATAGAATCCTGTGCAGGTTACTATTCCTACACAGGGGGTAAGTACAAGAGTTTTTTCCTCACAAGGACTTTGGAATCCTTGGCAAGGATCCATTCTCTCACAAGAAATTTGGAATCTTGGCAGGGATCCATTCCCTCACAAGGGATGCTAACCAAGGGCAACCCTTTCCATGGCCAATGGAACCCTGGGCAAGGCTCAATACCTATGCCCATTGGATCGACAGGGGGAAACCCTTTCTAGAATATTTGGAACACAATGCAGGGACAAATTTCTGCCTAGCCCTTGTCATCCAATCATGGGAATCATCCGATGATATCCCAACAAACGTAGTTTTCGTACACTGGTCAAGGCCATGGTGTCTACTAGAGCCCTGACCAACAACCCAAATTTTCCTGGAAACCTGGTGCCATTCAAACTCCAAGTCCCCTTTTCCTGTACATAATACCCAACCCAAACTACCATTTTTGGCAATGCTACACTTGCCAGACTTGTTAAGGTTTCTTAACGACCTGAGTTTTCATGATCCACGTTGGTCTGCCATGTCGTCTAAGTTTCCCTCTAACATTCCAAAATTCGAGGGAAGTCCTAGTGAAGATCCAGGCAATCACGTGATAAATTTCCACCTATGGTGCTCGTCAAACTCGTCAAACTCATTGCGAGACAACTCCATATAGTTGCGCCTATTTCAACACACTCTTATTGGGGGTGTCACGAAATGGTACATTGAACTCGGCCGCTCAAGGTATTCTTATTTTGGCAACTTGGAGATGGTATTCCTAAACCATTTCCAACTACCCATGAGATACGATTCCAAAACTGAATTGTTGGGCAACTTCGAGCAGACCAAGGATGATAATATCTTGGATCACATCCGAGAATGGCGACGTCAAAAGAGTTTGATTAAGGTACAGGTTCCATCGGATTTCCTGCTGGAGTGGTTCATGATTTCTTTGGTACCATAAGTATCCAAGGACGTTGCAAATTCGAGAGTGTTTTCAGAAGAGGAGGTGATAATGAGAGCGCAACAAATCAAACTGATATACTCTCACTCTGGCTTACTCTATGGGATTTTTCCAGATGCGCCATGGTCCATCCTTGATAAGGATAGACAAAAGTCTAGACCACATATTGATTGTATAGTTGGTTTAGGGAAAGGAAAGTCCACTGATCAACTGTCAAGTCAAGTGCAACAATTGTTAATACAACAGACAACGACCAACCAGACCTGCGGATCAGATGCTCCCCCTACCCAAACATCAGACGTACATAGTGGGTAGTCGACAAAATCGAAGGCCAACCAACAACATGAAGGAAATAAAACAAATGAAACAATAAGGGTAAGTGATCCAAGTGGATATCAGTGGCCACCCACCTTTTCTAACTAGATCAAAATAGTTTTCTGGTCATTTTGGTAATTTACTACTTTTAGCAGTTTTCACTTCCGGAGCTGTTTTGAGGCCCTAAACAATGTTTTTTGGGAAAACAAGTTTGAAATATCCAAGTTCCTTCAATATTGCACCTAAAAGGAATCTCCTCAATGATACCTTTCCAACAAGCTATCATACACCTAAAACAGAGATCGTATGCAAACGTTACGACCCCGGGAAGTTGATGTACTAACTTACCCAAACGGGGCCCACATGACTTTTGGCGCTTCATCTCCTAGGGTTAGGTTTTTGGATGTATAGGGTTTTTCACATTCATGCTTATTGGAAAAATGCCTTCAGAGCCTCATTGTAATCAATTTCTGGTGAATGCAAGTAGCCATCACATCTCTTCTCAAAGATAAGCTACCACCATTCTAGCGAGTCTTTCACTCTGTATTTTTACAGTCTCTGTACATTTATTTCATTAATATAAATTGTGTATTACTGTATCTCCATGTTTATGGTTGCATATCTGATACATTTCTATTATATTATTGGATATCCATGATATCTCTATGCATTTATTTATTATATCTCCGCTCTCATTTCATGCCGAAAATAATCTGGATCAGTGCTATTAGAGCAGGATTCTCTTGATCAGTTTTTTCAGTGCATGTCCCCAATGAGGTTCGAGTATAGCAAGTTGGGTCTCAAGATTTTCTCTCTTGAATACAGTCTCTCTCACACGCCCAAGAAACCCTCCATGGCAGAAGAAAAGAAAAATGACGGAGCAGATGATCCTATAAGTTTGTTGCTTGAGCAAGCTCTCACGCGAAAGAGGGATGAAATGATGGAAAAAAAATTCCACATCCTTCAACATCTCCCGATAGCATCAGGAAAATATTCATCAAGCAGCCACATTCGAGGCACCTCTCTTTTTAAGGTACATGTCAATTTTGATATTCCTATATTTGAAGGTTAGATAGATGCGGATGCCCTAGATAAATGGTTAAATCTGTTAGAAGGTTATTTCTTTGTTCACAATTTTTTCAACAGAGAAAAGATCATCTTCACACTCCTTAAGGCTCTCCCCCATGTCAAACATTGGTGGGAAACTTACTGGGACTAGAGTTCCATAGAGGAGTCTAGAATATATGGGGTCGAGCCCACTTGGAATTTTTTTCTGGATGCAGTAAAGGAGCAGTATTACCCTATTGGCAACTATGAGGACTAGTACACGAGATGGACCACACTGTGGCAAGAGAGGGGTCAAGCAGTTCTGGAGTTCACCAATACCTTCCATACCTTGCGCACCAAGCTGGGTATCAAAGACTCCAAATGACATTTTGTTCTGAAATACCATGGGGCTCTACACAGATACATCCAAACTGAAATGGATTTTCTAGACATCTCATCACTTGGTGCTGCCTATTGATATGCTTTTAAAATTGAGCAAAAATTTAAGCACCAGAAAAAATGGGAGTTCGGGTCTACAAATCCACAACAACCAAAGTATGACAAAGATATCCCTAACAAACAGTCTCCTGAAAACCAGTCCAAGCCACAAGAAAATAAGGGTCACGGAAAGACAAAGAAGGACACTCGAAAATGGTGCAATTTCCACAAAAGCCCCTGGCACAAAACCGATGAATGTCTCTCAAAATAGTCATTGGTGGCTAAGATCAAAGCCAAAGAGCCAAACCCTAATTCAGAATCTCAATATGATTATGAAAATACTGGTAAAGGACAAATCATTGACGCAGACCCCACTTCTATTGTCACGATCACAACAATTCAACCAGTAGAACCAACAGATCCTAAAGAGGGGGAGCACCTTTTTCATTCACAGATGTGGGTGAAGGGGACCCCGTTGCATTTTATTGTTGATAGTGGAAGCCAGAAGAGACTCATCTCAACAGAGGTCATTAAACAATTGGGATTGTTGACAACACCACACCCATAGCCATACAACATCGGGTGGCTTCGCCAAGGGTGAGATCTCTATGTCGTCCAACAATGTCGATTGTCATACGGTATCCAACCCTTCAAGGATGAAGTATTATGTGGTTTTTCCTGACTAGATGTCTCTGATGTTCTCTTGGGCCAACCATATATGTGGAGATGCCATGTTGTTTATGAGTCTCGACCCCATAGTGTCATTATTACTTTGGGGGTTCATATCTATAGAATACCATAGGTAGTTCCAACTACTGGTCCACCTAAAAAGTGTCGCAAGGTAGTATCTCATACTGCAAAATTCAGCTTCTTCAAAATCTGTTCAAAAGGGTAAGAGAAGGACACTGCAACCACTACAACCTCGCCCCAAGCACCTTCTATTCAGCAGAAGAAGGTCAAAAAGGTTGCAACAAAGCGCAAGGATTCCTTATGCACATTTTAATCTCATGTAGTTCAACTTGTTTAACAATGTTAGCTTCAACATGTTTGTGATGGACTTCCACAAACTGAGCAACACAAAGCAAGCAGCTCAGCAAGATTCAGATTCAACAAACTCTTTTTCCTCTCCCTCGAAAACTCAATGCAATGGATACCATTTCTTCATAAGGAGGGAGGATTGATCTAGGTGGATATCGGTGGCCACCCACCATTTCCAACTGGCTCAAAACAGTTTTTTGGCAATTTTGGTAATTTACTATTTTTAGCAGTTTTCACTTCTAGAGGCGTTTTGAGGCCCTAAACTATGTTTTTTGGGAAAACATGTTTGAAATAAGTAAGTTACTATAATATTTCTGCTAAAATAAATCTCCTCAATGATACCTTTCCAACAGGATATCATACGCCTAAAATGGAGATCGTATGCAAAAGATACGACCCCGGGAAGTTGATGTACTAACTTACCCAAACGGGGCCCACATGAATTTTGGCGCTTCATCTCCTAGGGTTAGGTTTTTGGATTTCTATGGTTTTTGACATTCCTACTTATTGTAAAAAGGCCTTCAGAGCCTCATTGTAATCAACTTTTTGTGAATGCGAGTAGCCATCACATCTATTCTCATAGATAAGCTACCACCATTCTAGCGAGTCTTTCACTCTGTATTTTTATAGTCTCTGTACATTTATTTCATTAATAGAAATTGTGTATTACTGTATCTCGGTGTTTATGGTTGCATATTTGATACATTTCTATTATATTATTGGATATCCATGATATATTTGTGCATTTATTTATTATATCTCCACTCTCATTTCATGCCAAAAATAATCTGGATTAGTGGTATCAAAGCAGGCTACTCTTGATTGTTTTTTTCAGTGCATGTCCCCGACGAGGTCTGAGTATAGCAAGTTGAGTCTCAATCTTGTCTCTCTTGAATACAATCTCTCTCGCATGCCCAATAAACCCTCCATGGAGGAAGAAAATAAAAATGATGGAGCATACGATCCTATTGTTAGCGTCGGAAGTCACTCCTGGATTGCTTGCAGGAGCAGAGCCCGACACCCATCAGTTTTTATGTCACGGCTTGATAAATGGGTGATCAAATGGGTAGAGACTCGAGGAGATATCAATCTAACTCAGGGACTAGATATGGTACGTAAAGAACAAAGGAGGTCTGGAATCCTAACTTCAGCCAGTGGGTTGATTAAAAGATGAGCAGGTGGAAGACTTAGTAAGAAAGGTGAACAAACAACTCTGGGCAATAGGCTTACAACGGTTTGTAGGGGAAAAACTATGAACGCAGGATACTCCTGGTTCAGGGCTTCAAGAAACTGAATAGAAGACTTGACTGGATCCTCCAATTCCAAGTCATTCAGCATTAAGGAAATCACAGGAACTGATTAGAGACTCCGTAACTATTACAATGATCCATTACAACATCATCCTATAACAGCTACAACTCGACTGGATCCTCCAATTCCGAGCTTCTCTAACACAGTATAACAAAGATGTAAATAAACTGGCATTCATAAGGCAAGAAGTCTCAGAAGTCTATAAATAACCAGAAAACAGTGCTTCATTAAAGTTTTACAACCGGGAGCTCTGCTCAACCATCGATACCCACAAAAATGGCAGAAATGCCTACATATACTTGGAACTGACTCAGGCGATGAAGGCGCGATCATATCATGAATTCAATGCTTGACATTGAAGAGCTTCTCTGTTAGACTACGCATGCATACGTTAGGCAGAATGCCCATGCAGTCGTCTGTCAGACGTGATCTTTGTCAGGAGGAACTGACAGCCTGTCTCTGTACACTCTCCTTTATAACCTTCTATTTAAGGAAGGAGATGATGTATCACCCACCTTCCTCATTTGCATTAACTGATTCATCGGGACCTGAGAGGCTCTGGTCAAATATTCATTTGGGAGATGTGGTAGCCTACCTTTGGCTATCTGCTGCTTTGCTGGATTTCTGCAGGGGGACTCGGCTGGCCAATGTGTATGGAGATGACAAGGCTGAGGTGATGGGCATGGCAGACAGGATACTAGGTATGCGTGGACTCTTAGGAGATAAAGGTGTATATGCGATGTGGCACAAGAAGGTGACGTGGGGACAACAGAGGATATTCGGTGACCGAACTAGGTAGGGGGAAATAAGCTGAGGCGGAGGTGGCTAAGAGTGAAAGATAATGAAATGGAGGATACATGTCATCGGGGTTTGAGAGGAAGAATGAAAAACATAAACGCCCCTCCCCCAGGCCTCCTTCTTGATGACCAGGCGCCAAATCCGTGGGCCCGGTTCTGGGTGCTATCGAAAATTCGAGGTTCGGAGTTTCAAAGTGCAAGAAATAAGGGTCGCCAGCTTCCTGATATCCGATATCCGATATGCGATGAGCTCCACCTCTATGAGATAGCCCCTACTGGCTAGAACATGATCCATATGACCTGTCTTTGTGTGACCATAGCCAAATCCTCCATCGGAGTTTCAACGTTCACGATGACACAATGTTTGTGTCCACGGGACTCGCGATTTTTTGATTGCCGATGCGCCTTCCATGCTATCCCTTTGACTAGGCCCTGGTCCAAGTGACCACTACCATATGCCTTTTGACCCTACTCTCCATCAGGGTTTCATGGTTCACACTTTTTAAGTGCACGAATCACTCGTCCCCAAGATCCCCGATATCCTGATGGCTTCAAGTTCCCCGATGGGCGCTTCCCTGTCGGGACTTTCCTGCTGACGCCGATCTCCCGCCACGCGTCCTTTCCCAGAGGGACGGTTTGGATCTCTTTCACTCCTTCTCATGTCCATGATCAGGCTCTCTTGCTTGACTCGGGCCCCAAACAGATTTCTTTTGTGTGTTGCGCTTGGTCACTTATCGCGCAATCCTGCAGACCTGCGTACCTTTGCTCCCCGATACCACAATTGTTGCTAAAATTAGGCTCCATGGGGGATAGAGTTGTCCCTGTGATGCTCTAAGGACTCAATTTGCAGTTCCAGTGCCTTGTTGTTGGGCTATGGAGTCACTTAATATGCCGAAACAAAAGTAAAAACAAAGAACAGAAAAGGCAATATTTACAAAACATAGGAGCCACTGGAGGCTCAGGCAAAATATTTTTTAAGAAAGTGCCTATTTACTGGGCTGCTGAAAACTTTTTCGCCTTCCAAACCTCGCAACCTGTACGTGTTATTTGAGAAAATCTTGGAGATTCTGAAAGGCCCAATCCACAGGGCTTCAAATTTGTTGTGTTTGCCCTTATCTTGTTTAGGAGCATCCCATTTCAGCACCAGGTCTCCTATCTGGATCCGCTCCTTCTTGGCCTTCCTATCAAAGACCTGCTTGATCTTTTGTTGATGGTCCTAAATCCTATCCACTGTCTTCTCCCTAGCCTGTTGGACCTCTACTAGCTGATGAATCCTTCTGATCATGTCATTGGGCTCTTCTTGATAATCCTGGAAGAACTTCACTACGGGAATGGCCAGCTGAGAAGGGAAGACAACTTTGGCTCCGTAGACTAACTGGAAAGGGGAGAGACCTATAGATCTCTTTGTAGTCACCTGATCAGCCCATAGGGCGATATTCAACTTTGAACTCCAAGCCCTTTTGTTGTCTTCCAACAACCTTTTGATGATCCTTATCAGGCTTTTGTTTGAGGATTCCGCTAGACCGTTGCCCTGTGGATAATATGGGGTGGAGTGAATCAATTTGATCCTGAACTGTTCGCAGAACTTGGCTAGTGGTTCAGCCCTGAAAGCGGCTACATTATCAGTGACAATCTTATTTGGGCAGCCGAACCTTGTGATGAGGTCCTCCAAGAATCCAATGATTACCTTGTGGGAAGCATTCCTGGTGGGGATAGCTTCAATCCACTTGGTAAATAAATCTGTAGCAGTCAGGATCCACCTATGCTGCCCACTCGAGACAGGGTGAATTTCTCCAAGGAAATATAGGCCCCACTGCTGGAAAGGCCCTGAAACCACCACCGGATTTAATGACAGAGACCTGAGCTGCTGCTTTCTTGCAAATTTTTGACACTTGATGCAGGATCTGACCCTTTTGCAGACATCAGTGAACACGGTAGGCCAGTAGTATCCATCCCTGAGGATTTTATGGGCTGTGGCTCTCCAGAAATGGTGCCCTCCACACAGGCCGCTGTGAAATTCAGCCACAATCATCTTGGCCTCTGGTGGACTCATGCATTTTAAAAGCACCCCCAGAGGGTGTTTCCAATATAACACTTGATCGATCAAGTAGTACCTGACTGCTTTGAGATTTAGAGATCTTTCTTTGCTTCTTTGAAGACCGTCTGGAGGCCGTAGCTCCTACAGAAAGTATACAACATCCTTATACCAAGGACATCGAGCCAATGGGGGATCCCTTTGATGGTCTACGTCAGGCAGTCGATCCTGCTGAATACCTGAGCATTCGTTGATGAAGCTTATCCCCAACGCTTGGAAGTTTGCTTCAACCAACAACTTGGCTAAACCTTGCCCTTTGATCAATTTGGTAGGCCTTATTTCCAGGTCGAATTCCAGGATTTTGGCTATCCATTTACTCCTTCTCCCGTCTATGTCAGGTTGAATAAGAATGTATTTAACAGCAGTTGAGGGGACATAAGCGATGATCTTTGACTGCAGGATGTAGGTTCTAAAAGCTTTGAGAGATTTTACTAGAGCATAAGCCTGCTTCTCCATAGTGTCATACCTGACTTCGACATCCCTCAATGCTCGGCTGAAATAAGCAATAGGCTGCTCTAGCCCACTATCATTTGTCTGTAATAGAACAACATCCACTGTGTCAGGTGAGGAAAAGGAGAAAATAAGGAAATCCTTTGAGTAGTCGGGACTGATAAGCATAGGAGCTTCAGTCAGGGCCTTCTTGATTTGTTCAAAAGAATTCCGCGATTGAGGGGTCCATCTTACTTCATTCTCTTTCTTTAACATGGCTATTATCAGCTTTACCTCCTCAGCAAAGTTAGGCACAAACCTCCTCAGAAATTAATTTTACCGAGGAAAGATTGGACCTCCCTCTTGGACCTCGAGATTGATAAGGCTTGTATCACTTCAACTCTACTGGGGTCAATCCTGACTCCTTCTACTGATACTATGTGGCCTAGTAACTTTCTCTCCTTCATGGCGAATAGAGATTTCTTGGGGTTTAATGAAATGCCAAACTTTCTACATTCCAATAAAACTTTCCTGAGATGGCGACAATGTTCTTTATCAGATTTTGAAAATACTGTGATGTCATCCAGATAAACGACTACAAATTTATCCTTTTCCCCAACGAAAGCTATGTCCATGGCATGCTGGAATGTTGCCCCTGGATTCATTAGTCCAAATGGCATCTTGGCATACATGAATGTGCCCCATGGAGTGGTGAATGTTGTCTTTTCCCTGTATTCAGGAAGAAAAGAGACCTGATTGTAGCCAGAGAAACCATCAATCATGGACATCCTGGAAGCTCCTGTCACCCTCTGCAGCATAAGTTCCATCTTCGGCAAGGGGTAGTTATCCTTCCGTGAGCTCCTGTTCAGGTTTCTAAAGTCTACACAGAGTCGGATCTCTCCATTCTTTTTCCTTACTGGCACCAAGTTGGCCACCCACTCTGAATATCTCAGTGGAACAATGATCTGACCTTGAAGCAACTTCTTCACTTCCCTCTCCATGATAGGCAGCAGCATGGGATTGATCTGTCTCAGCTTCTGCCTGAATGGATTTGCCTCCTCCTTTAATGGAATTTTATGCTCAATGACAGAGGTGTCATAGGTTTTAAGGTCTTCGTAGGTCCAGGCAAACACATCAGCAAATTCCCTCAAAATTCCAATGTATCCGGACCTCTACTCCTCTGTTAGACTTCTTGACAATTTGAGATGCTTGGGCTTACTCTCGGTTCCAATGTTGCACTGAATAGTACCAATGTCCTCCTCTAAGACTTCTCCTTTTAATGATACATCATTCCCATCAAAAATCCTTTCCAAAGGAACTAGTCCTCTGGGAATATGGTTGCTAGGCAATTGTACAATGTCACGCCCTGCCATCTTATTCAAAAAATTACCCCCATCAAGCTCTTCCTCTGAGACGGCATCTTGGTCTATGTGCATTTCTGAAAATTCCTCGACAGTTTCCAAGAGCCTCATGACCTCGAGTTCGTCCTCAAACACCTTCCAATGTTTGACGTTGTCAGGTATGGAGGGCCTGTATTTTACCTCTACATCATATCTTAATTTGGGTGGCAAAGGTACTTTGAAATTGCTAGCCGATGTAGCCAAGGAATCTTCCATTGTGTTCTCCTCTCTTGGGATGAATGAAATGTTAAACGTTGAGAAGAAACTGTCAACTAGGTCCCATACCTCATTTCTGTAGATTCTGAGTCGAGGATGCTTAGCCTGATAAGCGTTTATGATCTGCTGGACCACCAACTCTGCATCACCGAACATTGTTACTTCCTGAATTCCCATTTCTCTCGCAGCTCTTAATCCCAGAACAAGAGCCTCATACTTTGCCACATTGTTGGTAGCTTCAAATTCTAATTTGTATGAAAGAGATATGGTTTCCTGAGTAGGTGACACAAAAACCACCCCAGCTCCAGTGCCTTCCCTGGAAGAGGCTCCATCAAAGAACAGTTTCCAAACGAGGGTGATGGACGGAGGAATTTTGGGGGAAATGGTGGGCTTCTTTCTGAGTTTGAGAGGAGGCTCGGGGGCATGGGTGAGTTGTAGTAAACTAGAGCCTAAGTCAGTGTCTAGGGAAAATATGGGATGGTTGGTAGGGTTGGCTTCATCACTAATTATATAGGTCAATTGAGCTTCCCTGTATAGTCTTCTATGCTCTCCTCCAAACACTGGGATAATAACATATGTGAGGTCCATCTGCAAGGTTCCCCCCAGTCTTTTTATCCAAGATCTTGATAATAGCATACCGAACTTAGGGGGGACATCATCTACTACAACATCCACGGCCACACTCTTCATGGGCAGTTGAAACAAGGTCACAACCAGGTCCTTGATCACTCCAAGACACTGAACTCTCCTGGAGTCAAAGGAATAGAGGTCATGATAGGCTCGGGTAACTTCTAGCCCTAACTCTTCCATGACAGTTTTGGGCATGAGGTTGTGAGAGGCCCATGAATCCATCAAGCAGTTGTGCAACACTTTATCATGTACGTTCAGGGATGTGTAGAAAGAGGGGGATGAGTCATCTCTATTTTCTACCATGGGGCCCAAGATAACTACTGGACTTTCATCTTGGAGGTTTATGGAGTCTAAGGGAAGGCATGAGGCTTTAGACTGTAAAAGTTTAGAGAAGCGCTTTTTGAATTCGTCATGTTTAATCAGCTCAGTGAGGGGCACAGGGATCCTGATCTTTTGGATCTCATGCTCGAAGTTAAAAGAAGATGTAGGCTTTGGGATTTTTTTTATTTCAGGAACATGATTATGGACAACGGGAGAGAGGGGTTGGGCCTTCTTACCTCTATGACCATCTGCTACTGCGTTAGCAGGATTTTCTGTTCTAGTGGACTGCTCAGGAATATCAGGTGCTGCTATCCTTTTGTTGGACCTCAAGTTGTACCTGCCTTGACCACCGCCAACCTTTTCTCCCTTGCTCAATTCATTTAGCTGACTGTCCATGAGAGACTCCTCATATGATGATTGAGTGAGACGAGGAAAAGGAGGAGTATCTCCAAAGAAATGGATTTCAGGCTCAAGTTCGTCTATTTCCCCTTCTTCTCCCTTAGCCACAAAATTGTTTTGAAAAGGAGCCTTAATTTTCTGGTCATCTCTGTCTCTTTGCATCATCAGGGAAGCGATATTGTTTGGCCTCCGAAAACCTCCTTTGTTTTCAGTGCTATGAGGGACCTTGTATTCTTTCCTCCTCTCTACCTTCATCCTTTTCATCTCTGCAGACAGAGACTTCACCATCTTGGTCAGTTCATCTACTTGAAGGTGGGGCGTCGATGGGCTAGAAGTTGAGGCTTCAGATTTTCCCTTTCTCCTGCCCGTGTCAGCCTCGTTCCTCAATCTATCGGCTGCTAATACATTGGATTCCAATTCTATGGCTGCGTGTTGCATTTGAGCTAAGGATGCAACTCTTCTTTCTATCAATAAAAGATATAAATCAGGGCCAAACGCACCAGCATAGGACATCTTGGCCGAGGCTTCTGATGGCTTTATATCATCAGGAATCTTATTGTACATTTTTTTGAATATTTTGGAGAAGTCAGAGACAGAATCTCCTTCCATCTTCTTCAAAGACCCAAACTCAATCATATAATACATGAAATCCTTCTTATCTCCCCACTGCCTCAGGAAAGCATTATCTAGGACTTCAATTCCAGCAATAGATCCGAGAGCTAATCCTCTAAACCATTTCCTTACCTCACCATCCAGGCTCTGGAAAAAACCCCTCATCCAAACATCTTCATTTCCAATGTTCGTGTTGTCTGCATAACTGTAGAAAGAAGCCAAGTGTTCTTTCGCAGTTATGTCCCCTTCCTCGGTGAACTTGGGCATATATTTCAAGTAATCTCTAGCAGGGAAAGGATTTGTGGGCTGAGGTAAGATCAAGGGATCATACCTAGCAGCAACTATGGCATCCATTCTATTCAGAGGGAGATCAGCACCAGCCATAGGAATATTAGGTGAAGGAGATCTTGGAGGAGAAGGATTTCACAAAGGGACTGCTGAGAATGAGCCTCTGATTGGAGTGGGGAACAAGAGGGGATTTAAGGAGAAGGCTATCGAGCTCAAGTCAGCGGGTGCTCCTCTTTGTACATGAGTGGTTAATCTAGGAGTAGGGAAATCTTCTGCGGTCCTGGGTCTACGCCAGGGTATAGCTTCAGGGGAGAGGGGAGTGACAAGGTATTGACCCTCTAGTCCCAGACCAGGAGAGGAAAACTCGACAGGAACACTCCCAAAATTTAGGAAACGAGAAACTGCAGAAACAGGCCTGTCGGGAAACTGAGGAGGAGAAAAAGAAGCTACCACAGAAGGATGTGGTGGATTACCTGGTTCAGTGATGGACGCTTCTTTTTCAGAGGCCTTTCCCCTTTTGAGCACCGCCTCTGGATCTGTTTCAGGCGTAGCTAGAGGCAGCTATGGATGAGACCACGTATGCCTGCCTCTGAAAGCCATAATTAACAGAGCAGTTTCTCCCCAGCGGAGTCGTCACAATGGAGTCGCCAGGTGCATGCTAGCAATCTTGAAAGGCTCGGATAATCTGATGCACCTTCGGATTCAGAGGCTCAATGTCATTTTACCCAGGGAAAATATTCAATTTCGTCCCTCACAATGGCGCCATAAATGTTAGCGTCGGAAGTCACTCCTGGATTGCTTGCAGGAGCAGAGCTCGATGCCCATTAGTTTTTATGTCACGGCTTGATAAATGGGCAATCAAATGGGTAGATACTAGAGGAGATATCACTCTAACTCGGGGACTGGATCTGGTACGTAAAGAAAAAAGGAGGTCTGGAATCCTAACTTCAGCCAGAGGGTTGATTAAAAGATGAGCAGGTGGAAGACTTAGTAAGAAAGGTGAACAAATAGCTCTGGGCAATAGGCTTACAACGGTTTGTAGGGGAAAAATTGTGAATGCAGGATCCTCCTAGTTCAGGGCTTCAAGAAACTGAATAGAATACTTGACTGGATCCTCCAATTCCAAGTCATTCAGCATTAAGGAAATCACACTAACCGATTAGAGACTCCGTAACTATTACAGTGATCCATTACAACATCATCCTATAACAACTACAACTTGACTGGATCCTCCAATTCCGAGCTTCTCTAACACTGTATAACAAAAATGTAAAGAAACTGGCATTCATAAGGAAAGAAGTCTCAGAAGTCTAGAAATAACCAGAAAACAGTGCTTCATTAAAGTTTTACAACCGGGAGCTCTGATCAACCATCGATACCCACAAAAATGGAAGAAATGCCTACATATACTTGGAACTGACTCAAAGGATGAAGGCACGATCATATCATGAATTCAATGCTTGACATTGAAGAGCTTCTCTGTTAGGCTACGCATGCAGACGTTGGTCATAATTCCCATGCAGTCGTCTGTCAGACGTGATCTTTGTCAGGAGGAACTGACAGCCTGTCTCTGTACACGCTCCTTTCTAACATTCTATTTAAGGAAGGAGATGATGTATCACCCACCTTCCTCATTTGCATTAACTGATTCATTGGGACCTAAGAGGCTCTGGTCAAATATTCATTTGGTAGATGTGGTAGCCTACCTTTGGCTATCTGCTTCTTTGCTGGATTTCTACAGGGGGACTCGGTTGGCCAATGTGTACGGAGCTGACAAGGCTGAGGTGATGGGCATGGTAGACAGGATACTGGGTATGCGTGGGATCTTAGGAGCTAAAGGTGTAGATGCGATGTGGCACAAGAAGGTGACATGGGGACAACATAGGATATTCGGTGACCGAACCAGGTGGGGGGCAATAAGCTGAGGCAGAGGTGGCTAAGAGTGGAAGATAATGAAATGGAGGATACGTGTCATCGGGGTCTAAGAGGAAGAATGGAAAACATAAATTCCCCTCCCCCAGGCCTCCTTCGCGATGACCAGGCGCCAAATCCGTGGGCCTGATTCTGGGTGCTATCGGAAATTTGGGGTTCGGAGTTTCAAAGTGCAAGAAATAAGGGGTGCCAGCTTCCCAAAATCCGATATCCAATATGTGATGAGCTCCACCTCTATGAGCTAGCCCCTACCAGCTAGAACACGATCCATATGACCTGTCTTCATGTGACCGTAGCCAAATCCTCCATCGGAGTATCGGCGTTCACGATGACACAATGTTTGTGTCCACAGGACTCGCAATTTTTCTATTGCTGATGCGCCTTCCATGCTAGCCCTTTGACTAGGCCCTGGTCCAAGTGACCACTACCATATGCCTTTTGACCCTACTCTCCATCGGGGTTTCACGGTTCACACTTTTTAAGTGCACGAATCACTCATCCCCAAGATCCCCGATATCCCGATGGCTTCAAGTTCCTCGATGGGAGCTTCCCTGTCGGGACTTTCCTGCTGGCGCCGATCTCCTGCCACGTGTCCTTTCCCAGACGGACAGTCTGGATCTCTTTCACTGCTTCTCATGTCCATGATCAGGCTCTCTTTCTTGACTCGGGCCCCAATAAGATTTCTTCTGTGTGCTGCGCTTGGGCACTTATCGTGCAATCCTACAGACCTGCGTACCTTTGTTCCCCGATACCACAATTGTTTCTAACACCTATAATTCTATTGCTTGAGCAAGATCTCACACAAAAGAGGGACGAAATGATGGAGAAATTTTCCCACATCCTTCAACACCTCTCGATAGCATCAGGTGCATCTTCATCAAGTGGCCACTTGGGAGGCACCTCGCCTTTTAAGTTACAGGTCAATTTTGATATTCCTATATTTGAAGGTTAGATAGATGCGGATGCCCTAGCTAAATGGTTAAATCTTCTAGAAGGTTATTTCTCTATTCACAATTTTTCCGATAGAGAAAAGATCATCTTCGCACTCCTTAAGGCTCTCCCCCATTTCAAACATTGGTGGGAAACTTACTGGGAGTAGAGTTCCATAGAGGAGTCTGGAATATATGGGGCCGAGCCCACTTGGTATTTTTTTGTGGATGCAGTAAAGGAACAGTATTACCCTGTTGGCAACTATGAGGACCAGTGCATGAGATGGACCACACTGCGGCAAGAGAGGGACCAATAAGTTCTGAATTTCACTAATACCTTCCATACCTTGCGCACCAAGTTGGGTATCAAAGACTCCGAATGACATTTGGTTCTGAAATACCATGGGGCTCTACACAGATACATCCAAACTGAAATGGATTTTCTGGACATCTCATCACTCAATGCTTCCTATCGATATGCTGTTAAAATCAAGCAAAAATTTAAGCACTAGAACAAATGGGAGTTCGGGTCTGCAAATCTGCAACAACCAAAGTATGACAAAGACATCCCTAACAAACAGTCCCTTGAAAACCAGTCCAAGCCACAGGAAAAGAATGGCCACGGAAAGACAAAGAAGGACATCGAAAAATGGTGTGATTTCCAAAAAATCCCCTGGCACAACACTGATGAATGTCTCTCAAAAAATTCATTGGTGGCCAAGATCAAAGACAAATACCCAAACCCTGATTCATAATCTGATTTTGAAAATACTGGTAAAGAACAAATCATTGATGCAGACCCCACTGCTATTGTCGTGACTGCAACAATTCAACTAGAAGAACCAACAGATCCTGAAGAGGGGGAACGCCTTTTTCATTCACAGATGTGGGTGAAGGGTGTTATCACTAGAAGTCACTCCTAGATAGCGGCAGGAGTAAGCGTGATACCCATTAGTTTATATCATGATTTGTTTATAAAAAGGGAGATCGACTGGAAGTAAACTCAGTACAATATCGTTTTAACTCAAAATCCTAGACTAAGGCTATGCATGAACATGTGAGGTCTTAATTTAACTTCGGATAGTAAGTTTTAATAAAGGTGAGTAGGAGGAAGAATTCTACGAGAAAGTGCAAAGGTATTTTGTGAGCATCAATCTTCCAATAACCCGAAGAGGAAGAATTTAAACACAAGAACTTCTTGTATTCAAATCATGAGAATATTAAAAGAAATCATAACAACGTTACATAAAAAATTTATATATCACTGTCACAATGCTTCATGTGACTCAGTCAATAATAAACTCTTTCAATATTAGATGGAGGCCAGATGGAATAAGAAGTTGACTTTCATTAAACAAGAAGTTTCATGTACAGATACATAACCAGGGAAAACCAATGCTTCATCAAAACTTTACAATAGGGAGCTTAGCTATACCAACGATACCAACAAAATGGAAAAAATTCCTACATATACTCAGATTGGCTTGGTTGTCTGAGACACGATCATGTCATGAAATCAATTCTTGACGTTGAGGAGGTTGCGCATGTAGATGTTGGGAAAATTGCCCATGCAGTCTTTTGTTGGACGCGATATTTGTCAAAAAGGACTGGAAGTTTGCCTCTGTGCTTGTCTTTTCTTGGATTTCTATTTATGGAGGGAGATGACGTTCAACCACCGTCAACTACCTCAATAACAACTTCCTCAGGATCAGAGAGGCCCAAGTCAAACCTGCACTTGGGAGACGTGGCAGCCTCTGCATTCTTCCACCTGGAGCTGAGTCAGATGCCTACAAGGAGGGTCCGGCCTGTGAACCTGGACGAGACTCTTATGGGGAGGACGGTGGCACCAAAAAGTGAATGTGAGATGAGGGGTTCTGAGGTGGAAACACCAGGTGGTAGAGAGACAGAGGCTATGACACCAGACAGGAAGTGTCATAGGGATATGGAAACGACATAGGTGGAGTGGCATGGGGGTCAGAAAGGTTGGCGTAGGGGGAAGAGGACGTGGAAGGCAAAGGAGACAGGTGGTGGAAATAGATGGGTTAGGGGGGAGAACATGTCACTGATGACAGAGTGACTTGGAGGAGGAAGAACAGGTGTCGGAAGATAAGAGGGATGAAGAAGGAGGATACATGTCAAAAGGAGGTGAAGGTGGTAAGCGGAAGGGGAAGTGGTAAGAGGTTTAAAGGGGCCCACACAAAACCACCTCATTCTGAAACCACCCCCCCTTATTAAAGGAAGAATTGCTAGGGGGGACTGGAATCAACCCTTATCCATAGATCCAGGCCCCTCAATCCTAGACGTTCAAATTTGCGCTAGACATTCTGGACCCCCCCCATTAAACGCAGAATGACAAGGGGGTTCCAGAATTAGATCCTATACGTAGATCTGAGTGTGCAGATCCTGGCCACCTAGATCTGCATGCATCTTAACACAACGTTCCCACGTGTTTTCTATGGATTGGATGATTGAGATGACTTTGATGGAAAAAAGGTTGCTACCTCCAGCTCTCGCTTTCTTGATGTGACATGGAGCTAGGACCTTGGGCCCAACCCCTTAGGACCTTAACCTTTCTCTCTTCGGGGTTTCCTAATGCAATGGAGGAGAGGCCCCTTGTCTCTTGAAGTCTTGACTCCCGAAACCACGACGGTGCTTAATTGCGCACCACATGTCCCTTGGATGGACGACTCATATCATTCTCATGAATTTGGCCATGAGGGATGAGCCCAGGTGCTAATCTTCATGCAACTGCATGGCTTCAAATTACTTGTTGACGGTCGATCTACTTCTGATGAAAAATCTTCCCCATTGAAAACTAAAATGCCTGCCTACAAGCATTTTAAGATCGGAATGATACTTTCTGAGATTTGCGCTTGGGAGCTCATGGCTGCGACCTTTGAATAAAATGCATTTGATGGGTTTTTAAGCCCCATTTCATCGCATTTTACAACAAGGGCCCAGATTTGGATAAAAAATCCCCCTTTACAAGAATTGATGATAACATTAGGCTCCATGGCCGACGACACGCTCCCTGTGGGATGTCGAGAACTCTTTTGCAGCTTCAGTGCTTTGTTGTTGGGCTATGGAGTCCCTTTATTGAAACTGAAAAGAAACATAAAAACAATATTTACAAAATTAGAGGAGCTGTCTAAGGCTCAAACAAAACATTATTTCAGGAAATTCCCATTCAAAGGGCCATTAAAAACCTCCTCACCCTCCAAATCCTGCAACTCGAAAGTATTATTCAAAAACACTACAAAGATTTTGAAGGGCCCAATCCAGAGGGATTCAAACTTGCTATGTTTTCCTCTGTCCTCCCTGGGTGCATCCCACTTAAACACCAGATCTCCCAGCTTGAATTCCAATTTTTTGACCTTCTTGATCTTCTGTTGATGACTGTGAGATCTATCCAATACCCGCTCTCTGGTCTGCTGCACTTCCACCAGTTGATGAATTCTTATGACAATATGGTCTAGCTCTCCTTCAAAATATTGAAACAATTTCTCTACAAGTAGAGCCAATTGAGAGGGAAATACAACTTATTTCCTATAAACAAGTTGAAAAGGGGTGGTTCCTAGGTACTTATTTTCCGTCACTCGATCATCCCACAAAGCAAATTTGATTTTTGAGTCCCGGAGCTTCTTATTGTCTTCCAACAATCTTTTAATAAGCTTGATCAAACTTTTTTTAGAGGAATCTTCCAGTCCATTTCCTTGAGGATAATAGGGAGTGTAATGAATTAGTGAAATCTCAAACTACTCGCAGAACCTAACCAGAGGCTTAGACTTAAGAGACACAACATTATCAATGACAATTCTGCTGGTGTAGCCAAACCTTGCTATGATATACTCCAGGAAGTTGATGATAAATTTGTGTGAAGCACTCATGGGGGGGATAGCTTATATCCACTTGGTAAAATAGTCCATTGTAGTTAGGATCCATCTGTGCTGGCCGCTTGAGGGAGGATGAATTTCTCCAATGAAGTCCAACCCCCATTGTTGAAAGGGTGCTAAAGATACTATAGGATTTAGTGGCAGATATTTGAGTTGCTGATTTCCTGAGAACCTTTGGCATTTGATGCAGGCTCTGACCTCTTTGTAGACATCATTGAATAAGGTGGGATAGTAGTACCCAACCCTGAGAATTTTGTAGTTCTTGGTCTTCCAAAAATGGTGTCCCCCACAGAGGCTACTATGGAAATCAAACATAACTCTTTGGGCTTCCTATGGGTTCAGACATCTCAGAAGAACTCCCAGAGGGTCTTTCCAATATAAAAACCTGTTCAATAAGGCAATACCTGACTGCCTTGAGGCTTAAATATCTTTCCTTTCTTTTCCCCATTCCATCAGGGGGTCTCAACTCCTGTAGGAAGTATATAACATATTTATACCAAGTGTATTCTGACAATGGAGGCCTACCTTCAGACAACTCAACCAGTTTAATTTATGAGCAAGTGATGATGAAGTTAACCCCCAACGATTTACAATTAGATTCAACCAACAACTTGGCTAAACCTTGCCCTTTAACCAGCTTGGTGGGCTTTATTTCTAGGTCAAACTCAAGGATCTTGGCAATCCACTTGCTTCTTTTCCCATCTATGTCAGGCTAAATGAGAATGCCCTTCACAGAAGCTGAAGGAACATATGCAATGATTTTTGAATGTAAAACATAGACTCTGAATGCTTTAAGGGCCTTGACCAAGGCATAGTGTTTGCACTCTTTTCGTCGATGTGTGAGCAAAAAGTGAGTGCTTACATGCCTAGTTGGGCTCTGCTAGTCATGACAGATGTAATGTAAAAGGTTAGAAAGAAAACAACTAAACTATTAACAAGAATTAAGGAAAAACTAAATAAAAACATGAGCATGGAAATAAAAATAAAAACAAATAACAATGGACCAATATCACCAATGTATTAGCTGGTCTGATAGATGAAATCCAAAGATACACAATGGAGAAAGAGGACTTGGGTCCCTTCCCTCTCC
>ML790048.1:1188937-1221503 GCA_009831015.1 Picea engelmannii | reverse complement strand
CTAGCCTATATTCTAACCTAGCTTCCTATGACAATTAACCCAGATTAGACTATTGGGCTAAGAACTTACTCTACCCTGGGGCTATCTGACCAAGATTAGACAGTCTGGCCAGATTTATTCACTAATCTAACCTAGATACTTTGTCTAAGATTGAACGGTTTAGCCAAGATTATTCAATAACCCTATCAACATCAATTTAAAAAAGAACTTGGCCATGCTTGAAAGGTATGGACCAAGTTACTATTATTGCATGGGGCTTTATTGAAATTCTTTTATTCCCTCTTTTCTTTTTTCTTTTCTTTCTTTTTCTTTTTCTTTTCTTTTCAAATTATTTGCAGAATGAAAAATCATTTGTCAATGAAAACACTAGAGAGAGATAATATTCCAGTCACCAGTTGATACTATAACTTATAGGGTGATAACGGAAGGGAGGGGATGAATCATCTATATCTTGTACCATAGGACCTAGGATTACTGTAGGATTTTCATATTGCAAGTTGATTGAGTCTATGGGACGACATGAGGGTTCAGACTACAATAGATTGGAAAGGCTCCTTTTGAAATCTTCATTTTTAACCAGTTCAGAAAGGGGTACAGGGATTCTGATCTTTTGAATCTCATGCTCAAAATTAAAAGAGGATGTGAGCTTTGGGGTTTCTTTTACTTAGGGAACATGAGTTTTAACCACCGGAGAGGGGGCTTGGAATTTATTACCTTTTCTTATGTCTTCCATTTCTTTAGTAGTCTTCTCTACTCTGGTAGGCTGCTCAGGAATATTGGGCGTTCCCGTCTTCTTCTTGGATCTGAGGTTGTATCTATTTTGGTTGTCGCTAGCCTTGTCTCCTTTGCTCATCTCATTGAGTTGACTGTCCATGAGAGAATCCTCGTATGTTTATTGAGTCAAATGAGGAAAAGGAGGGGTGTCTCCAAAACAATGGATCTCAGGATCAAGCTCATATTCTTCCCTCTCCTCATCATCGACTAGGTTATTTTGGAGAGGGGTTTGAATCCTCTGATCATCTCTATATTTGTTCCTTTGTTCCCTTGGAATAATCTGGGGAACATTTTTGTTTGGCCTCCTGAAACCTCTGTTATAAGTATTTTGGGGATTTTTTTAAGTTGGATTCCCTTCTAATTCCAACCTTTCCATTCTAGCTAAAAGTGTTTTTAGCGTCCTAGTTACTTCATCGATCTGAGGGGAAAGGGTAGAAGAAACAGATGTGGAATATTCAGACCTCCTCCTGGGTATGTCTCTATCAGATTCACTTCTGAGTGGATCAATAGCCAATATATTTGACTCAACTTCCACAACTGCATCTTGCATGTGAGCTAGAGAAGTGGCTCGTCTTTCCCTTAACAAAAGGAAGAAATCAGGGTCAAAAGCACTAGCATAAGTAATTTTGGTTGAAGCTTCTGAGGGATTTATCTTAGTAGGGATCTTATTTTACATATTATTGAACCTCTTGGAGAAGTCTGAGACAAAATATCCTTCCTTTCTCTTCAAAGACGCAAACTCTGTCATGTAATACATGAAGTATTTCTTAGCTCCCCACTATCTCAAGAAGACATTATCCAAAGCCTCTATCCCATCGATAGATCCAGGAGGTAAGGCCCTAAACCATTTCCTAGCCTCACCTTCAAGGCTATGAACAAAAATAATCATCCATACGTCTGCATGCATGATGACACGATGATCTGTAAAACTGTAAAAGGCCTCAAGGTGTTCTTCTGCTACTATATCCCCTTCGCCTGTAAACTTGGGCAGCTGCTTGAGGTAGCCATCTGCTAGAAGGGCATTGAGAGGTTGAGGAAACACAAGGGGAGCAGACCTAGTAGCGATTATGGCCTCCATCCTAGTCATGGGTGTTATCGGATAAATCGGTAGGTGCAGACACTAACTGATCTCCCTAGATCCACCTAAATCTAGAACAAAACACACTAGAACATGACACTTTCCTTAAGTTTTAAATATTGAATTTACAAACTAAGGAGGGATAGGTGACATACCTTTTAAATTCCACTTCCTCTCACTATCGCCATCCTAGCTTCGTTCCAACACTCATACAATGATGAACCTACAAAAGAATGCAACCAACCAAAGTGATAGTAATAGAATAAACTCAATATAAACCTATGTATGTGACCAAGGAATCATACAATAAAATAGAACAAGCTTTATAGGAAAGAATCATATTAGTGTATCATATTAAATGTGAAAGAGAGATTACAACCATGGCCTTGATGTCATAAGGTCCCTTCCAACTGTCCTTCATTCCCCACACACTTCTTTCTCCAAGGATTCTGAGACCATGGATCTGATAGCTACTCACAATCTATCTTGACAAAGAAAATCTCAAAGCCACTCTAACCAAGCTAACAATCCCAAGCCAAAAACAACCTCAAGCTCCAAAATCAAAAGATAACCTTCTCCATGAGAGCTCCTCTCCTTTTATAAGTTGAAGAGGATAAGGTGAGGAGGTTAGGATGATCCCACATATTAGCATTAATTCTTGTAAGAAAGGGGGGTGTTTTCTCTCCTTTCAAGCCTATGGTGTAAATTGTGAAGAAGTGGGGCTTAAAAGACCAACAAATGCATTTTGTCCAAGGACACGGCTGTGAGCGCAATGTGCAGCACATAAAATATCCATTTCGTTCATAAAATGTTAGCAGACGGGCAATCCAGTATTCAACGACGAGGATCGATTGATGGAGCAGGTCGTCGGTCAGTGGGTGGTTGTAGTCAACAGAATTGCACCAAGTATAGCACAAGAGATAGTGCTCAGTATCACCGAAATGAGCAGGGTCATCTGATCAAGGAGGAGTACATGGCACCTAATCATCCCTCGGTTGTGATTTTGGCTACCGGGACTTTGAAAGACGGGAGGTTCATTTTTATCTGGGATCCCTAAAGCACAAAGTGTCAAAGGCACCCAGGAATCGGGCCCACAGTCTCGATATTGATCCAAGTTGTCCATCCTTGGGATGCGTGGCACGTGATTGGGCTCTGTCGCAGCTTCAACTAGCAGGAATTTGGTAGAACAAAGGATCACTCCTCCACTGCATCGAGAATCACCGAAACCCGAAACGCCAAAAGGGCCCAGGCTAGAAGTGGTCCAACATTTATATATTCATATGGGTCGTCCATCTCAGGGACATGTCGTGCCTGATTATCTCTGGTCAACACTTTGGCTACCGAGGTTTTGAAATATAAGGGACGACTCTTTCCCTTGCATCTAGAATCACTGAATCCTAAAAATATGAAAAGCACCTTTGGAGACAGTGCCCATCTCGGCATTTCGACTATCGAGATTTTGAGAGAACAGTGGGTCGTTCCTTCGTTCATTTGCAATAGCCAAAATGGGAAATGCTAAATCCCTCCGGCTTGGGCTTGTATTCATGGTTCCCGATCACATTTAGCGAGCACAAGAGACTCTCAAAGAACCTATCCTCCCAAGCATCTCAAGGGTCATCCGAGTACAGGGGATGCGGGGCATTTCTTGAACCTTTCACGGATCTAGTGTTGGGGATTTAGAAATAAAAGAAGCCAGAGCTCCTGGTGGGAGAATGCCCAAAAGAATATGGACCGTTGATCAAGGAACAACAATCAAAGAAAGGTTCCCATGTTGTCCAAGTGCAGAGTTGACTAGTGTTGTTCTCCATCCCAAGGAAGTATTTATTGAGGTGGTTGGTGGTGGTTAGACATCGTCTCCACCATAAATGGAAAGCCTAGAAAGGGACTTGAGATAGGTCAATTCTTCTACAGGTGCCAGGATTTCAATTGCGTCTGGTTTAAGAAGACGACCATCCAGAGACTGTAGGTGCAGTCTGCTAATGAACATGCAGACGTAATGTTTTTAATGTTAAGCCTTGATTTTGTTGTTGTGGTTGGATTTGAGTATATGTAGGCAATTTTTCCATTTTGTAATCATTGATGGTAGAGCTAAGCTCCCGACTGTAAATCTTTAACTAAGCCTTTGGTTCTCTGGTTATACAATGATATTTTGAGATTTCTTGTTTAATGGTGGCTAACCTCCTCCTTTCCCTGTTCCTCTGAATATGAAGCCCGGATATGGATGATCCAGTCAGGTATTGTTGTAATTATATAATGTATGTTTGATTGTATTAGTTCTTCAACGTTTGAGGTTTACTTTGAAGTTTCTCTAGTCTGAGAAGATCTCATATCTGAGACTTTTCCCCTTCTTTTCTTTCACTTACTCACCACTATGCAAATTTACTAGCTTAAGTTAGATTAAAACCTCACATGTCCTTGTTGTTCCAACCCAGTTTTCTAAGTGAGCAATATTGTCCTGAGTTTACTTCCATTCGGTCACTCCCTTTGTTATCACTAAAATTTCGTCTGCAAATGGTTACAAGAATTTAGCATCGCCAAATAGTTATGAGGTCACCCATGGACCAAAATTACCACAAAATCATTTCCAAAGGGTCAAAAACTATACAACCAGTGACAAAATTAAAGTGCGCTATGACTACACAGGGCACACACACATGCGTGAAACAAAAACGCAGGAAAAGTGCACATGCGCTCGATGCGTAATTGTGGTCGCAAAAAGCCGTGCACATGTGAGAACGACACATTTATGAGAGTGGTTGACCTCCCACCCACTTTTGGTTCAGCTTCCAAGTTGATTTGACACTCAAATCTAGACTGTATTTGACTGGGTGGTTGGTCAAAGACCTAAACATGCCCTAATTAGCCTCTTTACACACTACAAGTTGGTTGCACAATACCTCAAAGAGATGCTATAAAAAGTCCATGGGTGCACTTCATTTTTCAAGGAATTCAATAGAAAAGTTATGCTGCTACTATTCTCTTGAGGAATCCCTTATTCTCATCAAGAGTATCTTAGTACCATTACATTGGGAATAGTACCATTACATTGGGAAATCCATCTCACCCCTTGAGTGGATTTGTAAGGAATTCTTTCACCATTTTCATTTTCAAAGTTGTAAGAAGAGCTTATTTGTGGGGGTCCAAGAGCCCTCCCTTGGAGGAAGAAGGGACTCATAGTCCTCTTTCTTCTTGGTGTTTTCTTTCACTAATATCAACCTTAACATTGGTGAAATGGGTCTTATTGTTTCTTTTGTCCTTATGTCCCTATGCTCATTAGTTTAGTTTTTTTATTTCTTAGTTTAATTCTTAGTTCTTTTATATTTATTTCTCTAACCCTTTTCCTTACAGCTATCCTGCTTAGCAAACCCAACTAAGCTTTCAATCACCTCTATTTTGCTCACTAAGGTGACGAAAGAGGCGCAACAGATTAGCGACTCCACTGGGGAAAGGTATCAATTTCCTACCCCATTTGGGTTTTTCTATCTCTTCTTTTGGTTTATTTAACTTGCAGTTGCATTAACCGGCCCAAGCCAACCTGCTAAACATCCAATTCCAAATTGAATTGAGAGAATTCCATCCAGAATTTTCATTCACGACCATGTGTCATATGTTTGCGGGTTTTTTGTCCCACAGATGCGCATCATGCGCACATGCACCTGAGTCCCAGTTCTGTTTTGCGCACCTACGCCCATAAGCTCATTTCGGTCTGCGCACAAGCGCTCAGTGCGCCTCTGTCTACACTGAGACCCACACACCTATGCATAAAAATACACATTGTAAGGTTTTTTGAGATTTGGGGAAGGCCCTTGGCCTTCTTAAAAGTGATTTCATGCATGTTTTAAGATGCATCACACTTAGTCCCCTCTTCATATAAAGGGATTAGTCAAAACACATAGGCACTTAGGGGGTTTAAAATCATTATTTCCTCTTTTGCTTTCATTTTCGCCACATGGATGGCTTGTTTTGACTAAAAATATAAGTTGGAAATCATTTGTAATCACATCAAACTTGCATTGGGACTAGAAGTTGGATAACAATCGCTTAGTATGCTCTTCTCTCGCGCCTCCATGAGACCTTGAGAATCAGAAAAAGAATGTGGGACAATTTCATCTCCCTTAAAAGAAGATTAAAACCTTTAGGAGAGGACGACAACCCTTCTTGGGACTCCTCTTAGTTTATTTTTCAAACACATCTTAAGATTGTAATGGGCCCATACATGCCCACATGCTACAAATATAGGATAGTGTTGAAATTTATTTTCTTAGATTAAATCACTAGGGAAGTTTAAAGGTTTTGTAACGGGCCCATACACGCCCACATCATCACAATCTAGGATAGTTTCAAAGCTTTTCTTAGATTAAATCACAATAGGGAGTTAAAGGAATAGTAACGGACCCACATGTCCACATGCTAGCTTCCTAGGGACTTTTGAATTATGCAAGGTTGTACCAAAGGCATTTAGTTAATTAGGTAATCAACACTTGCAAGGACCAAGTGAAGTCCACATGCAACAAGGTGACAACTAATTCATTAAAACATTGGAACACTTTCACTCATTCACACACAAAAGTCACTTATCACTCACATAGTTTCTTCTTGAAACGTGGAGGTCAAAGTAATTTTCCTCCAAAGGGATTATGAAACACCCCACCCCTTTTCTTGATGAAACTATCCACTCCCATTTAATTTCAACAAGGTTGGTTCACACCCCCAATCTCTCAAACAACTACATCTAAATTTTTTCTAAAAACTCACTAAGTTTTCCTCCACAGGAGGTGCCAAAAAAAATTTTTTAGTCTAGGTAGGATTTTGCGAATAGGCATCCAAATAACTCCCCATTATCTGGTTCTCACATTGTCAAAACAATAGAAGTTTTCAAATAGGGAACTGAAAATCCTCCAAGTCAAGTGTTCCTAACACCATAAGGCAGGGAGATACCCGTGAAGGGTTGAAGGCCGAAGTCCGGTTGTTCTGTGCGTGCCACTGTTCTAGGATCAACTTTGCTTGGTTCCACATTACTTGGGTCCACTTCCCAAGTCTCTCCATCCACTCGCTCTCCTTTACACAGAATCAGGGGGCCAACTTCCTCTCAAGGAGGAAGTACCAACCCACCTAGTCCCCCTCAAGGGTCAGGTTCACAACACACTCACACCATGGCTAGAGCTAACCCTCCCACCCCCTACAGATGACATATTTGGCCTCTCTTAACATACCATATCTAATAAAACTCACCAATGATCCTATATTAGATGACCCCACATGGCCTGCAATGCCCACCAAACTACCTTCAGACATCCCCAAATTTGAAGGAAAGGCAGGTGATGACCCTGCCAACCATGTCATGACTTTCCACCTATGGTGCTCTTCCAACAACATTATGGATGATTCCATCAGACTATGATTATTTCAACGCACACTCATTGTCCCATCAACCAAATGGTATGTAGACAAAAAATCAGGATCCCATGCGACTTTCGAGTCCTTGGCCAAAGCATTTTTTACCTGCTTTCAATTACCAATCCACCATGACAATGGTATTAAACTACTCTCTAATTTCAAACAAACCTCAGCCACACATATCACTGATCACATTCATGAGTGGCGTAGATGACGTAGTTTGTGCAAAGCCAAAACCACCAAACAACAGTGTCTTGACTGGTTTCTTAGATCACTTGTCTCTCTCCTCGGTAAAGATGTAGCTTCCACCTTCCCTCAATCTGAAGAGGAAGCCATTAGTAAGGTTCAACAATATGAAATCATCTATTCACAATCAGGGTACTTATACGTGGTACTTCCTGATCTCCCCAAACCCATGTCATTCGGTCAAGACAAACCCGGGATGTCTCACTCAACAAACGGATTGATTGGTAATACCAAACACCACAGTCCTCAACCCCAACCACCACTAATGTATGGCACACCTCAATACCCGTCGGCATATGGGGGAACCTCTTATTACCCCCCACCCCATTATCAACAACCATACCCTGTTTTTCTTCCTCCGCCCATCAGTGGGCCACCGTCGACACCCTCAATACACCCACCTATCCAGACAAGTTCTGGTACCCCCTCTACCTCAGCTTATACTTTAAGTACTAGCGAAAGAACCATGCCTTCCTAAGTACCTTACGGATCACAAATCCCACAAAATCCATACTTTCCATTTCCTGGTCCACCACAACCCATGGTCCCCCCACACCCTCACACTGGGGTGAATTTTGTTCAACCCTCTCCCGTTAAGAAATATCAAAATTTTGAACAACTGTATACAGAAAATCTGACCCATCCATTGAATAATGCCAAAAATAAAGGAAGGAACATGAAAAATAACAACCCAGGCCAAAGTGGGAATCAACCCCAACAAAACCAACCTACTGGGGGCAACTATAACCAAGGGAATCAGAACCCCCAGGGGGGAAATAACAACAGGCGTCAAGGGAGAAGTAACAATACTATCAAAACCTCTTTCCATTGTGCCCTTTGTGATGAGTTCAGTCATTATACTCATCATTGCCCCCAAATCATTGATTTCAAATGGCTAAAAGACTCAGGCAGTCTACCATATCCTCCAGCACCGCCTGCCCCTTAGCAGGCCCCACAAAAATACATGCAACAACCCCCCCAACCATATTGTAGAATCCCATTCCACACCAGGGTGTGATAAACACCCAACATGACACGCAACCTACCCCACCTCAGTTAGGATAGTATCTCAACCCAAACAATCTCGCAGACCGTACTATCCTCCTCACCAGTGAGGAAGAAATCCTCAAACACATAATCGTCAGTACCATGCACCCATTGAGTCTCCTCCCATTCCTCTAGAAGCAATCCCCGCACCAACGGGACCCCCATTGGTGATCCCTCGCCCGAACGCAGAACCACCTCTTCACATCCCTCGCATCCCATTGCGTAAGAATGTCCACAACCCACAGGCTAGGGAAGCTCATAATTATAGTTTGGTTGATGACTTAGCACAATCCCCGGCTGCCATGTCAGTCTTAGAAGTCCTTCAAACTTTTCCCACTCAGTGGAAATCATTAATTTCCACCTTGGGGGAAGTTGACCCCGTAGATACTAGACTCATTACATTTGATCTCGACATTGGAGAACCTCACCTTCCCACTCTGATCATTTTTCAAATCCAAGTAAAAATTCAGAACATTACAATTCATTGGTGCATCCTCGATGAAGGTGCATCCACATGCATTATTTCCAAATCTGTATGGGAGAAAATCGGTTCCCCCGAACTCATACCATATTCCATTACCTTATGAGCTTATGACGGACGACCATCATCTCCTGAAGGGCTCTTCCAAAATGTCCCCATAGAACTCAGGGGCAAGACCATTCTCATCGACATTGAAGTTATCGACGCCCCTCTCGATTATAATATCCTGTTCGATCATAGATACATGTACGCTAGGAAGGTAGTTGCCTCTTCCATCTTTCGAACGATGATGTTCCCCCATAACGGGAAGATCATTACCATTGACCAAGTCTCACATTACGATCCTAACCTGTCTACCAACATCGATAACATTCTTCCTCTCGTCCACACGAGTCATGATGCATACCCACTCATCGAAATGGGTCCTGAAATTTTCAAAGACCCATCATTGTTAGGAACTTACCATGGTGCACCACCACTCCTTCATCCTTCCAATCAAGTATGCGTCGTATCATCCAACGGAATTGACATAGAGGATACCCTTCCTCCTAGGGAGGCTTCTATCATATCTGACGTCCCACTAGTCACAGAGCTCCCCCCTCATGAGCCTCCAGTGAATTCTTCGACTCCACCAGTCCACGACTTCACCTCTCCCCAAGGACATATCCCAGTTTGGGAGACAGATCCTCAATCCATTACTCAAATTCCCTTATTCTACCCTCCACCTGGCGTACAAGCTTTCCAAGTAGCTGCAATGCTTACCCTCCCTAATATGGTGTTAGCAATTCCAGTTTGGTATTTACACCCACCAGAGATGGTCCCTCGACCATCCCTTCCCCACCAAACATAAGGAATCCCAATGACGATTCCCATACTCACCCCCACCATACCCTCCACACCCCCACTCACTACCCTCCCTGCCACAGCTGGGGCAGGAGAAGGAAGAAGGAGCCCACAACTCCACTTCCCCCATGCGTCCAACCTCCTTGTGCACTATGTGAGAAAGATGGACACCAAACCAACATCTGCCCATATCTACCCGAGTTATGGAACCAGATTCCACTCAGTCAAACACCATCAATGCTCGCCACCGTAGCAAGTACTGCCACCACCGCCCCTCACTTAAGTAGTAAAGGGATGCGAACCAAATTTGCTTGTTCGATATGTTCATAATATAGCCATTATACACACCATTGCCCAGGACTGCCATGCTTCCGGTAGACATTAGCCATAGTACTCCAAAGCTTCCAGAGAGAACCTAATCCAGCTACGACATCCCTACCAAAAATCACTGACATCCATTATATCACAACTTCAGTCAATGAATGTATGAGATTCCCTTGCTCTCTATGTGAGTCCTTAGATCATTTTACATACCAATGTCCTATGATCATTGAATACAGGCAACACCAATTGACCCTGATTCAAACCCTTATGGAATCTATGGTTGACCTTACTGCATCACTAGAAATTATTCATATCATTTCTCCCGAACCCGAGGCACTCTTGATGCCTTCGTGGTTCTTGGATAACTTATCCAAGGATTCACCCTCAAATCCCCCCAATTATCCCATTCATTTCCCTACGGAAATTTTACATCCCACTACCACAAGTACTCCTCAGTGTTTCTATATTTGGTTTATGTCGAGCGATCCATCGCAATTTCATTGCGTCATTCCCCCTGCTTCTTCATCGGCAGGGGACAACCACACAGTGACAGTCATCGATATCACTCCTTAAAACCCCTTGTATTCCCATCAATTCCACTGTGACAAGGAAATACTCGAAGAGTTAAACACCCCCGACTACCCATGGGATGCACTACACCACCGAGCACTCTTCTTTCCACAGGAAGCCTCCACACCTCCTAACCAACACCCCATATACGTGGTCGAAACCAAGGATTTTATCCCATCAGGGCATATCGACTAGTTCAATAACCCCATCCCTGCCCCTGATGCTTTCAAAGAAGGCAACATGGCCAACATTTCCCTAACCATCAAAATCGACATTTCCATAAAAAACAGAGTCGTTGAGGAACTCACCATTGGCACCTCTTGCACTCCTCAAGAAGTCACCGCCTATAAATCCCTCTTCCAAGAATATCAGGATATTTTTGCCTGGTCATACATAGAAATGCCTGTTCTTGATCCCTCTATCATCGAACATCACATCGACACCTAGCTTGACATTACACTAGTTCGTCAAAAATAGTGACCGCTACACCCATCCAAAGCAGCGGCCATCAAAGCCAAGATTGACAAATTACACGCAGTTGGGACCAATCCCGCTCTCACCAACCGACTGGCATCATGCCAAATGATCACCTGCAGCCACATAAAACAGTCCTAGGTCAGCCACATTGACCATAAAATACATTAAAAAGATAATTTTTCCACCCGTCAACCTTTCACCAAAGGCGCGGTTGTTTAACCCACAGGCGCGCACACATGTGCACCTGTTCACCCCACAGGCACACACGTATGCGCACCTGTTAAATCCATAGGCACACACTCAGGTGCGCCTATCCATCCCATAGGCATACATGCATGCGTGCCTACTCACTTCACAGGGGCACCTCCATGCACCCCTGTCACGAACACAGGCACGCATCAAAGCACGCATGTCCACTACACAGCTGTGCACACATGCGTGGATGTGTAGCCAACAGGTGCGTACATAATGTGTGTCTTTGTCCTCCTTACAAGTTCCCCCATGTGCAGCTATCCATATGATAGGCATGCACTTGTGCGTGTATATTTATGGATCTCCCGTGCACTTGGGGGCCAACACCGCTAAAAACCCCTGTACGGCCCTCCGTACAGCCCCTGCCCAAAAATGGAAAACCTAATTCTATGCAGGACGATCAGACTACTAGCCTGAAGCTCGCTAATCTTGAATCGAATGCCTCGCTCTCCCGGAATCTCCAAATCTCCTCTAAATACCTCTTGTCCAGTCACTCTGGTAGCAAGTACAAATGAGGTGGCAATGTGGGCCCTACAACTATATAAAGGCATTTCCGCCAAACTTCCAATCACCATTCCGGGAGCTCCAGGTGTCTGTTCTTTGATCCGTCTTTAGCCACGTGATCAACATCCCGTCATCTACATCAAGACAATCCCCATGCAACTTTTTATCCTTAGCCCCTGGGGTGCCATTTTTTCATACCCTGTCCAGGTACGCATGCTCATGTTCAAAATTATCAAATAAATGCTCCTATGTTCGATTCTCTTCAGATATTGTTCACGTCGGGTATTTGGTTTTCATGTGTGAAAGTACTTGGTCATCATACATCAACGCCACCCCTTCAAGTATATAATCAACACTAGCATGTAATCATTCCCTCTGAATCTCAATTGCATCTCCAATCACACCCTCTAACATTTGCGCCTAGGATCTCCATCTCCGGCTCTGCAGTACCACCACCTCCATTTGCATCTTAGGTATTGTCACCTGGTAGCACTCTCCCCCACATGAGTTGTCTCATTCATAGCACCCTTTTTCACTTTGACACTCATGCTGTTTTTCAAACCCTTTAGGGATGGGATTCTCGATAGTCTTACATCATGTCATGAATCAATCACATACTCCTTCTCCTCATTTTACTAGCTTTCCCGCTGGACTCCCCGATTATCTCTTCAAGGTTCTCTTTTTGACTGCACCTCCGCAGTATCATGAACCCTCCATTTCATCCACAATCAGTTTGCCCCTCTACAAATTTCCCTCCATTTCATCTACCTCATACAAAAACCTACCCATGGGCCCCCCACCTTCCACCAATTCTCCAAACTAATGGTGCCCTCGCCGGCCCAACCATATTACACTGGGGAACCCATTTCTATAGTTGTACAATCATCCCAAATCATTCTTTATTTATTGTACAAAAGCCTTTATTTCCATCATTTCCATACCTTTTTTGTCGTCACCTTTGGTGACCTTCTTCCCTTTTCGGCAAACACAACCCATGTCGCCCTTGTTTGGGGCACTCCTTATCATTTACCCATGTTGACATCATCCATATACTCTGACTATCCCACAAGCCACTTACCTCTTCCCTCTGAGTTTGTTCACTTTATCTCGCCTCTGGCACAACTTATCCCATGCCTTGTTGTCCCCCTGATACTCGACCTAGTTGAATGGTTGCGACCACTTATACTTCGCATATTCCCCCAACCAAGGGCAATCTTGAGTCTTCATACATCTTGACTTCGCCCATGTACCTCCTCTAGTTCATCACCTCACCTAGTAGATTTCACAAAGCCCTTTTCTTTTGGGAGTCACGTCCCCCTTTTTGTCGACATCAGCACAGTTTTCTAGAAGGACGACAGTATCTTGACTCTCATTACCTTTCCAATGAGAGATCTCAGATGGCACAGGTAGAACCACAATTTCTCCCTACTGTCGTTGACCCCTATAACATTCTACTTCAACACTTTCTCATGTTACGATGGGTCTTACTTTGCAACTATTGCAGTTATTTCTTATATTTTCCATAGACCTTTGAATTTGGCTGGGCTATCAATGCCTACAGAATCCATGATATTTCTTACAAATGTCACTGCCTACTGTTCAAAGTATGTTCCTCTGCAGAATTGTCTTCTAACTTTGTCACAACTACCCCCGAGGGCGCTGTAGTGGTCTACATCAACACATCATTCCTTTTTTTGAGTTACATGACATGAGCATGGGGCATGCCCGCCTCGTTTGTACATAGTTTATTTTTTCACACCTTATGGAAGGTTGGGTTCTACAGGTTTCCTTCTCCCTCCAACGGGAAACTCTTGCCAATACCACTAACTATCTCTCTTACAACACCACTCTCAATAGAAGAAGCATTGATAGATTTCTGTTATACGTATTCTCCTAACCTCACCCATTAGGGGGCATCTGTTATCACTGAAATTTCATTTTCAAATGGTTACAAGAATTCAACATCGCCAAATAGTTATGAGGTCACCCATGGACCAAAATTACCACAAAAGCATTTCCAAAGGGTCAAAAACTATACAACCAGTGACAAAATTAAAGTGCGCTATGACTACATAGGGCGCGTGTGCACATGCACGAAACATAAATGCAGGAAAAGCGCACATGCACGACTGTGGTCGCAAAAAGCCACACACATGTGAGAACAATGCATTTATGAGAGTGGTCGGCCTCCGTCCCACTTCTGGTTCAACTTCCAAGTTGATTTGACACTCAAATCTAGACTGGATTCGACTGGGTGGCTGGTCAAAGACCTAAAAATGCCCTAATTAGCCTCTTTACACACTACAAGCTGGTTGCACAATACCTCAAAGAGATGCTATAAAAAGGCCATGGGTGCACTTAATTTTTCAAGGAATTCAATAGCAAAGTTATGCTGCTACTATTCTCTTGAGGAATCTCTTATTCTCATCAAGAGTATCTTAGCACCATTACATTGGGCAATCCATCTCACCCCTTGAGTGGATTTGTAAGGAATTCTTTAACCATTTTCATTTTCAAAGTTGTAAGAAGAGCTTATTTGTGGGGGTCCAAGAGCCCTCCCTTGGAGGAAGAAGGGACTCATAGTCCTCTTTCTTCTTGGTGTTTTCTTTCACTAATATCAACCTTACCATTGGTGACATGGATCTTATTGTTTCTTTTGTCCTTATGTCCCTATGCTCATTAGTTTAGTTGTTATTTTATTTCTTAGTTTAATTCTTAGTTGTTCTTTTATATTTCTTTCTCTAACCCTTTTCCTTACATCTGTCCTACTTAGCAAACCCAACTAAGCTTGAAATAACCTCTATTTTGCTCACTAAGGTGATGAAAGAGGCACAACACCCTTTAACGAATCATGACATAAATTGATGGGCGTCAGGCTCTGCTTCTGCTGCAATCCATGAGTGACTTCTAAAGCCAACATTTATGGCGTCGTTGTCAGGGACGAAGCTGAAAATTTTCCCTGGGATTGAATGACATTAAGCCTCTGATTCTAAAGGTGCATCAGGCATCAGAGCCCTTGAAGATTGCTACTGTGCACCTGGCGACTCCATCGTGACGACTCCACTAGGGCAAGCCTACTGTGTTAATTGTGGCTTCCAGAGGTAGACAGATGCAGTCCCATCCACAACTGCCTCTAGCTATGCCTAAAGATGATCCAAAAGTGATTATTAGAAAAGAAAAGGCCTCTCAAGGAGAAACTTCCACCACTGAACCAGGTAATTCGCCATCTCCTTATGTAGAAACTCCATTTTCTTCTTCTCATCTTCCTAGCAAATATGTTTCCAAAGTTTCCCATTTCCTGAATTTTGGGAGTGTTCCTGTTGAGTTTTCCCCTCCTGGTATAGGATTGGAGGGAGAAATCCTTGTCACTCCCCGCTCCCTTGAATTTGTACCTTGGCATAGACCCTGGACCTCAAAAGATTTCACCACTCCTCCTCTCATTACTTTTGTTGCTACTGCACTGAGAGAAGAGTCTGCTAACTCAATCCCCTTAGCCTTCTGTCTGAATCCCCCATTGTTTCCCCTTCCACCTGGTAGTGCATTCCCAGTATTCCCTGTTCGAGATCCTTCTCCTCCGAGTTCTCCTCCACCTAATATCCCTATGGTAGGAGAAAATCCCCCCATGACCATAATGGAGGCTATAATAGCTGCTATATATTCTCCTCTTTTGTTACCTCAGCCTCTCAATGCCCTCCTAGCAGATGGCTACCTTAAGCAGCTACCTAAGTTTACAGGCGAAGGAGACATAGTTGCAGAAGAACACCTTGAAGCCTTTTACAACTTTACAGATGATCATGTTATCATGCATGCAGACGTATGGATGAGGATTTTCGTCCATAGCCTTGAAGTTGAGGCTAGAAAGTGGTTTAGGGCCCTGCCTCCTGGATATATCGATGGGATTGAGGATTTGGATAATGCGTTTTTGAGACAATGGGGAGACAAAAAAGACTTCATGTATTACATGACAGAGTTTGGGTCTTTGAAGAGAAAGGAAGGAGAGTCTGTCTCTGACTTCTCTAAGAGATTCAATAAAATGCATAATAAAATCCCCACTGAGATAAAGCCCTCAGAAGCCTCTGCTAAGATCACTTATGCTAGCACTTTTGATCCCGACTTCTGCCTTCTGTTGAGGGAAAGGAGAGACACTACTCTGGATCACATGCAAGATGCAGCCGTGGAAGTATAATCTAACATATTGGCTATTGACCAACTCAGGAACAAAGTCGATAGAGACATACCCAAGAAGAGACCTGAAGCCTCCCCATCCAATTCCTCTCCCCTTCCCTTTTAGATGGATGAGGTAACTAAAATGCTAAAGTCACTTTCAGCTAGAATGGAAAGGTGGGAGTTAGAAGGGAAGCCCACGTACAAAAATTCCCAAAATATTGATAACAAAGGCTTCAGGAGGCCAAAAAACAATGTGCCATAGGATTTTCTAAGAGAACAAAGGGGCAAAGACAGATATGAGCAGAGGATTCCAACCCCTCTCCAAAATAACCTAGTTTCTCGTGAGGAAGGAGATGAGATAGATGAGCTCGACCCTGCAATTCATTGTATTGAAGACACTTTCCCTTTTCCCCATTTGACTCAATCTATATATGAAGAATCCCTTATGAACAGTCAAGTCAATGAGTTGGGTAAAGGGGAAAAGGCTAGCAATACTCCTAACAGATATCATCTCAGGTCAAAGAAGAAAGAAGGAAATTTTGATAGCCATGATCAGCCCCTCCTAGCAAAAAAACCTGCTAAACCTGCTACAATTACTACTAAAGAAAAGAAAACTTAAAATACCTCGCCAACTGCCAAAGAACGTGTCTCTAAGGTAAGGGAAGCTCCTAAGCCTCTTTCCTTATTTAGTTTTGATCATGAAATTCAAAAGATTATAATTCCCATACCCCTCTCAGAGCTAGTTAAAATTGAAGATTTCAAAAGGTCCCTCTCCAAGTTGCTACAATCCGAGTCCCCCTAGCCTTCCACAGACTCAGTAAATATTCAAGATGAAAAGCCAACAGTTTTCCTAGGCCCCATGGTAGAAGACAAAGATGATTCATCCCCTCCCTTCGACACATCCCTGAACATACATGATAAGGTGCTGCATAATTGCCTCATGGATTCAGGAGCTTCCCACAACCTTATGCCTAAAACAATCATGGAAGAATTGGGACTAGAAGTGACAAAGGCTTATCATGATTTGTACTCTTTTGATTCAAGGAGGGTGCAATGTCTTGGATTCATCAAAGACTTGGTGGTCTCTTTATTTCAACTGCCAATGAAGAGCATGGTCATGGACATTGTGGTAGCTGATGTCCCCCCCAAGTTTGGCATGCTGTTATCAAGATCTTGGATTAAAAGAATTGGAGGAACATTACATATGGATCTCACATATGCCACCATTCCAGTATTTGGAGGGGAACACAGGAGGTTTTACAGAGAAGCTCAACTGGCCTAAATTGTTAGTGATGAAGCAAACCCCACCAATCATCCCATCTTTGCACTTGACACTGATTTGGGGTCTAGTTTATTGAAGATCACTGAGACTCCTGAAGCCCCTTTACAGATCAGAAAGAAACCCAGTTTTAATTGTGAGATACCCCCTCCAACCACCTTTGTTTGGAAGATGTTCTTCGACAGAGATTCTTCTAGTGTAGGCGCTGGCACTGGAGTGGTTTTTGTGTCACCTTGTCAGTAAACCATATCCCTGTCATACAAGATGGAATTTGAAACTACCAACAATGTGGTAGAATATGAAGCTCTGGTTCTGGGTTTAAGGTTTTCAAAAGAAATGGGAATAGAGGAGGAAGTAGTGTTTAGAGATGTTGAGTTGATTATAAAGTAAGTAAAAAATGATTATCGGGCTAAGCATCCTCGACTCAGAAGTTACAAAAATGAGGTATGGGACTTGATTGATAATTTCTTCTCATATTCAACATTTCTTTTATTCCTAGAGAGGAAAATACTTTGGCCGATTCCTTAGTTGTCTCAGCTAGTTTGTTTGAGATCCCTCTACCGCCTAAGATCAAAGATGAGGTTGAAATAAGATATAGGCCATCTGTTCCGGACAATATCAAGCATTGGAAGGTATTCAAAGACGATCTTGAAATCAAAAAATTTATTTGATCTGTCAATGAATTCTCCACATTACACATTGATCAGGACCCTGATCCCGAAGGTGACCCTCACCCTGAGGTATTTTTAAATAAAATTGTTAATCACCATATTGTTTAGTTGCCCAGCAATCACATTCCGAAGGGACTAGTTTCTTTAGAAACACTGTTCGATGGGAATGATGTGGCGGTAAAGGGTAGGATTTCAAATGGAGATGATGATACAATTGAGTGCAACATTGGCACACAAGAGGGGCCTAGGTTTGTCAAGTTGTCAAGAAATTTGACCAAAGAACAGAGGGCTGAATACACTGAGTTATTAAGAGGATTTGTTGATGTGTTTGCATGGACCTACGAAGACCTCAAGACATATGACACATATTTCATTGAACACAAGATCCCACTAAAGGAAGAGGCTAAGCCATTTAGGCAGAAGCTAAGACAGATAAATCCCATGTTGTTGCCTGTCATGGAGAGAGAAGTGAAGAAGTTGTTAGATGCCCAAATCATTATCCCCTTGAGATATTCTGAGTGGGTGACCAATTTGGTCCCGATAAGGAAGAAAAGTGGAGAAATCAGGGTCTTTGTTAATTTTAGGAACCTGAACAGGAGCTCAAAGAAAGACAACTATCCCTTGCCGAACATGGAACACATATTGCAAAGGGTAACTGGTTCATCTAGGATATCCATGATTGATGGTTTTTCTGGCTATAATCAGATATCAGTCATGCTTGAAGACAGAGAAAAAACAACCTTCACTACTCCTTGGGGCACATTCATGTATGCCAAAATGCCTTTTGGATTAATGAATGCAGGAGCAACATTTTAGTGAGCCATGGATATAGTCTTCATTGGGGAAAAAGATCAGTTTGTGGTGATCTATGTGGATGACATCACAGTCTTCTCTAGGTATGATAAAGAACACTATTGTCACTTACAGAAAGTTTTCTTGAAATGTCAAAAGTTTGGCCTTTCCTTAAATCCCAAGAAATCTTTGTTTTCTATGAAGGAGGGGAAGCTATTAGGCCATATAGTATCAACAGAGGGAGTGAGAATTGATCCCATCAGGGTAGAGGCAATTCAGACCCTGCCACTTCCCAGGTCTAGAAAGGAAGTCCATGATTTTTTAGGGAAGATTAACTTTCTGAGGCGGTTCATCTCAAATTTTGCTGAGTTGGTGAAACACATCACAGCCATGCTCAAAAAGAGAAATGAAGTAAAATGGACTACTGAGCCGAGGGAATCTTTTGTCCAAATAAAAAAGGCATTGAATGAGGCACCTATGCTGATTAGTCCTGATTATTCCAAGGATTTCCTAATTTTTTATTCTGCTTCTTTTGATACAGTAACATCGGTCTTATTGCAGATAAATGAGGAGGGGCGAGAGTTACCCATTTCCTTCTTCAACAAGGCATTAAGAGATGCAGAGACAAGGTATGAGATAATGGAGAAATAGGCCTATGCCTTGGTGAAAGCTCTCAAGGATTTCAGAGTCTATGTTTTTCACTCAAGAGTGACTGCATACGTTCCTTCAGCCTCTGTGAAGGACATCCTTATACAGCCTGACATAGATGGGAGAAGAGGTAAATGGATTGCCAATATCTTGGAGTTTGACCTGGAGATAAAGCCCACCAAGTTGGTAAAAGGGCAGGGTTTAGCCAAGTTGCTGGCCAAATCCAATTGCAGGGCCTTGGGGGTTAGCTTCATCAACGCTTGCTCAGAAAATCAACAAGCTGAGTCATCTAGCAAAATCTCTCAGGGCAACTTATCACTAGAAAAATGCACCTGGTACAGAGACATTTTGTACTTCCTGCAAGAGTTGAAGCCTCCTAATGGGATGGGTAAAACCAAGGCAAGAGATTTAAAGCTCAAGGCGGTCATATATTGCCTTATTGACCATGTCTTGTACTGGAGAGACCCTCTAGGAGTGTTTCTAAGGTGCCTGAATCCACAGGAAGCCCAAAAAGTTATCTTTTATTTCCACAATGGACTTTGTGGAGGGCACCATTTCTGGAAGACCACAGCCCACAAAATTCTCAAGGCTGAGTACTACTAGCCCACCTTATTCACTGATGTCTGCAGAGAAGTCAGAGCTTGCATCAAATGCCAAATATTCTCAGGAAATCAGCAGCTCAAATCTCTGCCTCTTAAGCCTGTAGTAGTTTCAACACCCTTTCAATAGTGGGGGTTGGACTTCATTGGAGAAATTAATCCTCCTTCAAGTGGCCAGTATAGATGGATCCTGACTGCAACAGACTATTTCACCAAGTGGATAGAAGATGCCCCCACTAGGAGTGCTTCACACAAGGTAATTATCAACTTCCTGGAGGACATCATAGCCAGATTTGGCTGTCCCAGCAGAATTGTCACCGATAATGCTGCTTCTTTCAAGTCTAAGCCTCTGATTAAGTTCTGTGAGCAGTTCGAGATATCACTAATTCACTCCACTCCCTATTATCCTCAAGGAAATGGACTGGCAGAATCTTCTAATAAAATCCTAATCAGGCTCATTAAAATATTATTGGAAGACAATAAGAGGGCCTGGGATTTAAAGATCAAATTCTCTCTATGGGCCGATTGAGTGACAACGAAGAATTCCTCGGGAACCTCACCTTTTCAACTTGTTTATGGGATGGAGGCTATTTTTCCCACTCAACTCACTTTATCTCTAGCAAAATTATTTCAAGGTCCTGGAGTAGAGACAACCCATATGGTCAGAAGAATTCATCAAGTTTTGGAAGTGCAATAGATCAGGGAGCAGGTAATGGACAGAACTTATAGTCATCAACAAAAGATCAACCAGGCCTTTGACAGGAAGGTCAGGAAGAAGGAATTCGAGCTAGGAAATTTGGTGCTTAAATGGGATTCACCCAGGTAGGATAGAGGAAAACACAAGAAGTTTTATTCCCTCTGGATCGAGCCCTTCAAAATATCTGAAGTATTCTCGAATAACACTTACAGGTTGTAGGATTTGGAGGGTGCAAAAGTTTTTAATGGCCCAGTAAATGGGCATTTCCCGAAGAAATGTTTTTTCTAAGCTGTAAACGGCTCTGTTTTTGTAAATATTGTTTTATGTTTATCTTCGGTTTAATAAATGACTCCATATCCCAACAACAAGGCACTAATGCTACAAATGAGTTCTTAGAGCATCACAGGGATGACTCTATCCCCCATGGAGCCTAATGTTAGCATTAATTCTTGTAATAAAGGGGGGTGTTTTCTCTCCTTTCAAGCCCGTGGCGTGAACTGTGAATAAGTGGGGCTTAAAATCCCAACAAATGCATTTTTTCCAAGGATGCGGTCGTGAGCGCAATGTGCAGTGCATAAAATCTCCATTTTGGGTGTAAAATGTTAGCAGATGGGCGATCCAGTATTCAACGGTGAGGATCGATCAATGGAACAGGTCATCAATCGATGGGTGGTTGCAGTCAATGGAATTGCGCCAAGTATAGCGCAAGAGATAGCACTCAGTATCACCGAAATGATTAGGGCCATCCAATCAAGGAGGAGCACGTGGTGCCTGATCATCCCATGGTTGTGATTTCGGCCATCGAGACTTCGAAATATGGGAAGTTTCTTTTTATCTGGGATCCCCGAAGCGTGAAGTGCCGAAGGCACCCAAGAATCGAGCCCATGGTCTCGATATTGATCCAATCTATCCATCCATGAGGTGCGTGGCGCGCGATTGGGATTTGTCACAACTTTGGCTACCATGGATTTGGTAGAACAAAGGATCACTCCTCCACTGCATCAAGAATCGCCAAAACCTGACACGTCGCACCCGATTGGCTCTGGTCGGCACTTCAGCTACTGAGGTTTCGAAATATAAGGGATGACTCTTTCCCTTGCATCTTGAATCACCAAATCCTGAAAATATGAAAAGTTCCTTTGGAGACAGTGCCTGTCTCGGCATTTGGGCTACCAGGATTTCGAGAGAATAGAGGGTCGTTCCTTCGTTCATTAGCAATTGCCGAAATGTGAAATGCGAAAGCCCTCCTGCTTGGGCCTATAGTCATGGTGCCCGGTCACATTTAGCGAGCACAGGAGATTGTCAAAGCACCTATCCTCCCAAGCATCTCTAGGGTCATCTGAGTATAGGGGACTCGAGGAATTTCTTGAGCCTTTCGCAGATCTGGTGTCGAGAATTTCAAAAGAAAAGAAGCGAGAGCTCCCGGTGGGGGAATGCCTAAAAGAATATGGACCGTTGATCAAGGAACAACAATCAAAGAAAGGTTTCCATGTTGTCTGAGTGCAGAGTTGACTGAGGCTATTATCCATCCCAAGGAAGTAGTTATTGAGGTGGTTGGTGGTGGTTAGACATCGTCTCCACCATAAATGGAAAGCCTAGAAAGGGACCTGAGACAGGTCAATTCTTCTGCAGGTGCCAGGATTTCGATTGCGTCTGGTTTAAGCACATGACCGTCTAGAGACTGCAGGTGCAGTATGCTAATGAACATACAGACGTAATGTTTTTAATGTTAAGCCTCAATTTTGCTGCTGTGATTGGCTTTGAGTATGTTAAGAATCCAATACTGAATACAAAAACACCACAACAGATATACAAGAACAATATAGAAAACCATAACTTTATTATATCAAACCCTTGAGGTAGGGCAACACCATACAATGGATCATGTTATGGAAGGGATCCTCTCCTGTTCACTTGCCTCTTCGAGGGGGCATCGTCCTATTGAGCTTCAGCTCCAAACACAATACTTCTCTTCGTGTCTCATTACATTGCTTGAATCTCTTTATAATGCTACCATCACCTAAGAACATTCTAGAGGAGGAATCTTCTAGAAGTAGAACCTTCTAAGAAGTCCTCTTACGCTTATTATATCTAATTACCCATTTATTATATCTAACTACCATAGTGGGCCTTATTTAATAATATAGTGGACCTAGTCCACCTTACATTGAATGACCTCCACTATTATCACTATCGGCCCTCTGGCCCCCCCCACTACCTCTCTAGCTACCTTACATTCCATCCCCCTTATGAAAGCGTTGTCCTCAACGATTGATGTACAACCATATACCAGGGTCCCATGGATAATTGTGGACCATGATGCTGAAGAAGACTAAAGAACCAAGGTCCCATGTAGAAAGAAAATCCACCATGCTGAAGTAGTCCAACCACCATTGTAAGCTCGGGTCCCATGTCCAAGTGCTCATGTGAACTCCTCATGGAAGATTTTGGAACCCAATAACCAACTCCAATTGATGCTCCCAAGACTAACACCTATCATGTGGATCCAAATAAGAAGATCCATCCACATAGTGGAAAAGGGTCATAGCAGAATCTGGAATGAATAATACCACTGTAGAATATGTAGACTGAACACTGGTAACTAGCTCCTGATGTGGGACATTGATGTTCTCTACAGAAGGTGGAGTAGAGTCATCAAATAAAATATGAAAGTGGTTGTCATCCCAGAAATGACAACTATCCATATACCAATCATCATAATCTGCCTCAAAATCATACCAAGCATATATTTCTTGATTATATTCATCCCTGAGGCCTTCCATAAGAAATCTTGAATACTACGAAAACTATCATTGATACTATCTGTGAGGCTGTTTGTGAGGCTGTCTGTGAGGCCATGTACAAATGCATCCAATCTGTCATCCAATGTGTGAAACAATTGGGCTTTGAATGATTCAAGAATTTCTTTTAGATTTTGAGAAGAAATATCCATCTGAACATCCTATGAACTCTTCGGTCCTGCAGACGTCACAAAAAAACCCAAAAAATAGACCCAATAAATTTCGGCAGAAAATCGCGGCTTTTTCTGGAAAAACCCTTAAAAACTGTTGAAGTTAAAATGCTCATAACTTCACTTCCCGGACTTCATTTTGGTTGATTTTTTTTTTTTGAAATTGGGTGAAATTGTGAGAGGAACTCAGATATGTAACTTGTTTGGGAAAATTCTACCTCCAACTGCTACAAAAATAAAAAAAATCGCGCCGCCGTCCGCCGAAAAAAACCCTGAAAATTTGCAGATTTTAAAACTTCAATATATTGACTTCCCAGACTCCGTTTCGGACGATTTTCTTTTTCAAATTGGGTTTTTTTCTGAGAGGAACTCATATCTAAAACCATATTATACAAATTTTTCAAAGAAATATACTGAAAACTTCGAGAATGTCGCGGCCCTCTTTTTTCTTCTCCGAAAACAAATATGCAAAAATAAAAAATATTTGCCCACAATGTTTGCCCAAGGAAAGTGCTCTGATACCACTTGTTAAGATCCAATGACTAAATACAAAAGAACCACAACAGATATAGAAGAACAATATAGAAAAACACCACTTTATTATATCAAACCCTTGAGGTAGGGAAACACCATACAATGGATCCTATTATGGAAGGGATCCTCTCCTGTTCACTTGCCGCTTCGAGGGGGCATCCTCCTATTGAGCTACCGCTCCAAAATACAATACTTTTCTTCATGTCTCATTACATTGCTTGAATCCCTTTATATAGTGCTACCATCACCTAAGAACATTCTAAAGGATGAATCTTCTAGAAGCAGAACCTTCTAAGAAGTGCTCTTACATTTATTATATCTAATTACCCATTTATTATATCTAACTACCATAGTGGGCCTTATTTAATAATATAGTGGACCTAGTCCACCTTACATTTAATGACCTCCACTATTATCACTATGGTCCCTCTGGCCCCCCCCACTACCTCTCTAGCTACCTTACTTCTTAGAAGGTTCTACTTCTAGAAGATTCCTCCTCTTACGTTTATTATATCTAATTACCCATTTATTATATCTAACTACCATAGTGGGACTTATTTAATAATATAGTGGACCTAGTCCACCTTACATTGAATGACCTCCACTATTATCACTATCGGCCCTTTGGCCCCCCCCACTACCTCTCTAGCTACCTTACAGAGTATATGTAGGAAATTTTGTCATTTTGTAATCATCGATGGTAGAGCTAAGCTCCCGACTGCAAATATTTAACCAAGCCTCTGGTTCTCTGATTATACAATGATATTTTCAGATTTCTTGTTTAATGGCGACCAACCTCCTTTCTTTGTTCCTCTGAATCTGAAGCCCGGGTATGGATGATCCATTCGGGTGTTGTTGTAACTATATAATGTATGTTTGATTGTATTAGTTCTACAATGTTTGAGGTTTACTTTGAAGTTTCTCTGGTCTGAGAAGATCTCATATCTAAGACTTTTCCCCTTCTTTTCTTTCACTTACTCACCACTATGCAAATTTACTAGCTTAATTTATATCAAGACCTTGCATGTCCTTGTTGTTCCAACCCAGTTTTCTGAGTGAGCGATATTGTCCTGAGTTTACTTCCATTCGATCACCCCCTTTAACAAATTGTGACATAAACTGATGGGCGTCAGGCTCTGCTTCTGCTACAATCTAGGATTGACTTCTGATGCCAACGCCATTAAATCATGAAAGCAAGTAAGATCCAAACCATTCGGATGCCACCTCACCATGGAAGTTTCTCCTTCTAGAAGCATCAAGAAGATGCTAGTTTTTCCCACGTATGAGCATTCTTTCAACCTACCTATATAGCAACCTGTGAACCTCTCACAACCCAGCTATGGTGCAGCCTGTGAGAATTGAGCATTCTCGCACCCTAGCCATAGTGCAGCATGCGGAAATCATCTTTAATAGGGTTTTCATAAAGGAAAATGCAACTTATTTTCTCAGGAAAAGTTCTTCTCCCTTCTTTCTTCAGGAACTCAGGCCACTGACCCCTCTGAAGACTACATATAGGTTTACATCATTAACGGTCATAGGGATGATGAAAATAATGTGTAAAAAAGATCCCTCCAATGTATGAAGTTAGAACAGAGTGATAGCTGAAATACTTTGTTGACTGTGTGTAGGGAACAAGGAATAGTCGATTAGAAACCTATCAATAAACAAGGAAATATAGTACAATAATATATCATCACTGAGGTAGGCTTTCTCATACTCATAATACAAATGAATCAAAGCATAAATGTCGACATGCGAAGATCCATGTCAAGTAAGATAGGTCATGGACACCAAACATAAACTATGGATCCATGCCAATATGACTCAAATTTGAACATAGCCACCAGACATACAATGTGGATCTATGTAACAGTACACTGAATATACTCCAACGAAACCTGAATCTGTGAGAAAAGGTTCAGGGTGTTCATCTCCACCAATCTAAGTACGAATATAACCATGTGAATACATGTGTTGAAGTCGAACATGGTAGAAACCACTTGATTACCGGGCATTAGTGTATACCGATAACAAGCACGAGGGAAATCACCATTAATGTCAATGACTCCCAAGGTACACTAGTACAATCCAACGAATGTGAATTAATGAGCTGAAGTCAAGCACTTGGTGGAATATCCTTATCAAGGGTTAGTAATGAAAACCCACTGTCAAAAGCGAGGAAACCTGCCATTGAGGCATGAAAGCTCCAAGGTACCAATTAGTTTCTAAGTCTAATTCCCGGATAATGAGTTGAATTCGAGAGGAAAAGACTCGTCAGAGGAGGGCCTTAATGTATCCCACATCAATGACACAAAACAGGTAACAAGATTTGAGGTAGATCAAAGTAACAAGTGATTTAGGACTCAGGGATGGCCGCCGCAATAGAAGGCTTAAGGACTGTAGAAATGACCGATGCAATAGAAGGCTTTCCGGGTTGAATTTCTCTTTGAACATATTGATGAAACGACAATTGTCTTGGAAGAAATGACTCAACAACAGGGATCACAGACCAATTTGTAATCTTAAAGGAGTATGATCAAGAAACAAGTGGATTTTCCAACCTAGACACAAAGCGAGTGAAAGGGTGTCATGTTCAAAAGTGACTCTTCCATGGAATACAGGTTTAGACACAATTCTTTCCCAATTTTTCCCCCACCATTTCTAGCGAGTACCTCTTTATTTTTACGCAAGCTTGAGGAGGATAACATATTATTGTAATGTAAGCTCATCCTTCGGATGAGTCCCTCGGAGTATGTTTAACAAACCCTAGGAAGGAGTGGTTCAGTCCCATTTGGGCCTTTCGATGTTTATTTAATGAGTCCAAAGAAAGAAAACTCATGGGTTTTTCATGTTTAGAGAGTCTGAAAAACACTTAAAGAAAACTCAGGTCACATATGGGCCTTTCAATGTTTGTTTTATGAGTCCAAAGAAAGAAAACTCAGGGGTTTTTCATGTTTATAGAGTCTAAAAAACACTTAAAGAGAACTCTCTCAGTTCCTTTTTCATAAAGTAGTCCGATGGGACCAAAAAATAGATAAACTATCACTCAATAGACATTTTCTTGAAATACTTTAACGAGTGTGAAAAGAACAAGGTCACTCGACAATATTTTCATGTTTAGAGAGTATGAAAAGAGCTTAAAGGGAACTCCATTGGGTTCCTTTTTCATATAACCTTTACAAGTCCTAAAAAGTGATAAAAGTATACTTGGTAACTTATTCTCATGTATTAACGAGCATGCGAAAGAACAAAGACTAAGCTAGGGATTGTTTTCATTTTTACGCAAGCTTTAAAAAAAAACAAAAGTATGCTTGGACATGGTTTCATTTTTACACAAGCTTGAACCAGAGGAAACTATGCTTGAGGTAAGTGGTTTCATTTTTACACAAGCTTGAACCATAGAAAATTGTTCTTGGACTTCCCAATGCATAACACATGGATGGTTGGTACTTAGCCCCCATCTTAAGAAACTAGCGGCTCTACTTCAACATTAAGTCCAGAGGCTAGAAGTATTTCCCCCCAAGATTTGTTTCATCCAACGACAAAGGCAGAGGAAATGAAGCTTCAAATACTAGATGAAGGACTTGACTCAAACAGAGAGGGGGAAAACTATTTCATTTTTTAACGATCTTGACATAGAAACAAGAACTATGCTCGTAACCTCTGTTTCATTTTTTAACGAGGTTGCCACAGTTACGAATTTTTTTTCCTCGTAAGTGGTTTCATTTTTTAACGAGCTTGAAATCAAAAAACCATGCTCAAAGACCTCTGTTTCATTTTTTAACGAGTTTTCCTCAGAGACGCAAAAACTATCCTTGGATTCTTCTTGATCATGGATTCCAAGAGGACAATGCTCCAGAAGGAGACCATGTCAAGGGACAAAAATTGGTCATGGCTTCCAAGAGGTCTTCGCTGGAAGGAAGAAACACACTCTGGAAGGACACCATGTCGAGGGTCACGACAGAAGTAAATAGATCAGGCTCCAACAACCCTATCGAAGAGATCACCATGTCAACTACTAGATCTAAGTCATCAAAAGTTGAATCCATGGGAAAAAATGCCACATAATTTACCTGTGGCGGGGGTGATACTGTCTGCATATAAGAACCATTGTGGGAGGCAATCTAGGCGGGGTCAATGAATGAAAGTTGATCAATAGTCACAACCTGTCCATTGTGAGGGAAAGATATCACATGAAGAAGAGTAGACACAATAGATTTCATGGCATAGACATAATATCGCCCAAGGAGTAAAGAAAAATATAAGGGGTCTTGGACTACCATGACATCAATAAAGACAGTTTTCCCTCCCAAAGTTATAGGAAACTGAGGAAGGGTCCCTAAAGGATGACTAGTTCTTCTATTAAAATCTAACAAATTCTGCGTAACCAGCGCAAGTGGAGGACAATCCAAAGCTTGCTAAGAAAAAGAGGAAAAAATACGAATGGATGCACCTTCTTCTATCAGTGTATGAGGAATGTCTCGACCACAAACCTATAGTGTAATATCAAAAGGAATGTGAGAGGGAAGATGAGGTCTAGTTAGCACACCCCAATCAAAATGGATGGCCTCGTAACTTGGAGGGGGTTCCACGGGAGAAGGAGGAATAGCCCCCGCCATGGTAGATTCTGTATCAATGATAAAAACATGGGTAGTATCGAGTTTACTCTCTAGTGGGAGAGTAGGATCGACCGATGGAGAGATCAGATCGACCACTTTGTTAACACTCTCTAAAGGGAGAGTGGGATTGAATGACGATGGGATTGGATCAACCACTTTGTTAACACTCTCTAAAGGGAGAGTGGGATCGACCGACGATGGGATCGGATCAACCACTTTGTTAACACTCTCTAAAGGGAGAGTGGGATCGACCGAGGATGGGATCAGATCGACCACTTTGTCAACTGGTTCAATTAAGGAGGTGACAATATTGACCACTTGATCAACCAGACTGATCGATGGGGGAACCAGATTGATCATTCCATCAACTACAGGTGGGTTGAGAGAAAGCTTGCGATAAGCATATGGAAGTTGAGGCTGTGAAACATTCATGTCTTCCAGTAATTTCAAGGCTTTGTCCATACGAGGGAAAAGATGAGTTAGATGACGCCCTTTGCATAACATACATGGGAACTTGGCTCTACTTTTCTTCTTCCCAACTATATCGTGACTAGTCGATGAGAATTCATCAACATGTTGTTCAGAGGCTAACAACATGGGTTGGTGAGGATGTGTAGACTATTCTTATATAACCTTGGATAGACCAGGGAAATCCTTAAGAATATGGCTACCCTTACAAATCCTACAAGGGTACTTGGGTTTACAAGTTGTTTGGGTGATCTTGACATCATCAACACTCCCAACACGATTAACAGTAACTGGTTGTTTTCCAACATGTTTGACAGTGGTTGGAAGTTTGGATCCTTGCTTATTTTTCTTCTTCTTATTCTTTCATTTCTTCTTCTTCTTACCATCTTGAGATCTTTCACTCGATGAAGAAGATGAAATGGAAGCATATCTTTCAAGTGAATAAGGCGAAGAAGATATTATTGGTGAAGACGGTGAAGGATCAACATGAGGTTGATGTTCTTGAGGGGAAGTGCTTGTGACTGAAGCACCAACTGCATTCAAGATTACCTGAGTGGAAAAAAACCATACTGGTAACCCAATTCTAAGACCTGGAAGGCTCAAAGTAGCAATATGAGGAGGACCAATGTTTCCGTAACAAGGAAAAACAAAAGGTTCCCCCTGGAAAAGGAGTTCCTTCATTGTTCATTCTGGGAACTGATTCCATACAAATAAAGATCCAATCTAGAGTCCACTAGGGAAAACAAACAACACACGTTAAAAATCTAGTAAGCAAGCAAGCAAACAAAACCTTCTCACAATGAGCACACTAGTTGGTGATGAAATCCAACATCGCGGGTGTTAGCAACATTACTTGTCTTTGGCATCGAGATACATAGGTCTGCAGGTTGCATGAGAAGCGACCAAGTGCAACACACATAAGAAGTCCTTTCTGGACTTAAAATCAAGTGAGCGGGCATTTCATTCTTCAGCGGAAAGGATTCAGCGATAGAGCAGAGCAACGATTGATGGGTAATTGCAGATTAACCGAGTCGCGTCAAGTATAGCGCCAAAAGTTTTAAGGAAGTCAATGGTCGGAATCCTTTGGGAGGCACTTGTGAAGTTACGAGGGCCATTGATTGCAAGCAGTTTAGACACAGTGTTATTTATTGAGCTCAAGGTTCGTGAGTTCAAAGGGCGAACCATATCCCTTTGGTTGCGTGAGATTCTGAGTTACGAAAAGTCTCCGGAGAAGGTCAACTGTCGCTGACCATCGTGTCTCGAGACTTCGCGAAGGGAGAATGCCAGAGTTTCATACTACAACTCGTGAGGTCACGAGTAGCGAGAGGCGTTAGTACTTGGGCTCTAGCTGACAGTTACATGCCGAAAGCGTTGACCAGAAAGGAGGCCCGACCCGTATCACCATCTCGAGGATCGAGAGTTTGGAAAAGGGAGCCGAGGGTCTTTGACCCATGAACTCGTGAATCATGAAAGGGAAATAAGTTTTAAAGTGGGCCCCACAACAGCATCGGGTAAATTTAGGACCGTCATATTTAGAGGGGCGCGTGGCGCCAGATTAAGCCGCCTCGGCATTTCTCTCATCGCGATTTCAAGAAGTAAGGATTATCTCTTTCCCATTCGTGAACACCGAGGGCGCCTTGGGGATAATCACGTGGTCATAGCTCGTGGTCACTTGGGAAAGAAAGGATCTACTCAGGAAGAGCCGAAGGCATCGTGTATGTTCACATAAGGAATTACCGTGATCTCCAAGTGCCATTTGATCCAACCTCAGTCCTGGTTTTCACTTGGAGTAAATGAAGGCGAGAAAGGGTGGTTGAAACCTCTCCTCATTCATTAAATGTGAAGAATGGAGGGTCTAGCAAGTAAACTACTCTAGAGGGTCCTGTGTACCCATTTTTCCAGAGAAGCCATGCCGAGTTCTCGACCAGCCAGAGAAAGTCTGCACATGCTAGCTCAACATTTACTGGCTCAGCTACTCCTTCCCTGCAAAGGCCATGCGAAGTTAAGGAGACGTCTGACGAAGGACTTCCACTCAAAGATTGATTGAAGAGACGCTACACCTTGGAGGGTGAGCACGCCTCTGTTGGGAAAATCTGCCCAAGTATATTTAGTCAGTTTTTGCATTTTTAAAGGTATCGATGGTAGAGCGAAGCTCCCGATTGTAAAGTTTTAACAGATATCCTAGTTCTGGTTATGCATCTGTATGTAATATTTCTTGTTTAATTTCAGACAATCTTTCTTTTCTCATCTATTTTTTCATCTAATACTAAGAGAGTTCGTGATCGACTGATTCGCACGAATTATGGCAATTATGTTGTGATAAAGGATTTATTGTGGCACTATTGTTTTCTCTGGTTTTTTGCATTTGAGCGTAAGAAGATCTTGCGTTTAGATGTCTTATTCTATAGTCTGTTAGGAACCTGATGTTTATGACAGACCTTTGCATCTCTTTGATACAAGTCTTCCCCCTACTCACCCTTACTACAACTCACTGCCTGAAGTTATCTAAGACCTCACTTGCCTATGCATTCCTAGCCTAGTTTCAGAGTTGGAACCACATCGTTTGAATTAACCTCCATTTGATCACCCCATTAAACAAATCGTGACATAAACTGATGGGCGTCGGGCTCTGCTCCTGCTACAATCCAGGGGTGACTTCTGTCACCAACAGCGGGAACAAAGTAAGAAGGGGTTGAGATAGAGAAAGTGGAAAAGTTACATTGATGACCTACTTAACGGACTTACACCTTGGTGCAATCTCCCACACATAATCGTGGGTATACCCTCCAAGGAGCCTGAGTGAGTTTGGCCAATGTCAATTCCAGGTACCATGAAGACTTGCCCCTCCACAGTCACCTTGTGTAAAGACCCTAAAGTGATAGGCCACTAAGGTTACCAATCACTACAGTGATGCCTGGGGAAACAGTCGACAATCTGATCCATGCGCAAGGGCAGGGTATCTAGCCCGAAATCAACTTGAAAGGTTTCCACTCATCATTGTGGGTATACCTCTCAAGCGACCCCCATAATACGTGCAACCTCTACACCAAGACCAACAAAGCAGGGTGAGTAACTCTGCCAGTCTCAATGCGACCTCGTGATTGACCCTTGTGTTAGAAGGGCTTCCC
>ML790048.1:1170242-1188887 GCA_009831015.1 Picea engelmannii | reverse complement strand
TCCAAATCCCTATAACTAATCTAATGTAGGTTTTCTACCAGAAAGTATAAAAAATGTCTAATCAGTTTTTATAAGCACTTTATTTTATGGCTGTTGTTACTCAATAGGAAAATGGCGTGAACAATATGGTGTTTCGACTGACTTGAAAGTTATGCAAAGATATGAATATGCAATATTTTCATTTCGATGAAAGCTATGCTACAAGAAGGAGAAAACATTTATCATTCCCATATACACAATGTCCCAAAATATATTAAACTCATCAATATCAAGATTCTCAAGAAATGAGAAAAAGGTACTGTACACCAATGCATTTCGCTACTTCAAATGCAAGGATGCCCCCAATCTAATATAAAGAAAGAAATTAAATCTTTTTGTTTCAAAAATTTCACTAAAAGCAATAATGAACTTTGTTAAAACAAAGAAACCCAAACTAAAAGTTTTCGTTTAAAGAGAACTATTCATAAGAAATTTGATTTTTCCCTAAACAATTCTAAAGAAAACACACGCTTTGTAATTGAAAGACACTCAAAGCAAGAGACTAATCCATCAAAACCAAACAAAGCAAATATGGCTAAAAGCAACTCAAAGAATGTCAAGCAGACTGTAAACAGATCAATATAGGCTCCAAAAGTTCAATCCAACTGATCAAAGAAAAACTGGGCATCAAAAAGACAGGAAGACCTAATACAAAACTTTTACAAATGAGTTCATAGCCTGGTAGTGGGGTACAATGCAAGAATTAGGGATTCTCATAGTCTAGATGCAGGCAGGATGCGAGAAGGTCGCACTGAACTGAACAGTAGGGTGTGAACATCAATGATTCTTGCAAGCCACACAGAGGTACAGTGCGAGAAGGTTTGTAATCAAGACAAATTTGGAAAAAGGACAAAATTTTTGAGTGAAATTTCAGATCCAAAGAGTCTGGATGGATCTCCCACAGACTCAAAGACCATAAATCAAGCAATCAAAGCAAGGGAAACTAGACTAACTAGGAAACAATCCTTTCCCTAGTATGGTCTCCAATTTTGTTATCGGATAAATTAGTAGGTGTGGACACTAACTGATCTCCCTAGATCCACCTAGATATAGAACAAAACACACCAGAACATGACGCTTTCCTTAAGTTTTAAATATTGAATTTACTAACTAAAGAGGGATAGGTGACATACCATTTAAACTCCGCTTCCTCTTGCTATATCCATCCTAACTTCGTTCCAACACTCATACAATGATGAACCTGCAAAAGAATACAACCAACCAAAGTGATAGTAATAGCATAAACTCAATATAAACCTATGTATGCGATCAAGGAATCATACAATAAAACACAACAAGCTTTATAGGAAAGAATCGTATTATTGTATCATATTAAATGTGAAAGAGATATTACAACCATGGCCTTGATGTCATAAGGTCCCTTCCAACTGTCCTTCGTGCCCCACGCACTTCTTGCTCCAAGGGTTCTGAGACCATGGATCTGATAGCTACTCACAATCTATCTTGACAAAGAAAATCTCAAATCCACTCTAACCAAGCTAACAATCCCAAGCCAAAAACAACCTCAAGCTCCAAAATCAAAAGCTAACCTTCTCCATGAGAGCTCCTCTCCTTTTATAAGTTGAAGAGGATAAGGTGAGGAGGTTAGGATGATCCCACTAAATCATGAAAGTGAGTAAGATCCAAACCATTCAGATTCCACCTCACCATGGAAGTTTCTCCTTCTAGAAGCATCAAGAAGATGCTCATTTTTCCCACGTATGAGCATTCTCACACCGTACCTATAGAGAAACCTATGAACCTATCGCAACCCAGCTATGGTGCAGCCTACGAGAATCAGGCATTCTCGCACCGTAGCCATAGTGCAGCATGCGAAAATCATCTTTAATAGGGTTTTCATAAAGGAAAATGCAACTTCTTTTCTCAGGAAAAGTTCTTCTCCCTTCTTCTTTAGGAACTTAGGCCATTGACCCATCTGAAGACTACAGATAGGTTTACATCATTAACGGTCATAGGGATGATGAAAATAATGTGTAACAATGGGGGGATTTTCTCCTGCCATAGGAATGTTTGGTGGAGGAGAACTAGGAGGGGAAGGAGTTCGAACATGGGAGACTGGAACTAAGCTTCCAGGTGGAAAGGGAAACAATGGAGGATTCAGAGAAAAAGATACAGGGCTAGAGTCAGTGGAGGTTTGTCTGTCTATAGTGACAATAGCAATAGGAGGAGGGGTGTTGAAACCTAGGGTAGGAAAATATTATGAGGTGTTGGGTCTGAACCAGGGTACAACCTTAGGAGAAAGGGGGGTGACAAGGCTTTCTCCCTCCAATCCAAGACCAAGAGGAGAAAATTCAGCAAGAACACTCCCAAATTTTAGACTTTGGGAAACTCCAATAGAAGGCAATAAAACAGAATGAGATGCAAGGGTTGGAGTTCCTATAGAACAATGAAAATCGTCAGAAATACCTAGTTTAGAAGTAGAAGTAACTCCTCCAAAATCCTTTTCCTTTTTGATGATCTTCCCTAGGTCGACTTCAGGTGTCGCCAAGGGCAACTAGGGAGTAGACCTCGTGTGTTTGCCTCTGGAAGCCATAACTGAAATAGGAGGTTTTCCACAATGGATTTCATCACAATGGAGTCACCAGGTGCACAGTAGCAATATTGTAGGGCTCTGATGCCTGATGTACCTTCAGAATCAGAGGCTCATTGTTGTTCAATCCTAGGGAAAATTTTCAACTTCGTCCCCGACAACGACGCCTGAAATGTTAGCACCAAAAGTTAGTCCTCGATAGTGGCAGGAGTAAGCCTGATACCCATTAGTTTATGTCATGATTTGTTTATAAAAAGGGTGATCGACTGGAAGTAAACTCAGTATAATATTGTTTTAACTCAGAATCCTGGACTAAGGCTATGCATGAATAGGTGAGGTCTTAATTTAACTTCAGACATTAAGTTGTAATAAAGGTGAGTAGGAGGAAGACTTCTGTAAGAAAGTAAAAAGGTATGCTATGAGCATCAAGCTTCCAACAGCCCGAAGAGGAAGAATTTAAACACAAGAACTTCTTGTATTCAAATCATGAGAATATTGAAAGAAATAATAACAACGTTACATAAAAAATTTATATAACACTGTCACAATGCTTCATGCGACTCAGTCAATCATGAACTCTTTAAATATTAGATGGAATCCATATGGAATAAGAAGATAATTGTCATTAAACAATAAGTTTCGTGTACAGATACATAACTAGGGAAAACCAATGCTTCATCAAAACTTTACAACAAGGAGCTTAGCTCTACCAACGATACCAACAAAAATGGAAAAAATTCCTACATATAATCAGACTGGCTTGGAAGCCTGAGATATGATCATGTCATGAAATCAATACTTGACATTGAGGAGCTTGTTTGTCAGGATGCGCATGCATACGTTGGGAAAACTTCCCATGCAGTCGTCTGTTGGATGCGATCTTTGTCAAAAAGGACTGGTAGTCTACCTCTGTTCTTGTATTTTCCCAGCTTTTTATTTATGGAGGGAGGTAAATTTCAACCACCATAAACTACCTCAAGAACTTCTTCCTCTGGATCAGAGAGGCCCGAGTCAAACCTCCACCCGGGAGATGTGGCGAACTCTACATTCTACCACATGGAGCTGAGTCGAATGCCTGCAAGGAGGGTCTAGCCTACGAAGCTGGATGAGACTCTGATGGGGAGGATGATGGTGCTAAAAATTTAAGGTGAGATGAGGGGTGTTGAGGTGGAAACACTAGGCGACAGAGAGACAGAGGCTATGGCACCAGATAGGAAGTGTCACGGGGATATGGAAATGACATAGGTGGAGTGGCACGGGGGTCAGAAAGGTTGGCGCAGGGGGAAGAGGATGTGGAAGGAAGAGGAGACAGGTTGTGGAAAGAGATGGGTTAGGGAGGAGAACACATCGCAGATGACAGAGTGACTTGTAGGAGGAAGTATAGGTGTCGGAAGATAAGAGAGATGAAGAGGGAGGATACATGTCAGAAGGAGGTGAAGGTGATAAGTGGAAGGGGAAGCGGTAAGAGGCTTAAAGGGGCCCAAAATAAACCACCTCATTCCAGACCCCCCCTATTAAAGGCAGAATGGATAGGGGGGATTAGAATCAACCCTCAGCCCAAGATCTGGGCTCCTTAATCCTAGCTGTTCATACTTGCACTGCACATTCGGGACCCCCCCCATTAAAGGCAGAATGATGAGGGGGGGTCGTAATTGGATCATGTGCATAGATCTGGGTGCACAGATCCTGGCCGCCTAGATCTGCATGCATCTTAGCACAATGTGCCCATGTGTTGTCTATGTATTAGATGGTTGAGATGACTTTGATGTAAAAAAGAGTGCTACCTCCAGCTCTGGCTCGCTTGATGTGACCTTAACCTTTCACACTTCGGGGTTTGTTAATGCAATGGAGGATAGGCCCCTTGTCTCTTGAAGTCCCGACTCCTGAAACTGTGACAGTGCTTAATTGCGTGCCACATGTCCCTTGGATGGATGACTCAGATCATTCTCATGACTTTGGCCATGAGGGGTGAGCCCAGGTGCTAATCTTCATGCAACTGCATGGCTCTGACTTACTCGATGACCGTTGATATGCTTCTGATGAAAAATCTTTGCAGTTGAAAACCAAAATGCCCACCTGCAAGAATTTTAAGCTCGAAACGATAGTTTCTAAGATTTGTGCTTGGGTGCTCATGGCTGCGGCCTTTGAATAAAATGCATTCGATGGCTTTTTAAGCCCCATTTCATCGCATTTTACAACAAGGGCCTGGATTTGGAGAAAAACTCCCCCTTTACAAGAATTGGTGATAACAAAGGGGACCCCACTGCATTTTATTGTTGATAGTGGAAGCCAGAAGAACCTCATCTCAACAGAGGTCATCAAACAGTTGGGATTGTCAACAACACCACACCCACAACCATACAACATAGAGTAGCTTCGCCAAGGGTGAGATCTCCCTGTCAGCCAACAGTGTTGATTGTCATACGACATCCAACCCTTCAAGGATGAGATATTATGTGATGTTTCCGCACTCGATGTCTATGATGTTCTCTTGGTCCAACCATATATGTGGAGACGCCATGTTGTTTATGAGTCTTGAACCCGTAGTGTCATTATTGCTTTGAGGGGTCATATCTACAGAATACCAGAGGTAGTTCCAACTATTGTTCCACCTAAAAAGTGTCTTAAGGTAGTATCTCATACTGCAAAATTCATCTTCTTCAAAATCTATTCAAAAGGGGAATAGAAGGACACTGCAACCACTACAGCCTCGCCACAGACACCTTCTATCCAACAGAAGCAGGGCGAAAAGGTTGCAGAAAAGAAAAAATATTCCTTATGCACATTTTCCTCTCATGTAGCTGGACTTGTTGAACAACCTCAGCCTCAACAGGTTCGTGACATACTTCCACAAACTGAGCAGCGTAAGGCAAGCAACTCACCAAGATTTAGATTCAGCAAACGCTTTTTCCTCTCCCCCAGAGAACTCAAAGAAATGGAAACCATTTCTTCCTAAGGAGGGAGGATTTATCCAATTGGATATCAGTGGCTAGCCACCTTTTCCAACTGGCTCAAAATAGTTTTCTGTCAATTTTGGTAATTTACTATTTTTAGCAGTTTTCACTTTTGGAGCCATTTTGAGGCCCTAAAAAATGTTTTTTTTGGGGAAAAAATGTTTTCAATATGGAAGTTTCCTCAATATTGTGCCTAAAATTAATATCCTCAATGATACCTTTCCAACTGGCTATCATACGCCTAAAACGGAGATCGTATGCAAAAGTTACGACCCCGGGAAGTTGATGTACTAACCACATGAATTTTGGTGCTTCATCTCCTAGGGTTAGGTTTTTGGATGTCTAGGGTTTTTGACATTCCTGCTTATTGTAAAAATTCCTTCAGAGCCTCATTGTAATCATCTTCTGGTGAATGAGAGTAGTCGTCACATCTCTTCTCAGAGATAAGCTTCCACCATTCTAGCGAGTCTTTCACTCTATATTTTTATAGTCTCTGTACATTCATTTCATTAATAGAAATCATGTATTATTGTATCTCTATGTTTATGGTTGCATCTATGATACATTTATGTTATATAATTGGATATCCACAATATCTCTGTGCATTTATTTATTATATCTCCTCTCTCATTTTGTGCCGAAGATAATCCAGATCAGTAAGGGGGATAATAAACCTAATAACAATGTTGGTAGGGGAAACACAAAGAAGCAAAAGTCGAAGTATCCACACAAACTTTGCACGGAGGACCATATGAATCACCTGTGCCCTCAAATTGTTGAGGCCCATAAGTTATTGGCATAGCAGCAACCTGATGTGCTAACAAACCCATTACCACATGGGAAAGATATGACTCAATCCTCTTTGAGCGCGGATGGGGGAAATTTGGGACCCCCCACATCTTCTAGTAATGCCTTGGCCGTGAATGTTTATATGATGAAAGGTGACACTTATATAGCGACTAGGTCACATGATTATGGAATGCCAGAATCTACCGAAAAGGGTAAATAAGCCACAAACCCACCTATTCCTCTCTTGATTGAGAATACAATGGGCCAAAGAATGACACACATCCTGAAAGGGGCGTTCAAGAAAGCTTCTCATAATCTGAATTTGAGGGTCATCTAGAACTACTCTATGGTGAAGGATTTATCAAAAACCCCTTCTGTGATGTCTGCTTTGGAGGTCCTCCAGATTTTCCTTTCATAGAGAAAGGCTTTATTATCTGCCTTGGGATCTGCAGAGACTTGTAATCTAGGAACGATCGTTATCGATACGACCGAATTAAAACCTTATCTCCCTTACCACATTGCTTTTCATATAGTAGTGGCTTACCCCACAAAATATTTTGAACGAAATATTTTCTATATGGTGGTTGACGAGGGCACCTCGACTAGCATGATGTCGTTGGCATTTTGGAAGGCCATTGGCCAACCTGTTTTGTCTATGTCGCCTACTCTACTTACTACTTTCGACGGTCGATTGTTCAGACCACATGGGATCATTCCTTCTTTTCCCGAGAAATTAGGAGGAAAGAGCGTGTGCATCGAAGTTGAAGTGGTCAATGTGCCTCTCGACTACAACCTTCTTTTAGGAAGGATTTGGACCTATGCAATGCATTCAGGTTGCCATAGTTTTTTGGGTATTGTTGTTTCCACATGAGGGCTGAATCGTAACCATTGACCAACTGTCCTTCTCCCATCCTGAACCTTCATCGGGGGCATCCATGGTCTTGATGATTGATAACCCTCAACCCAACATCGTCAATGAGGGGTTGGTTTTTTCCCACCATTGATGGTTACTTTCGATTACCTACCTCCTTCTGGCGATGTCAAACTTATATCGTCTACCCCCGACCAGCCTTGGGATGAAAATTTTCAAGTGTCATCGTTCCGAATGACTTACTTCCATGATCTAGGGAATCTTCCTTCCCCATCAGCCTCAATGGAAGGGATAGGGCATCCTGGCATGGCCATTCCCTTGTCCGTGGTAGAATTTTCATATAGTATTGTCCAACAAGCTTTGGCCAACCTCGATCTGACTCCCGCATAGGAGTTAGATCCAGTTCTCAAGACTATTTGGGCTCAAGGTTCCCTTTTCAATACCGATTATTTAGGCCTGGTCTTGACCTCAGATGAGGTGATTCTTGAGGCATTGACTGGTTTAGACAGACCCTGGGATGATCTCTATCACAAATCTTATTTTCTCCTGGAGTTAAGAAGAATAAAGGAAGGTGAATTTGTGTTGACTTTGACTAGAGACGAGACTTTTCCTATTAATCCTCTGGCTACACACACAGTTTATGCCAAGGGTAATATGGAAATTATCACTGAAATGATTCCTATCATCGGAGAAGACTGCTCCCCTGAAGAGATTCGAGTTTATATGGACTTATTTAAGGAATTATACGACGTTGTTTCCTGGTCTTACGAGGAAATGCCAGGCATTGACCCAAGAATCGTCGAACATGAGATAATGACTTATGCTGACGCCAAGCTGGTCTGACAAAAGATTCGTCAAAAAGTGGATGCTATTAAGGATGAAGTAGAGAAACTACTCAAATCCAGTTTTATCTACCCCGTACAATTGACGCAATGGGTGTAAAATACCATTTTGGTTAACAAAAACCAAGGTACGATTTGTGTGTGCATGGACTTTTGTGACTTGAACAAGGCATGTCCAAAGGATAATTTCCCCACCCCATTCATTGATCAGATTGTCGATGAATGTGTAGGCTGTGAGGTCTTTTCATTCATTGATTGTTTTTTAGGATATAACCAGATTCAGATCAAACCCGAAGACCATCATAAAACAACTTTTATTTGTCTGTGGGGCACATTTTCTTATCGTAAAATGCATTTTGTCCTAAAGAATGCTAGAGCCACTTTTTAGTGGGCCATTTATTTTTCTTTCCATGACCTTAGAAATATATTCGAGGCTTATCTTGATGACCTATCATCACTCTCTCGCAAGAGATATGATCATCCTACACACCTCTGACTAATCTTCGAACAATGTCGCTACTATTGGATTCGGTTGAATCCTAAAAAATGCAATTTATGCATGAAGCCAGGTCTTCTTTTAGGTTTCATAGTTTTGATAATAGGTATCATGGTCGATATTCTTAAGGTTGAGGCGATAGTTCATTTTCCTCCCCTGTACACAGTCCCCCACCTTTAGAGCTTACAGAGGAAAGTGAAATTTCTTCGACGTTTTATCGAAAACTATGCCGAGATCACTAAAGGGTTCATGAATTTATTGAAAAAGGGAGTCCCTTTCTGTTGGGATGAAGTCGCTCGGCTCTCTTTTGAAGCATTGAAATGTGTCCTTACATCTACCCCTCTTCTCCGGCCTTGTTGGTATATGGGAAGACCTAGGGTTCATCTCCAAGAGAGCACCAACAAGCCCTAACTACTGGCCCTTTTAGCTACACCTATGAAGCAGATGCAGTCTCACTCGAAGCAGTTATGGGGGGGTTGCAGGACAAAGATTTCTACAACCAAGGGAAATATCAAGTGGATCTAATACTAGAACAATGCAACATGCATATATCACTTATTATCTTAGATCAATTCCATACATCTTATCATATCTACCATAGTATTGCGATAACAACGTATCAAATGACAAGAATAGAGCATCAATAACACATAACACAAAATATACATGGTTCACCCTCTCTCTAGGGCTACGTGCACATAACTGTGCTTTATGATATATTAAAATGAAAGAATACAGTTCTGATCTGTGCTCTTAGCCAACAAATCTTCTCTCTTATTCTCTATCCTCCCTGTGCACCCAGCTGCAAGGTTGATCTTCACACCTAGCTAAAGATCTTACAATACCAGAAGGATCTCATGCTCAACTCTTCTTTGTCTCACAACAATAATCACTCATGTCAAAAAAATAAAACTAGATCCAACGAACTTGAACTAACCCTCTTCCCTCATATAGGTTCTTATTTATACATTACAATCACTCACTGACATCCTTAGGACAAAACCTAGGTGTCAAAACACTAGATACCAAAACCTTAGGTGTCTAAAACCCTAGATCAACTTGACCCACGTTTTCAGGGATTCGTCATCCTTTCTTTCCTTCCTTTTCATGCGGTGCTCCAAATCATCTAATGGTGGTTTTTTTTCTCTTTATGAGTTGTCCACGATCCTTCTTCCTTGCTTAACTGTCATCCTCAATCTCCTCGTCCAACGGATTTCTTTCTCGGACTTCACTTCGTCTTTTCTTCTCTTTTGCTCACTTCAATCCAGTAACAGTCACTGTGTCTTTCGCGCAGTTTGCATTCTACCTTTTCTTCCTAGATATTCGCTTATTTCCATACTCAAGGCCCAACAGGCCCCTAACACTCACTTTTGACTTGTCCCGAGGCACTTCAGATCTAACCTTTCTATTTAACTTTGACTCCAGGTTGCGTAGTGCAGCCTTTGCTTTCTTCTCTATGCCTCCTCTCCTTTTCTTTCTGTGTCTGGTACCCAGTTTCAACTGCACCTGGTACCTAGACCATTTTATTTATTCTTTTACTTATAGTTGCAAGGAAACTGGTTTTCATAGTACAACTTCAATTGGCTCCCATTCACTAATCATGCCTTCCATTCTCCCTTCAAAGTCTTCAACTGTGCATCTCCTCCTTATGTAACATAGGCGATCTCATATGGCCCGAGCCAATGCATTCTAAACTTCCTTGGATGCTTGATGAACTTACTGTCATATACCAGTACTATATCACCTTGATTGCATGCCTTCTTCTTGATGCGTCTTTCATGGTAGGCCTTCTCTCTTTCCTTCTGTACTTGTTGATGGAATCCTACAATAAATCTGTCTTCTTTGAGTTCAATCAAATGTGCGAGCCTCTCTTAAACAATGCCAGTGCCATCCATATCTATAAAGACAAAAATTATTAATATTGCCATGATGTATTCCATTGTAACAACGACTTCGAGACCATAAACCAACTTGAAGGGGGTCTGCATTGTTAATTTTTTACAAGTGGTTTTATAGGCCCAAAGTACTGCTGGTACTCTTAAATCCCAATCATCCATGTTCACACTGCAAATATTCATCAACATTGTCTCTAATATCTTATTGAATGCTTCCATTGTCCCATTTTCTTGTGGATGGTAGGTTGTGCTCTTCTAATGGTGGACTGCAAATTTCTCAGTCAAGGCTTCAATTGTTTTATTTATGAAATGTGTTCCTTGATCACTCATAAGGATCCTTGGGCATCCAAACCTAGTTATGATGTCATCAAATATGAAGTGCACAACTGTAGCTACACTACAGTCCTTGACTTCTCTTACTTTGGTCCATCTGTTTAAGTACTATGTTGCTGTAATTATGTATCTTTCTCATGTGTTCTTGCCTGGTGGGTTTATAGGTCCTAGGAAATCAATGACCCATTTCTCAAATGTTTGTAGGGTCAGCTATGGTGCTAGTGGCATTTCATCTCTTCTGGAAGGTTTTCCAAATATTTGGCATACATCACAGGCTCTATAATATTCTTTGGCATCTCTGTGTAAGGTATGCCACCAAAGGCCAGCTCTAAGCACCTTCTGTGAAGTTGCTTTACCTATGTAGTGTCCTCCTATGATTCCTTCATGAGCTTCCACGAGGATCATTGATCGTTCTTCCTCCATAACAAATCTTCTCAATATCTCATCAGGTCCCATCTTGTATAGTTGTCTAGCTATAAGTGAAAAGTCGGCAGTGTGCACTACTAGTTGTTTCTTCTAGGGAATTTTATACTGGCTAGGGGCCATTGTTATTGATAGGATGTTGATAGGAACTAGACTATTTCTTCGAGGTGGTCATAGATATTTCTAATGGCCAACAACTATGCATCTAGTAGTGTATCCTCCAAACTAGTGGGCTCTTGTCCATGTTCCAACCTTGACAAGTGGTTAGGACTTTTGTTCATTCTTCCTGGTTTTACTATGATCTCAAAGTCATATTCTTGAAATAGCAAAAGCCATAGCATGTATGTTATCACATATGTTCGTAAGGGGGTGTTTTCCTAAGAAATGACCCCCCTTTGGCTAAAAACAGAAAGAATGGGTTAAAAACCCACTTATCCTAAGTTATATGCCTGGGCACATCATGCTAAGGAGTGCATAGATCTGGGCGACCGAGATCTGCATGCTCAGATCTACGACACAGGTTCCATACCAGACCCACCCACCTTTCTACCTTTAATGGTGTGGGGTCTGATATGATGGTTTTAGATTGCAGGCCCCCCACTATCGTGACACCTCCTTGTGATGTTGAACCACCCTCACTCAAATCATCTTACCACCCCACCCCCCCTCTGATATACCACATAAAAATTACTCTTACCGTCCTCTTCTCCCACTGACACTTGTCTTCCACTTATCTGTCCCTTCTTTGTTGATTGTGTCAGTGCCACTCCTCACCATATCCCTGCCTTCCATGTGTACTCCACTCCCTGCCTCATGTCACATCCCTCTTTCTGCCTCTGCCTCTCACCTCCCGCCATCTATCTCCCATGTCATCTCCACCTATATGGTTGCCCCCACTCTCCCTTCACCACCACATCCTCTATCCCATTTGCATCATTTCCACATCCTTCCACTTAGCCACCGAATATGTGTTGTATTCTGCTAGGGGCTGTAGTAGTTGCCTTGCCTGTTCCTCCTTGTCAGCATCCACGGTCACCAGCCAGTCTTCCTCACATGTATCCAACAAGGAACATAAGGCAAAGGGAAGACAACCACATATTCAAGTGCAGGTGTTGACTCCACTCACTTGGATCCCAAGGAAGAAGTTAATGTAAATATGGAAAGTGGGTGAGACATCATCTCCTTCCATAAATAGAAGGCCACAAAGGGAAAAATCACAGAGGCAGGCTGTCAGTACGAATTGACAGAGATCATGTCTGAAAAAAGACTGTATGGGTAGTCTAACCAATGTCTGCATACGCAGCTTGACAAAGAAACTCATCAACGCAAAGCCTTAAAATCATGACATGATCGTGCCTCCAACAACATAGCAAGTTCTAAGTATATGTAGGTTTTTTTTCCATTTTGTTAGTGTCAATGGTAGAGCTAAGCTCCCGATTGTAATGTTTTGATGAGGCCTCTAGTTCTCTGGTTATGAACTAATCCTTGAGACTTATTTTTTAATGGAAGCCAGGTCCTTTCTTTATATTTTTCTTTTGACTCTGAAAGCCCATGCATGGAGGATCCAATCAGGTGCTATGATTATAGTATAGTGTAGGTTTGACTATATCTTTAGTTGCAACATTTTTAGTTTCTTGAAGTTTTCATATCCAAGAGGATATTATATCTGAGACTTTTCCTCCAAAGGCTACTGGAAGACCGGATGTCCAGAGAAGACCTTCATACTTTCTCACCGTCCTTCTACCTACTCACCACTATACAACTTTACTAGCTTAAGTTAGATCAAGAACTCACTTATCTATGCGTCTCCAACCCAGTTTTCTGAGTTAAAGTGATACAGTACTGAGAATGAATCCATTAGACCATCCTTAAACTTATTTACTGTGACATACAAACTGATGGGTATCAGGCTCATCCCTGCTGCAATTGAGGGGTGACTTCTGGTGCTAAAATTTCTGGTGTCGTTGTCGAGGATGAAGTTGAATATTTTCCCTGGGATTGAAAGACAAATCTTATTGGTTTTGAGGGTGCATCAGAGCCTAGTACATCAATATTGTGACTATGAACCTGGTGACTCCACTGTGACGACTCCACTGTTTCAGTTGTGGCTTCCAGAGGCAGACACAGGAGGTCTACTCCACATCTTCCCTTAGAAACACCTGAAGAAGATTCAGAGAAACTCATCAGAAAGGGAAAGGCCCTCCGAGAAGTTACTTTTTTTATCGAACCAGGTATCTTTGATGTTTTTCAGTCTTCTCCTATAAGAACTCCAATCTCTACACTCATCCTATTGTTATACATTCTGTTGGAGTTTCTCGAGTTTAAAATTTTGGGAGTGTTCCTGCTGATTTTTCTTCTCTTGGTCTGGGACTTGAGGGATAAATCCTTTTCACTCCACTCTCCCCTAAAACTATACCATGGTTTAGACCCAGCACCTCAGAATATTTTCCTACCCCGGGTTTCACCACTCCTCCTCCTATTACGATTTCTATTACCACAGAAAGAGGGACCTCAGTTCCCCCTACCTTTCATCTCTCTCTCTGAATCCTCTATTGTTTCCCTTTCCCCTTGGAAGCTCAGTTCTAGCCTCCCCTGTCCTAACACCTTCACCTACGAGTTATCCTCAATCACACATCCCTATGACAGGTGATAATCCTCCTAGGAATAGAATGGATGCCATAGTGGCTGCAAGATATTCCCCTCTCGTGTTACCTCAACCCATGAATTCTATCCATGCTGGAGATTACCTAAAATATATGCCTAAGTTCACTAGAGAAGAGGATATCACTATTGAGGAAAACCTTGCTACTTTCTACAATTATGCAGACAACCTGAACATTGAAAATGAAGATGTCTAGATGAGATTTTTTGTCCAAAGCCTTGATGGCGAGGTTAGGAAATGGTTTAGGGGGATGACGCCCGAATCTCTTGCTAGGATTGAATCTCTAGATGAGGCCTTATTAAGACAATGGGGAGATAAAAAATATTTCATGTATTATATCACATAATTTGGGTCCTTGAAGAGAAAAGAGGCAGAATCTATCTCTGACTTCTCCAAAAGATTCAACAAGATGTACAATAATATCCCTGCTGAGACAAAGCCTACAAAAGCCTCTGCTAAAATCAATTATGCTAGGGCTTTTGACCCCAATTTCTACCTACTTCTCAGAGAGAGAAGAACTACTTCCTTGGCTAACATGCAAGATGCACCCCTAGAAGTAGAATCCAATGTGTTGGTAGTTGATAGGCTCAGAAGCAAGTCTGACAGAGAAAATGGAAGAAGAGGAGATGAGACCTCAACCTCTGGTTCTTCTGAAGCTCACCCTCAAGTAGATGAATTGACCAAAATGGTAAAGTCTTTATTTGCAGAATTGGAGAAAATGAAAGTGGAGGGGAGGACGACATACATAAATCCTCAAAACATTAACAACAAAGGCAACTTCAGGAGGCTGAATAACAATTCTCCTCAGATTGTGCCAAGGGAACAAAGGGATAGAGATAGAAATGATTAGAAAATATAGACCCCTCTTCAGAACAAACTTGTTATTGATGAGGAAAGGGAAGAAGAGGAGTTGGACCCTAAGATTCATTATATTGGAGACACCTCCCCATTTCCTCATTTAACTCAATCTGGATATGAAGAATTCCTCATGAACAGTCAAATAAATGAGCTAAGCAAGGGGGAAGGTGCAAGTAGCAGTCCCAATAAATACAACCTCCAGTATAAGAAGAAAGAAGGGAAGTTTAACATGCCTGATCAACCTCCCATAACATAGAAACCTATTAAGTATGCAACAAATATCACCAAGGAAAATAAAACTCAGAATCCCTCACCAATAGCCAAAGACCCTATCCTAGAGGTGAGATAAATTTCAAAGCCTCCTTCCTCCTTTAGCTTTGAGCATGAAATTCAAAAAATTAGAATTCCTGTGCCCATTTCAAATCTAGTCAAACATGAAGATTTCAATAAATCCTTGTCTAAATTGTTGCAGTCTGAGCCATATTTCCATTCCATAGACGTAGTAAATCTTGAAGACGAAAAGATAGCAGTCATATTAGGTCCTATGGTAGAATATAGAGATGACTCATCCCCTCCCTTCTACACATCACTGAACATACATGATAAGGTTCTGCATAATTGTCTAATGGATTCAGGGGCTTCCCATAATCTCATGCCCAAAAATTTCATGGAAGAACTCGAGCTGAAAATCACAAAATCTTACCATGACTTGTATTCCTTTGAATCTAGGAGGGTGCAATGTCTTGGGGTCATCAAAGATCTGGTGGTAACCCTGTTTCAGTTGCCCATGAAAAGTGTGGTAATGGATATTGTGGTGGTTGATGTTCCTCCCAAGTTTGGCATGTTATTGACAAGATCTTGGATAAAAAGGCTTGGGGTAACATTATATATGGACCTCACATATGCTACCATTCTAGTATTTGGAGGGGAGAACATAAGAATATACAAGGAAGCTCATATGGCCTACATCTCAGTGATGAGGCAGACCCCACCAATGACCCTATTGTTTCTCTAGATACTGACTTGGGATCTATCTTGTTACATCTCACCATTTCCCCTAATGTAGGTTGTGGAGCCTGATTATATTCCTAATTCAGAGGTATTTTACTTTCAACCATGTTTATACCCCATGAAGTATTTACACACCAGAAGTATGTACACTCTTCCATGCGGGGGAGTGCAGAGGGGGTGTACCCCCTCTGTGAGGTCCGGGGGAGCTATCCGCCTGGCTGGGGGGTCTAGGGGAAAGTGGGGGTTTGGGGGCAGCATCCCCGGATGGGGGTTCAGGGGCGAAGCCCTTGAAGGAAAAATTGCCTTGTAAATGTATATTGTAATTTCATTGTAAATCTAGACCTTTCATTATAAGGTGGCATATCTCATGATAGAGATTATGTTAGGGTTTTTTTCCCTAGAAGGCAACCCTCTCTTATGAGGGAACTGTATTGTGGCTATGGTTGATGGTGAATATTGTATTTTGAGATAGGATACTGTGAGAGAAATAAGAGGAAGTTACAATGGGTTTGTTGTAGGTTGTATCCCTTCATATGCTGGATAATAATAAAGGAAGGACCTGGCAATTTCTCTGGTGGACGTAGCCCACACTGGGTGAACCATGTAAATCTGTGTCTCTATTGTATTGTGTATCTTCTGTGTTTTATTTCCGCATTTGTTTTATTTTATTTCTCCACGGTCCTGTTTTTCTAACAACTGGTATCAGAGCGAATGGTAACTCGCAGGAAAAGAGGGTTCCTGATTCGAGTGGGAGCAATGTTGGAAGATGGAAATTTAATGGCCAAAACTACTAGTTATGGAAGATGCAGATGGAAGACTATTTATATCAGAAGGTTCTATTCCTACCATTGGGTGTAATAGCAAAGAAGTCGACGACTACGAAGGATGAAGAATGGGAGATGATTTACAGAAAGGCTCTAGGAACGATACGACTGAGCTTGGCAGCGTTGGTGGCTTTCAATATTTCCAAAGAAAATACAATGAAGGGTTTGATGGATGCATTGGCCAAGTTGTATGAAAAACCCTCAGCATCTAATAAGGTATTTCTAATGAAGAGATTATTTAATATGAAGATGTTGGAAGGTGGGTATGTGGCAGATCATTTAAATGATTTTAATACAGTTACTAATCAACTAACTTCTGTAAAAGTGGACTTTGATGATGAGGTCAGGGCTCTTCTAATCTTGTGATCATTTCCAGAAATCTGGAACGGCTTGGTCATGGATGTAAGTAACTTTGTCTCTGGTTCAAATACTTTAAAATTTGATGATGTTGTTGGTGTTATCCTTAGTGAGGAAATGCAATGGAAAAGCACAGGTGAGACATTAGGAAATGCGTTGAACATGGAGAATAGGGGAAGACAAAAGGATAGAGGAAAGGGTTTAGGGAACCGTGGGAATTCTAGGAAGGGAAGATCCAAATCCAGACTTGGAAATATAGAGTGTTGGAATTTTGGGAAGAAAGGACATCTGAAGAAAGACTGCAGAGCTCCAAAGAAACAAAGAGATGGACAACAAGAGAGAAATCATGAAGCAAATGTAATAGGTGATGTGTTACAAGATGCTTTGATTCTTTCTGTAGATAATATTTATGAGTCTTGGCTAGTAGATTCAGGGGGTTCATTTCATGCCACACCCCATAGGAAACATTTTCTAGATTATGTTCAAGGTGATTTTAGACAGGTTCATTTGGGTGACGATGCACCATGCAAAATTGTTGGAATGGGAAAGGTAAAAATAAAGCAATGCAATGGAAACCAACGGTTGTTGAAAGAGGTAAGACATGTTCCAGATTTAAGGAAAAATCTGATTTCAACAGGGCAGTTGGCAAGTGAAGGTTGTATATCCATATTTTCATATAAGACGTGGAAGGTCATCAAAGGATCATTGGTGATAGAGAAAGGAGAGAAGGTAAGTACATTGTATTTATGTACTGGTAATACTGACTCTTCTATATATTTAGCTTCTACAATAGTGGATACAGTACCATGGCATCATAGGATTGGACACATGAGTGAGAAGGGGATGCATATACTTCACAAAATAAATTTGTTGCCAGATCTTAAACAAATTGATTTGGACTTCTGTGAGCATTGTGTTTATGGAAAACAAAAGAGAGTCAGATTTCTCAGAGTCATAAAAGAAAAGAAGAGTGAAAGGTTAGAGCTTGTGCATACAGATGTATGGGGACTAGATCAGGTATCATCTCTTGGTAGCTCTCATTATTATATTACTTTTATTGATGATGCAACTAGAAAAACTTGGGTTTATTTCATTCGACAAAAATCTGATGTTTTTGATACTTTTAAGAAATGGAAAGCTTTGGTTGAGAATGAGATAGGGAAAAAGTTGAAGTGTCTCAGATCAGATAATGGAGGTGAATATTGTAGCAATAAGTTTGATGATTATTGTTCATACCATGGGATTTGTAGAGAGAAGATAGTTCCAAGAACACCACAAGAAAATGGTGTGTCAGAAAGGATGAACAGGAAAATCATGGAGCGTGCAAGGAGTATGAGATTGCATGCTAGTTTTCCCTTACAGTTTTGGGCAGATGTTGTTGATACTACTGTTTACTTAATAAATAGAGGACCTTCAAGATTTTTGGATGGTAGAATTCTAGAGGAGGAATGGACAGGAAAAAAGGTAAAATATTCTTTTTTGAAAACTTTTGGTTGTGAAGCATTTGTCCATATTGATAAAGAAAATAGAACAAATCTTGAGGCAAAATCCAAGAAGTGTACCTTTATTGGATATAGTGTTAATTATTTTTGTTATATCTTATGGGATTATGAAAATAACAAAATCATTAGGAGTAGAGATGTCATATTCAATGAGAAGGTCATGTACAAAGATCAGTTGTAGGGAAAGAAACATGAAAAAGAAAAACAAGAATACACAGTGCTTGATGAGATCACTGAA
>ML790048.1:1151313-1168535 GCA_009831015.1 Picea engelmannii | reverse complement strand
GGAAGTTACAACGGGTTTGTTGTAGGTTGTATCCCTTCATATGTTGGATAATAATAAAGGAAGGACTTGACAATTTCTCTGGTGGATGTAGCCCACACTGGGTGAACCACGTAAATCTGTGTCTCTATTGTATTGTGTATCTTCTGTGTTTATTTTCCGCATTTGTTTTATTTTATTGCTCCACGGTCCTGTTTTTCTAACACCTGAGTCTCTCTTTAAGATTAGAAATAAGTCCCTCACCCTTCTTGAATATTCTACTCCAACTATTGATGTATGGACAATGTTCTTTGATGGAGCTTCTTCGAGATAAGGTGCCAGTGCTAGAGTAGTCCTTGTTTCCCCTACTCAAGAAACTATATTTCTGTCCTACAAATTAGAATTTGAGTCTACCAACAATGTGGCAGAGTATGAAGCTCTCGTTTTGGGATTAAGAACTATGAAAGACATGGGGATTGAAGATATATTAGTGTTTGGAGATGATGAGTTGATTATCTAGCAGATCAAAAATGTTTATCAGGCCAAACAACCTCAACTTAGGAGTTACATAAATGAAGTATGGGACCTTATTGACATTTTTTTCCTAGCTTTCAATGTAGCATTTATTCCAAGAGGAGAAAACACTGTGGTTGATTCCCTGGCTATTTAGGTGAGCAATTTCAAAGTTCCTCTGCCACCTAAGCTCAGGTATGATACATAAGTAAAATATAGGCCCTCCATACATGATAATGTCAAGCATTGGAAGGTGTTTGAGGATTACCTTGAAATCAAAAGGTTCCTGGAGACTGTAGAGGAGTTTTCAGCATCACATATTGATCAAGACCCTACTTCTGAAGCCGATCCTTATGCTGATGATTTTATGAACAAGATTGTTGATCATCATATTGTTCGGTTTCCTAGCAATTACATCCCCAAAGGAATAGTTCCTTTGTAAAGGAATTTTGATAGAAATGATGTGGTAGTAAAGGGAAAAATATCAAATGATGATGATAATGTGGTTGAGTGCAATATTGGCACAGAGGAGAAGCCAAAGTTTGTCAAGTTGTCTAATATCTTGTCAAAGGAGTAGAGGGTCGAGTATACTGAGCTATTAAAAGAATTTATGATGTGTTTTCCTGGACCTATGAAGAACTCAGAACATATGACACCAACGTTATAGAGCATAAGATCCCGTTGAAGGAAGAATCCAAACCATTTAGGCAGAAGTTGAGACAGATAAATCCTATGTTACTACCTATCATGGAGAAGGAGGTAAAGAAGTTGTTGGATGCCCAAAACATAGTCCCCCTGAGATATTCAGAATGGGTAGCCAACTTGGTCCCAGTGAGAAAGAAGAATGGAGAGATGAGGCTCTGTGTTGAATTCAGAAATATGAACAGGACCTCAAAGAAGGACAATTACCTACTGTCAAAGATGGAACACATATTGAAGAGGGTAACAGTAGCATCTAGGATTTCCATGATTTATGGATTTTTTGGCTACAATTAGATATTTGTTTTACCTGAGGACAGAGAAAGGACAACCTTCACCACTCCTTGGGGAACATTCATGTATGCCAAAATTCTCTTTGGGTTAATGAACACAAGAATAACCTTTCAGAGAGCCATGTGCTTCGCCTTCAGTAAGGAGAAAGATAAATTTGCGGTCATCTATCTGGATGACATAATAGTGTTTTCCAAATCTGATCAAGAACATTGTTGTCATCTGAGGAAAGTTTTCTTGAAATGCATAAGGTTTGGTCTTTCCCTGAACCCCAAGAAATCATTATTTTCTATGAAGGAGGGAAAGTTGCTTGGCCACATAGTATAAATTGAGAGAGTCAAGATCGACCCCAGTAGGGTGGAAGAAATCCAAACATTATCACTCCCAAGGTCCAAGAAAGAGGTCTAGTATTTTCTGGGCAACATTAACTTTCTAAGGAGGCTTGTTTCAAATTTTGTTGAATTTGTGAAGCATATCATAGCCATGCTCAGGAAGGGGAATGAAATAAAGTGGACTATTGAATTGAGGGAATCCTTTAGCCAGATTAAGAAAGCATTGATTGAGGCCCCCGTGCTAATTAGTCCTGACTATTCCAAGGATTTTCTGATTTTTTCTTTTGCTTCTTTTAATACAGTGGCAACCGTTTTGTTGCAGAAAAATGATGAGGGATTGGAACAACCTATCTCCTTTTTTAGTAGGGCATTTAGGGATGCAAATATCAGATATGACATCATGGAGAATAAATCCTATGCGTTGGTGAAATCCCTTAAGGCTTTCAAGATTTATGTTCTTCATTCAAGGGTTATTGCATATGTCCCTTTAGCTGCTGTGAAGGACATTCTCATTCAGCCCGACATAGATGGAAGAAGGAGCAAGTGGATTTCCAAAATACTTGAGTTTGATCTAGAAATAAAACCCACTAGGCTAGTTAAAGGCAAGGTTTAGCCAAGTTGTTGGCTAAATCTAATTGTAGATATTTGAGGGTAAACTTCATCAACACCTACTCATAGGGTTAGAAAGATGAGCGTCCTGATAAAAATCCTCAGGGCACCCCTCCATTGGCAGAATGCACCTATTATAAAGATATTATTTTTTTTCTGCAAAAGTTGAGGTCCCCTAATGATATGGGAAAAAGAAAGGCAAGAGATCTAAAGATCAAAGTAGTTAGGTATTGCCTTATTGACCAGGTCTTGTATTGGGAAGACCCTCTAGGAGTGATTCTAAGATGTCTAGACCCACAGGAGGCCCAAAGAATTATGTTTGATTTTCATAGCAGCCTATCTAGGGGATAATGTTTCTGGAAGACCACAACCTACAAAATTCTCAGGGCTGGGTACTACTGACCCACTTTATTCACCGATGTCTGCAGAAATATCAGAGCCTGTATCAAATGTAAAAAATTCTCAGGAAAGAAGCAGCTCAAATATCTGCCACTAAATCCTGTAGTAGCTTTAGGGCCCTTTCAGCAACGGGGGTTGGACTTCATTGGGGAAATTCATCCTTCTTCAAGTGGTCAACATAGGTGGATCTTAACTGCAACAACTTATTTCACCAAATGGATAGAAGTTATCCCCACCAGGGGTGCTTCACACAAGGTGATCATTGGTTTTCTTGAAGATATTATGGAAAGGTTTGGTTGTCCTAGCAGAATCATCACTGATAATGTTACATCCTTCAAGTCTGAGCTGTTGATCAAGTTCTTTGAGCAGTTTGGGATTTCATTAACTCACTCCACTCCCTATTATCCCCAAGGAAATGGACTGGTAGAGTCCTCTAACAAAAGTTTGATCAAGCTAATTAAAAGACTGTTAGAAGACAATAAGAAGGCATGGGATTCAAAGCTCAAATTTGCCCTGTGGGTGGATCGAGTGACAACTAAAATATCCCTAGGCGTCTTCCCTTTCCAACTTGTTTATGGGACTAAATCTATTTTCCCTTCTCAGCTGACTTTACCCATAGCAAAATTATTTCAAGAATATCAAGGAGAACTTGACAATATGATCAAAAGAATTCATCAACTGGTAGAAGTCCAGGATATTACAGAGCAGGTGATGGACAGAGATCATGACCGTCAACAAAGGATCAAGAGAGCCTTCAATAGGAAGAGCAGAAAGGAATATTTCAAACTGGGAGATCTAGTGCTTAAATGGGATGCACCTAGGCAATACAAAGGAAATCACAACAAATTTGAAGCCATGTGGATCGGGCCTTTCACAATCTCTGAAGTATTTTCAAATAATACTTATAGGTTGCAGAACTTGGAGGGCGAGGAATTTTTTAATGGCCCTGTGAATGGGCATTTCCTGAAGAAATGTTTTACATGAGCCATAGGTGGCTCCCTTGTAATTGTAAATATTGTTTTCCCTGTTTGATTTTTGGTTTAGTAAGTGACCCCATAACCCAACAACAAGGCACTAAACATGAAAAATAGTTCTTGGCATCTCGCAGGGAGAAATCCATCCCCCATGGAGCCTAATGTTATCACATATGTTTGTAAGGGGGTGTTTTCCTAAGAAACGCCCCCCCTTTGGCTAAAACCTGAAAGAATGGGTTAAAAACCCACTTATCCTAAGTTATATACCCAGTCACATCATGCTAAGGAGCACGTAGATCTGGGTGGCTGAGATCTGCGTGCTTATATCTACGGCCCAGGTTCCATACTGGACCCCCCCACACCTTTCTACCTTTAACAGGGGGGGTTTGATATAGTGGTTTTAGATTGCGAGCCCGCCACTGTCATGGCACCTCCTCATGATGTCGGACCCCCCCCACTCAAATAATCTTACCACCTCGCCCCCCCTACGATATACCACATACTACTTCCTCTTACCATCCTCACCTCCCTCTAACACTTGTCTTCCACTTACCTATCCCTTCTCTACCAATTGTGTTAGCACCACTCCTCACCGTATCCCTGCCTTCCATGTGTACTCCACTCCATGCCTCATGTCACATCCCTCTTTGTGCCTCTGCCTCTCACCTCTCGCCATCTGTATCCCATGTCATCTCCACCTATATGGTTGTCCCCACTCTCCCTTCACCACCAAATCCCCTGTCCCTACTGCATCATTTCCATGTCCTTCCACCCAACCACCGAACATGTGTCATATTCTTCTAGGGGCTGCAACAGTCACCTCACCTATTCCTGCTCCTCAACATCCATGGTCACCATCTAGTATTCCTTGCATGTATCCAATAAGGCACAAAAGGAAAATGGAAGACAACCATGTATTCAAGCGTAGATGTTGACTCCGCTCACTTGGATCCCGAGGGAGAAGTTAATGTAAATATGGAAGGTGGGTGAGACATTGTCTCCTTCCATAAATAGAAGGAAAGAAAGGGAAAAGTGCAGAGGCAGGCTATCAATCCGAACTGTCAAAGATCACGTTTGATAGAAGACTGTATGGGTAGTCTGACCAACGTCTGCATGCGTAGCCTGACATAGAAACTCGTTAATACAAAGCATTAAACTCATGAAATGATTATGCCTCCAACAGTAGAGCTAGTTCTGAGTATATGTAGGCATTTTTTCCATTTTGTTAGTGTCAATGGTAGAGCTAAGCTCCCGATTGTAATGTTTTGATGAGGCCTCTAGTTCTCTAGTTATGAACTGATCCTTGAGATTTCTTGTTTAATGGAAGCCAACTCCTTTATTTATATTTTGCTTCTGACTCTGAAAGCCTGGGTATGGAGGATCCAGTCAGATGTTGTGATTATAGTATAGTGTAGGTTTGACTATATCTGTAGTTGCAACATTTTTAGTTTCTTGAAGTTTTCAGATCCAAGAGGATCTTGTATCTCATACTTTTCCTCCAATGGTTTCTGGAAGACTAGATGTCTAGAGAAGACCTTCATACTTTCTCACCGTCCTTCTACCTACTCACCACTATACAAATTTATTGGCTTAAGTTAGATCAAGACCTCACTTATCTACGCATCTCCAACCCAGTTTTCCGAGTTAAAGAAATACAGTCCTAAGACTACATCCATTAGACCATCCTTAAACTTATTTACTGTGACATACAAACTGATGGGTATCAGGCTCATCCCTGCTACAATCTAGGGTTGACTTCTGGTGCTAACACCATACACCATGGCTTTTATCATTGAAATTTCGTCCGCACATGGTGACAAGAACTCAGCATCGTCAAACAGTAATGAAGTCATTCATGGCACTGAATTAATTTCACAGCATTCAAAAAGGGTCAAAAACTATACAAAGTAACCAAAAATTGAAGGGCACTTTACAGAAGTTTGGTGCGCGCGCACATGCGCGTAACAGGAACATACCATGCGCGCATATGCACACGATGCACCGCTATTTGCGCAAAAACCCACGCACCTGCTAAACGACGCATTTATTGAATTGGTCGGCCTCCCAACCACTTATGGATTAGCTCCCAAGCTGATTTGACCCTCAAATCTGAGCTGAATCTGCATGGTAGGCTGGTCAAAGACCTAATGAAGCCCTAAAGAGCCCCTTTTCACACTTCAAAGGAGTTACATAATCACCCAATGCAATGCTATAAAAAGCCATGAAGAAACATCATTTTCTCAAGGAATTTCATGTAATGTTATGCTGCCTAGATTGTTTTAAGGACTCACTCCTTGCCAATAACACATTGGCACCATTTCATAGAGACATTCACCTCTCCATTGAGTGGATGTGCTAGGAGTTATTTCACTATCATTTTCATTTTTCTTATTGTAAGGAGAGAAAATTTGTGAGGGCCCAAGAGCCTTCCTTTGGAGGAAGAAGGGACTCATAGTCCCCTTTCTTCATTGTGCTTTGATTTCATCAATAGATCAGCCCAAAAACATTGGTGATATTGGTCTTTTTGTGTTTGTTATTTCTTTATCCATATGCTTCTAATTTTAGTTTGTTTTAATTTAATTCTTGCTTATAGTTTTGTTTTTCTTTCTCTAACTCTTTCCTCTACAACTGTCATGCTCAGCAAGACCCAACTGGGCATGTAAGCATCCTTGATTTTCTCACCAAGTCGACGAAAAGGGTGCAAACAGATTGGTGACCATACTGGGGAGAAGGTATCAATTCCTCCCTCATTTGGGTTTATTTTTCTTTCCTTTCAGTTTGTTTAACTTGCAGGTGCACAAATTGGCCTCTGCCGACCTGCTAACCATCCAATTCAAGGGAGAATTGAGAGAAATCCATATGGATTTTTCTCTCACGTCCATTTGTCACAAGCGCATGGGTATTTCACCCCACAGACGTGCATCGAGCGCGCATGCTCTTTTATAACAGTTTTTCTCTGCGTGCATGCTCTTTCTGTCTCTATTTTGTTCGCATGCCGACGCTCTGTGTGCGCCTGTCTACACTAGGGGCCGTGCATTTTGAACAAAAAATTCATATTGTAAGTTGATTGGGATGTGGGGAATGCCATTGGCCCTCTTAAAATGATGTTATGCATGCTCTAAATACTGCACCACACTTAGTCCCCTCATCATATAAAGGGGTTAGTCTAACATAGGCACTTGGGAGGATAAAAATCAATTTCCCTTCTTTGCTTTTTGCCACGTGGATGGCTTGTTTTGACTAATAATCTAAGGTGGATATCAATTTTAATCACATCTAAATACACATTTGGGACTATAATTTGAAGTAACAATCCTTGAGTATGCTCTTCTCTCGCGCCTCCAAGCGATCTTGAGAAACAGAAAAAAGATTGTGAAAAAACAATCTCATCTCCCTTAACACAAATTTTAAACCTTTAGGAGAGGACAACGACCCTTTTTGGGACCCCTCTTAGCTTCATTTTTTCAAACACATTCTTGTAATGGGCCCATACATGCCCACATGCTACAAAGATAGAATAGTGGTTGAAATTTTTCTTTCTTAGATCAAAACACTAGGAGATTTTAAAGGTTTGTAACGGGCCCACACATGCCCACATGTTCAAATCTAGGATAGTGTCATTCTTTTTCTAGATTATCTCACAAATAGGGAGTTAAAGGATAGTAACGTACCCACATGTCCACATGCTAGTTTCCTAGGGCTTTTGAATTCCACAAGGTTGTACCAAAGACATCTAGCTAATTAGGTAATCAAACTCTTGTAAGGACCAAGCAATGTCCACATGAAGCAAGGTGACATCTAATTAACTAAAATTGGCACACTTTCACTCACACACAAAAGTCACTTCTCACTCACATAGTTTCTTCTCGAAACGTGGAGGTCCAAGTAAGTTTCCTCCAAAGGGATTCCGAAAATACCCCATCTTTTCTTGACAGGACTATCCACTCCCCTTGTTAATCAAACGAGGTTGGTTTTCACCCCCTGCCTCACAAAACAACTTCATCTAAAAACCTTCTAAAAACTCACTAAGTTTTCCTCCACAGGAGGTGCCAAAAGAATTTTTTAGTCTAGGTAGGATTTCAGGGATAGGCATCCAAATAACTCCCCGTTATCTGGTTCTCACATTGATAAAACATAGAGGTTGTCAAATAGGGAACTTCAAATCCTCCAAGTCAAGTGTTCCAATCACCATAAGGTAGGGAGATACCCGTGAAGGGTTGAAGGCCGAGGTCCGGTTGTTCTGTGCGTCCCCCCTTGAGGCACCCACCTCTTGGACGAGATCCAGCCCGTGACCCATTTCTTAGGCCGAAAATATAAATGCCACACTTTGACCGAGGTACCTAGTGACCAACTTTAGGACATCTACCCAGGTGGCGATTGTGGGCTGCAATTGCACCTTGATTGGATTTTGTGTGGCTATTGGGAAGTATCGCCAGTTCTTTCGGGATATTCCCCCTCTACCCCTCATTATAACCAATTATTTCATCCTTCACTAGTATCTCTTCCGGTGACTTCAGACCCCACTGTTGAGTACTATTGGAAGGTCCAGTGCTATTTGAGAGGAAGGACGTTACGTCTTCTAGGACACGATCATTTTCTTTCTTTTGATTCCCCCACGTGGAAAAAACCCACTTACCCATATATATGCTTCTTTCTCATGTTATGTATGATGCACATCTGATTAAAGTTTGATTTGGATATATATATTGTGTAAACATTCAACGCAAAGGCTTTAGAGATTTCTATATTTCTCTCACCACTTGTTGCACACATTCACACATCTAGTCTGACATCATAGGGGAACCACAGAACCCCCGTCGTTCACGACGATTGCTCAACCTCCCTCCTATCTTAGGGGGAGTATCTGGTCATACCCACTCATCGGTACCTCCTTCACACACTCCTGTGAGTGCTACTATCTTAGGATCAACTTTTCTTGGTTCTACATTACTTGGGTCAACTTCCCAAGGTCATCCATTCACTCGCTCTCCTTTACACGGAAGCGGGGGACCCACTTCCTCTCAAGGAGGGAGCACCAACCCACCTAGTCCCCATCAAGGGTCAGGTTCACAACACACCATGGCCAGAGCTAACCCTCCCCCCCCACTACAGATGCCATATTTGGCCTCTCTCAACATACCGGATCTCACCAAACTCACCAATGATCCTATATTGCATGACGCCACATGGCCTGCAATGCCAACAAAACTTCCTTCCGACATACTGAAGTTTTAAGGGAAGGTGGGGGATGACCCCACCAACCATGTCATGACCTTTCATCTATGGTGCTCTTCCAATAGCATTATGAATGATTCCATCAGACTGCGATTATTTCAATGCACACTTACTGGCCCTTTAGCCAAATGGTATGTCGATGAAAAATCAGGGTCCCATGCGACCTTTGAGTCATTGGCCAAAGCATTCTTGACCTTTTTTCAATTACCCATCCGCCATGACAATGGTCTCAAACTACTATATAACTTCAAACAAACCTCAGCCACCAACATTGCTGACCACATTCATGAGTGGCGTAGGCGACGTAGTTTGTGTAAAGAAGAAACCACCAAGCAACAATGTCTCGACTGGTTTCTTAGATCACTTGTCTCTCTCCTTGGAAAGGATGTAGCTTCCACATTCCCTCAATCCGAAGAGGAATCCATCAGTAAGGCCCAACAGTATGACCTCATTTATGCACATTCGGGGTACTTATACACAGTACTTCCTGATCTTCCAAAACCTATGTCGTTTGGCCAAGACAAACCTGGGATGTCTCATTCAATAGACAGACTAATAGGTGCCACCACACACCATGGTCCACAACCCCAACCACCACCGATGTATGGAACACCTCAATACCCTCTAGCCTATGAGGGCACTCCTTATTACCCCCCACCCACTTATCAACAACCATACCCTGTTGCTATACCTCCACCCATCAGTGGACCACCACCGGCACCTCCCATACATCCACCTATTCCCACAAATAGTGGTACCCCCTCAACCTCAACTTATAGTACTAGTGAAATCACTACACCTTCCTATGTACCTTATGGGTCGGTACCACTACAAAATCCATACTTCCCATTTCCTGGTCATCCACAACCCATGGCTCCCCCACATCCACATGCGGGGGTAAACTTTGTACAACCTTCTGCTGCTCAACAATACCAGAATTTCGAACAGTTGAATACATCCAATCCAACTCACCCATCGAACAATTCCAAGAAGAAAGGTCGGAATAGGAATAACAACAACCCCGATCAAGGTGGGAATCAACCCCTACAACACCAACCACCGGGGGGAAACCAGAACCAGGGGAACCAAAATCCCCAAGGGGGCAATAATAACAAACGCCAAGGAAGGAATAATGTTAAAACCATCTTCCCTTGTGCCCTTTGTGGTGAGTTCGGTCATTACACTCACCATTGCCCCCAGATCGCTGATTTCAAATGACTGAAAGATTCTGGTAGTCTTCCCCATTCTCCTGCACAAACCACCCCTTAGCAGGCACCACAACAATACGTACAGCAACCCCCGCCTGCCGTGTTTCAAAACCCTATTCCACATCAAGGTGTGATCAACACCCAACAGGACGCGCAACATCCCCCACCTCAGGTGGGACAATACCACAACCCCAACAATCCAGCAGAGCATACAATTCTCCTCACCAGTGAGGAAGAAATTCTTCTGCAAACGCGTAATCGTCAGTATCATACACCCACTGAGTCTCCTCCCATCTCTCCAGAAACAAACCCGACACCAACGGGACCCCCATTGGTGATCTCTCGCCCATCCATCGAACCACCCCTACGCATCCCTCACATCCCCTTGCGCAGGAATGTCCACAATCCACAGGCTAGGGTAGCTCATAAATATAGCTTGGTAGACGACTTAGCACAATCTCCGGCTGCCATGTCAGTCTTGGAAGTCCTCCAGACTTGTCCTATGCAACGGAAATCTTTACTTTCCACCTTGGGGGCAGTTGACCCTATAAATACTAGACTCATCATGTTCGATCTTGATAGCGGAGAACCTCGTCTTCCCACCTTGATCGCTTTTCAAATACCAGTGAAAATACAGAACATCACAGTTCATCGGTGTATCATCGATGAAGGTGCCTCTACGTGCATCATGTCCAAAACAGTATGGCAGAAACTTGGTTCCCCAGAACTCATACCCTCTGCCATCAAATTACGATCTTATGATGGACGACCATCCTCTCCTGAAGGGCTCTTCCAAAATGTCCCCGTTGAACTCGGGGGCAAAACTATTCTCATTGATATCGAAGTTATCGACGCCCCACTCGATTATAATATCCTGTTCGGGCGTAGCTACATGTACGCTATGAAGGCAATGGCTTCTTCTGTCTTTCATACAATGATGTTCCCCCACAATGGGAAGATCCTAACCATCGACCAAGTCTCACATTATGAGCCTAACCCATCTGCCAACCTCGATAACATTCTGCCTCTCATTCACACCAACCCTGACGGATATCCACTCATCGAGATGGGTCCTGGTATTTTTAAAGATCCATACTTGTTAGGGATGTACCATGGAGCACCACCACTCCTTCCCCCTAATCAAGTATGTGTCTTCTCATCTAATGGAACTCACACAGAGGATGCACTTCCTCCTCAGGAGGCTTCAATCATCCCTGACGTCTCAATAGTCGCAGAACCACTCCTGCCGGAGCCTCCTGCACACCCGTCGACCTCAACAGTCCACGAATCCACATCCCCTCAAGGGCATAATCCCATTTGGGAAACACTCCCCCAACCGCTCACCCAAATTCCCTTCTTTTACCCTCCACCAGGTATTGAAGCTTTTCAGGTAGCCGCAACTCTCACACTACCTAATATGGTGTTAGCAATCCCAGTTTGGCATTTACACCCACCAGAGATGGTCCCTCGACCATCCCTTCCCCCTCAGGAAGGAATTCCTATGACGATCCCCATCCTTACCCCCACTACCCCCATACTCACACCTCCCCTTGCTACAACTGGGGGCAGAAGGAAGAAGAAGGAGCCCACCACTCCACTTCCTCCATGCATCCCACCACCTTGCGCACTATGTGAGAAAGAGGGCCACCAAACTAACAATTGTCCATCTCTACCTAAATTACGGAATTTAATTCCCCCCAATCAAACTCCCACAACACCTGTCACTACTGCTAGTACCACTACTACCACCAACCCTTCCAGTAGTAAAGGGTTGAGGACCAAGTACACTTGTGCTATATGTTCCGAGTATGGCCATTACACCCATCATTTCCCAGCACTGCCACACTTTCGGCAGACATTAGCGGCCATACGCCAGAACTTCCAGAACAACCCATGCCCTGCTATGTCCTCGTACAACATCACTGACATTCGCTATGTCACTACTTCAGTCAATGAACGTATGAGATGTCCTTGCTCTCTTTGCGATTCACTAGCTCATTTTACATACCAGTGTCCTATGATCCTTGCATACCGACGACGACAATTGGCCCTGATTCACCAAACTGCAGAGGTGATACTTGACATTACCCTGTCACTTGAGGATATTCATGTCACTTCTCCCGAGCCCGAGGCACTCCCAACGCCTCCATGGTTCTTAAACAACATCTCTTAGGATTTATCCCGCAATCCCCCAAACTCTCCTGCTCATTCCCCTACGGAGACTTTCCACCCAACCACCACGGGTACTCCTCAGTACTTCAATATATGGTTCATGTCGAGTGAACCCTCACCATCTGCTCACACCACTCCCCTTGCTTCTCCAGCAGGGGGCAATCACATTAGCACTGAGATCACTCCTCACAACCCCTTGTATTCCCGACATTTCCAATGCGACGAGGAAATACTCGAAGAGATAAACCACCCAGACTCACCCTGGGATGCACTACATCACCGCGCACTCTTCTCTCCACAGGAAGCCCTCATGCCTCCTAATCAAAACCCCATTTACATAATCAAAACCAAAGAATTTATCCCATCCGGGCCTATCGATTGGTTCAACAATCCCATTCCTGGCCCTGATGCATTTGAAGAAGGAAACATGGCCAACATTTCCCCCACCATCAAAATCGACATTTCCATTAAAAACAACATCGTCGAAGAAATCACCATTGGAGTTGCTTGCACTCCTCAGGAAATCGCCACATATAAAGCCCTCTTCCAGGAATATAGGGATATTTTCGCCTGGTCATACACGAAAATTCCTGGCCTCGACCCATCTATTATCGAACATCGCATCGACACCTGGCCCGACATCACACCAATCCGCCAGAAAGAGCGACCGCTACACCCAGCCAAAGCTGCGGCTATTAAAGCCGAAATTGACAAATTACGCGCTGCTAGGTTTATTTACCCCATTGCTTATACTTCGTGGGTTTCCAACCCTGTACCCATCGACAAAAAATAGGGCACTATCCGCATCTACACCGACTTTCATGATCTCAATAACGCATGTCCTAAAGACAACTTTCCAATGCCGTTCATCGATCAAATTATCAACAACTGCGCTGATCACGAGGCTCTCTCCTTTATGGACGGATTCTCTGGTTATAACCAAATTCAAATTCACCCAGCCGATCAATATAAAACCACATTCATTACCCCATGGGGTGCTTTTTCATATTGTGTCATGCCTTTCGGTTTAAAAAATGACGGCGCAACTTTCCAGTGGGCGATGACATACATCTTTCATGATCTGGCTGAAATCATCCTCGCCTACTTGGACGATCTCACCGCTCGATCTAAGAAATGCACCCAACATCTCGATGATTTACGAATCAGCTTTCAACGGTGTTGCCAGTACAACATCCGCTTGAATCCTCTCAAGTGCGTGTTATGCGTCACCGTAGGGCGCCTCCTCGGTTTTATCGTTTCCCAAAGCGGTATTACTATGGACCCCCTCAAAGTCCAAGCTATCATCGAAATTCCACCTCCCCAGAATTTACGACAACTTCAAAGTCTACAGGGAAAAGCTAACTTTCTCAAACGCTTTGTTCCTGATTACGCCATACACGCACATGGTTTCCTTCGCTTACTACGTCACGACATCCCATTTCATTGGGACGACCATGCCCAACAGCCATTTGACAATTTGAAAGAAGCGCTTTCAAATGCACCCTTAGTTAGTGCACCTGACTATAATCATGACTACATCCTCTACGTATCAGCATCAGCTGTATCAGTAGCCGGCGTCCTCGTCCAGCTCGGAGATGAAAATCGTGAACATGTCATTTACTAAGTTAGTAAGAACCTCTCAGGGCCACCCTTGAAGTATAAACACGAAGAGAAGCTTTCTCTTGCAGTTGTCCTTGCAGTCCAGAAACTGCGCCATTACATTCTGCTTTGCACCACAAAGGTCGTCGTAGATTCCAACCCTATCCAGTACTTTCTCAGCCGTCGAAAAATCAACGGAAAATTCACTCGATGGATCGTTATCGTTCAGGAGTACGACCTCGAGTTTTCAACACCTAAGAGTAAGAAGTCCCTTGTTCTCTCCGAATTTGTCACGGCCCTTCCCTCTGACACCACCAGTGCCTCCATCAACACCGACTTTCCAGATGAACATCTCTTTTACATCACTTCGGATGATCCTTGGTATGGTGACCTCCTCGTCTACCTACGAACTCAAAATTTTGGTCACCATATATCACGAGATCATCGTCGGTGTATTTGCCATCAGGCCCCCCGCTATCTCCTCATCGAAGACATCCTATATCGACGGGGCGCCGACACCATTCTTCGTCGTTGCTTGACTATTGATGAGGTCGACAGAGTCTTAAACGACTGCCACAATGGAGCATGTGGGGCCCATCTTTCGGGTATATCCATGGCTCAAAATATTATCCGAGCCGGTTACTATTGGAATACCTTATTTCATGATTGCATTCATGCCGTGAAACGATGTGAGCAATGTCAGCTCTACGCCAACAAAGCCCGAGCTCCCCCCGCTCTTCTTCACCCTGTCATTTCTGCGGGCCTTTTTTGTAAATGGGGCATCGACTTTATGACTTGTAATCCCCCCTCCAGCAATGGTCACAAATACATTGTTGTCGTCGTTGATTACTTCACCAAATGGGCAGAAGCTATGCCCACTTTCAACAATACCGCTGACACTGCAGTGCGTTTTTTCTTTAATCATGTCATATCTCATTTTGGAGTACCACTCCAACTTGTTTCCGATCATGGGAAACACTTCGAGAATGAGATCTTCATCGAAATATCATCTCGGTTAGGCTTCTCTCACGAGTTTGCCTCACCATATTACCCTTATTCAAATGGACAGGTCGAGGCAGTGAACGAAGTCCTCAAGACCATGTTACAATGCACGGTTAATAAACATAAAACCAATTGGCATCATATGTTATTTTCTGCACTATGGGCATATCGAACGGCAGTAAAGACTGCTATGGGTTTCACGCCATTCCATTTAGTCCATGGGGTCGAGGCAACTCTTCCCATCGAGTGAGAAATTCCCACCTTACGCACCGCAATTGAGCTATTACTTGACACTGCTCCAATGGAGCAGCACTTGATGAACTTGGAGTCGCTGGATAAAGATCGTCGATCTTCATTACAGAACAACGAGGCAGCTAAAAAATGATCTAAAGCTACCTTTGATCCCCATGTCAACCTTCAATCATTTCACGAAGGTGACCTTGTCTTGGCTTATGATATCACTCATGATACCTTTGGCCACGGCAAATTCGAATCACTCTGGCATGGCCCTTACATTATCAAACATTGCCTCACCAAAGGCGCATACATATTGCCCTCCCCCGAAGGCCTCTCGCTCAAGGAACCCGTCAATGGGTTATACCTCAAGAAATTTTATGCTTAAAAGTAGTCATTCTACTTTAGGTTATTTTTTTATTTTTTTTAGTGTTTTTTATCATTTTTCTCCTACCCTCTCATCTAAACTATCCTTTGTGATATTGACAGATGCTTCCTCCACCATCCTACCACATTGGTTACACCGACGGTGCCAGCCGTTGGAAAAAAAATCTCGCTTCGGCGGCTTGGGCTCTTTACACCCCCTCACACGAAATGCTACATTCAAGCGGCATATGTTTGGGGCCAGCAACCAACAACCAAGCCGAATACACTGCGGTCATTGGCCTCCTGGCCGACGCCCAGCGTCATCATATTCATCACCTTAGCATCTTCCTCGACTCTCAACTAGTCATTCTCCAACTCAATAATGTATACCGTGTACGCGATCCATGCCTCTTTTGCAAATACCTACAGGTTAGACTGTTATCTCGACATTTTGATTCCATTACATTTACACATATTCCAAGACAATTGAATCAAACAAAAGATGAAATAGCTAACATGGTGTTAGATTGGCATATATCACATCAAGCTACACATACATAAAACATCTCATAAATCCTGTCACAGCATATAGATAGAATAGACATCATCATCAGCAAAAAACACATGTAAATGACACCAGGATCTCAAAATATGTATACTCATATATATATATATCAAGGCCTATCCAGCCATCTGAATGTTTACATACAAAAATACATGTGCCCGCAGGCCAGCACAACACCTCGGTACAAAAATTGGCTCACCAACCTAAATACAACCAAAAAGATATACATCATACATCAATCATGGTGCCTCTATCGCACCACCACCTACTCCCCCCTCAGGAGGAGGCGGTGGCCCACCACCACTTGCCCCAGGTGGTGGTGGACCACCCACAGGACCCTCCTACCCCGGCTGCAGGTGTCCACTCGTCATCGCAGCAAGCACTGCTGCTCGCCGCACTATGGCCCGCCATGGTGGCGGCACCCCCACACACTGCTCCAGGAAGCTCTCATCCTAGATCCATGTCCACATGCCCTCAGGCATGTCCTACAACAACGTCTCTAGACAATGACGTATATGATCAAAGTCCACTCCGACTACTGCCAGAGGAGCATGAGATGGCCCTGCACCAGGGTCATCGAAACGACGTCACCTCGCTGCCCTCTCGGACTCTGCTGGTCGACCCGCGACATCCTCCTGCCGTCGCCTCTCTCCCTGTGGTCGTCCCTCTGGCTCTCACCGAGCTGGCGCTCGCTGCATCTCCACCTCGCACCCGCGACGTGCCACATCTGCACATGCAAAAAAAAACAACAAAACATCGTATCAGCATCTATATCACATACATATGGACTGATATCTCAAAAACAACAAAAGATCAAAAACATGCACAATACTAAAGCGTACCTCGATGGTCAAAAACCTCCCCTAGAGGCAACACCATGTCTGGGTCACCCCGGAAGTCAACCCCAGTGTTCGTGCTCGAATCGTCGCCGGGTGAGCAAGAATGGGAGCACTAGCATGCCCTGTTGGGCTCAGCAAGGCAGAACAGGTTTGCTGTGGATCAAAATGGGTTAACAGAGAATAGAAAACCAAACGAAATAAAATCTACC
>ML790048.1:1118622-1131102 GCA_009831015.1 Picea engelmannii | reverse complement strand
AAGTGTCGCAAGTTGGTCACTAGTGTCGCAAAGGATGTTCAGACATATTGTCATGATAACGACACTAAGGAGACACTTATAACATCTCACATGACTGATTTGAAGGAGGAGAACTGATCTACTGAAGTCAAACAACCTTTTGCGATATGAAAGCACCCAAAAAACTGAGTTTTGGAGAGGAGCGCTCCCCCTTACACTATCTCGGAGCACCGACGCTCCCCAATACACTGTGAGGGAGAATTATAATGCTCCCCTGGCCCTTTTAAGGGAACTCTATAGATTTTGAGAGCGCTGGCGCCCCCTAAATATTACCAGGGAGCGCTACAGCGCTCTGATGGCCCTTTTGAGGGAGCGCTACCTATTTTGGGCGGTTGTTAAGCTGTTGAGATGAATGGGGGAAGCATATTTTCATTCTTGGAAGGCAGTTGAGTTTGAATCCCTAGTCCAGCCATGATCTTAGGGCAGATCCTCAACTGAAGGAGGAAAATCCTCACCTTCCCCAAGGATATCTCAAGTGGTTAGAGCCTCTCCAAGGATATATAAGCAAACTTTCTAATGGTGAAAGAAGATTGGAAAAAGAGAATCACACCAAACTTATGATCTCATCAGTGGTGGGGGAGGAAGAATTGAATATATGAAACTTATGATCTTGGAGGAAACTTATAGTCAGCCAAAAGAGAGTGATCAGTGAAGCTGCTGTTATCCAGATTGTGGAGCTTTCAGGCAAGGGTTGGACGAAGAGGACTTGACGAAGTTGTCGCATTCGCATCTACGATTGTAAGTACTGCTGTCGTTATTCTCATCAATATGACATGCTTGGCCTGTTTCTTTCTAGTTTGTGTCTAATGTCACATGAACTTATCACTAGTTGATAGATATATTTTCAAGCTAACATCAATAGAGTAGGAAGCAGTCGTATCTTTCTTTGTCCACAAGATCCAGCAAGGAGCAAAGGATCGAAGTGCAACCAGGAGCGTGCAGGGACAAACGTCGATAAAAAGGTACCTCTGTCATCCTTCCTTCTCATGTGTTAGTTTAGATAGATTTGAAAGGAATTCAGTGTCCATGATAAGCACTTTTATGTCTAGGGTTAAGGTCAAGCTCTAGAGGTGATCTACCTGTCCGCAGGGAGATTTTCCTACAACACCCCCGGGGCACCTTTTTCTTCATATCATGGTCAGGTATGCATGTGCATTGTCACATTTGTCAAATACATGCTAATATTTTTTATTCTCTTCAGATATTGTTCACTTTGGGTATTTGGTTGTTATGTGCACAAGTACTTGCTCATCGGTCATCGACATCATCCCTTTAGGTATATATTCAGCACTGGCATGTAGTCTCTCCCGCTGTATTGCATTTACATTTCCAGTCACACCCGCTGATATTGGCCTTTAGGATCCTCATTCGCGGCTCTGCAGTACCCACACCTCCATTTGCATCTTCGGTACTATTACCTGGTAGCATTCTTACCTACATGAGTTGTCCCATTCATAACACCTTTTGGCACTTTTTAACACTCATGCTGTTCTTCATTACCCTTTAGGGATGGGAGTACCGATAGTTATTCAAACATGTCGTGAATCAACCACATTCTCCTTATCCTCATTTTGCTATCTTTCCCTCATGGACTCCCAGATTATCTCTTTACGGTTCTATTTTTGACCTGCACCTCCGCAGTATCATGAACCCTCCATTTCATCCACAATCAATTTGCCCATCTGCGAACCTACCCTCATTTCACCTACCTCATATAGAAACTCACCAATGGGGCCCCCACCCTTCATCGGTTTTCCAAGAAAATTTTGCCCTCCCTGGAGCACACAGTTCACACTGGGGCACCCGTTTCTATATTTGTACATTTCTCCCCAAAATTATTCATTATTTATTGTACAAATGCCTTTATTCCCAGTCATTACATTTTCTTTTTTCATCCCCGTTGGCGACTTGCTTCCTTTTGGCCACACGCAACCCATGTCACCCTTGGTTGGAGCATTACTCATCATCTACCCTTGCCGACATCGTCCATATCTTCAGAGTACTCCACAGGTCATTTACCTCTACCCTCTAAATTTGTTCACCTTGTCCCACCTCTGGCACAACTTATCATCGGTCTTGTCATCCCCCTGACACTCGACCTTGTTACACAGTTGCGGCCACTTTTCATCTCATACATCCTCCAACCAAGGGTAGTCTTGATTCTTCCCACTTCTTGACTTCGTCCATGTACCTCTGCCACTTCCTCACCTCAGTAGATTCCACGAAGCCCTTTGCTTCTGGGAGTCGCGTTCCCCTTTTGTCGACATCAGCACAATTTTCCGGAAGGGCGACAATATCTTGATTCTCATTCTCCATTCAATGAGAGATATCGGATGGCACAGGGTGAAACACCATTGCTCCCTGCTGTCGTTGGCCCCCATAACATTCGACGCCAACACTTTCTCATGTTAGGGTGGGTCTTACTTTGCGACTATTGCATCTATTTCTATCATTTTCCGAAGACCTCTGAACTGGGTAGGGCCATCAATGTCTGCATCATCGCCGATACTTATTACCGCGATCTTTGCCTATTGTTCAAAGTATGGTCCTTTGCAGAATTTTCTTCTACCTTTATCATCACCACCCTCGAGGGCGCTGTATTTGTCTACACCAACACGAGCATGGGGCATGCCCACCTCGTTTGTACATAGTTTTCTATTTTTTACACAACTCTCAGAAGGTCGGGTCCTACCGGTTCCTTTTTTCTCCAACGGATCGCTCTGTACGGCCCCACTATTAATCTCTCTTACAAAAACATTCTTAGTAGAAGAAACATTCATGGATTTCGGCTATACGTATGCTCCTAACCTCATCCATCAGGGGGCATCTGTTATCACTGAAATTTCATCCGCACATGGCGACAAGAAATCAGCATCGTCAAACAGTAATGAAGTCATTCATGGCACTGAATTAATTTCACAGCATTCAAAAAGGGTCAAAAACTATACAAAGTAACCAAAAATTGAAGGGCGCTTTACCGAAGTTTGGTGCGTGCGCACATGCATGTAACAGGAATGTACCATGCGCGCATACGCGCACGATGCGCGGATGTTTGCGCAAAAACCAACGCACCTGCTAAACGACACATTTATTGAATTGGTCGGCCTCCCAACCACTTATGGATCAGCTCCCAAGCCAATTTGACCCTCAAATCTGAGCTGAATCCGCATGGTAGGCTGGTCAAAGACCTAATGAAGCCCTAAAGAGCCCCTTTTCACACTTCAAAGGAGTTACATAATCACCCAATGCAATGCTATAAAAATCCATGAAGAAACATCATTTTCTCAAGGAATTTCATGTAATGTTATGCTGCCTAGATTTTTTTAAGGACTCACTCCTTGGAAATAACACGTTGGCACCATTTCATAGAGCCATTCACCTCTCCATTGAGTGGATGTGCTAGGAGTTCTTTCACTATCATTTTCATTTTTCTTATTGTAAGGAGAGCAAGTTTGTGAGGGCCCAAGAGCCTTCCTTTGGAGGAAGAAGGGACTCATAGTCCCCTTTCTTCATTGTTCTTTGATTTCATCAATAGATCAGCCCAAAAACATTGGTGATATTGGTCTTTTTGTGTTTGTTATTTCTTTATCCATATGCTTCTAATTTTAGTTTGTTTTAATTTAATTCTTGCTTATAGTTTTGTTTTTCTTTCTCTAACTCTTTCCTCTACAGCTGTCATGCTCAGCAAGACCCAACTGGGCATGTAAGCACCCTTGATTTTCTCACCAAGTCGACGAAAAGGGTGCAAACAATGGCTAACTCTTCTCTCTCAGTGGTGGTGTAGTTGACCTTTGTTGTTGATAGCTTCCTGCTGGAAAAGGCTAATGGGTGGTCAATATCTCCTTCCCCGGGTTGTGATAACACTCCTCCTAAGGAAATAGAAGACACATTGACATGCACATGAAATTCCTTGCTCCAATCTGGAAAGACTAGAATGGGCATAGTAAACATTTTCTTTTTTAGTGTATCGAAGCTCTGTTGGCATTCTTCTATCCAACTGAATTGACAATCTTTCTTCAAAATATTCTCCATGGGTGCTATAATTTGGGCATATCCTTTAATGAACTTCCTGTAATATCATGTGTGTCCCAATGCAGTGCGCAGCTGTTTGACTAAAGTAGGAGGGGGTATATCAACTATAATGGAAATTTTAGATGGATCGACCAAAAATCCCTGCTTGCATACAATATGACCTAACAACACTCCAAATGGTGAGAAAAATATGCACTTCTTCAAATTCAAGGCAATTTAACACCGCCTGCGTTTATCCAACATTAGCCTTAGAAATTCAATATGGTTTTTCAATAAGCTAAAAACAGTCCAATCATCAAAATATGCTTCTAGAAATTTATGCAAGAACTCCTTGAATGCTTCGACAACCACCCTGGAAAATATGGTTGGGGAATTATTCAATTCAAATGGAATCATTGTATACTGATAGGATCCCCATTCTGTTGCAAATGTGGTCTTGTGGTGATCTTCCTTGGCAATCCGGATCTTATGGTATCTTGAAGATCCATCTGTAAAATAATATACTTCCTGGCCTCCCACATTATCTAACACTTCGTCAGTGAATGGCGTAGGTAAGGGGTCATGCAAACAGGCATTGTTCAACTTTATGAGATCTACGCAAATCCTAATATCTCATGTCTTCTTATCTTGTACCACCATAGGGCTAATCCACTCTGACTCTTCCATAGGTTCTATAATCCCAACTTCTAGCATTCTGTAGAGCTCAATATTCACTTCTTCCTTATATTTAGGGTTCAATATGTAGGGTCTCTGTTTGACTAGTCTTGCATCTAGTTTCAAAGGGATCCTCATTTCTCACATAGGCCCTTTAATGCCCTTCATATTAGTGAACTTGGCTGGAAACAAGTCCTGATATTCATGCATTAATTCTATAATCTTGTCAATAGTGGTAGTATACAAATAATCTCCAACATTTTCAAGATTTGGCGTCTGATCTGTTCCAATATTGACTTTCCTAATCTTGATTGGCTGTCCAATGAATGGTAACTCAACTCTTGGTACTTCCACATCTCTTTGGCCTTCTGTTTCTACGATGTTCACCTTTCTTGGATCATTGTCTTCATCAACATTGATGTTGTAACAACCTTATAGTTTCTGGAGAGGCGTAATCTATTCATCCTCTTCTTTCTCCAAAGGGAGGTTAGATGCCTCCTCGAATACTTTTTGTCTTACAATATGTAATTCTTGATATACTGAAGGATATTGAATTTAAAATAAGAAGGTGGTTACAAAACTATGAGTCATACCTTCCCAATCTGTAGTGATGAGGTGCAACTCTGCTTGAAGGTACTAGATGATAGGTGTCATGTTCAGTGTGTTAATGAATTTGTGCACCCACTTCTCTTGAGGGATGTTTCTCCAGGCTTCCTCACAACTTCGCACATGGTCCTTTGGGAAACTTTGACCTATGTACCTAACTTTGCAGCCTTCTACTTGTGCTGAGAACTGTGTTGTCATCAAGGTATGACATTGTACCCATTCTGTAATTTTTTTTTTGTGTGTCCCCCACCATCTTTCTAGGGTTTCTTTCAGGGCCTCATACATTGCCAACAATCTTTGTTGCATTGGTACACTTTCTTCAAAGTCCGACATGAAGGTTTCTAAAGGATTTATACCATCAAAGGTGGGTAAGTTACTTACTTTTGTGCCAATCCACTGAACTTCTCTGGTTAATCTAGCACATCTTCTTGTAGATAATTCATACATTTTATTCTTCCAGTTCTCCAGTGCTTCTTCTGATTCTGATGAACATGCATTGTCACTTTTCCAACTTAGGTTTCCATCAGTCGTAGGATTAATATAATCTTGTTATCTGGCTATTAATTTGTATATGTTTTTGAGGTCATATGCACGGTCTTCTTCTCTAATGGATTCTGTGTATATTGACCTTCATCTGGATATAAGGGTGCAATGACCCTAAGGCCATCTCTTTCAAACTTCATATGTATTTTCTTTAAATCAATCACTATGGAGCTATTGAAAGCCCAATCAATTCCTAACAGCACAGGGTAAGGACAACTATCTCAATTACCTCAAAATATGCAAACATTCTTACTTCGTCGATGTCCATAGGGACATGTTATAGTCTACCAAAGGGAATTACAAGTTGATGATTAGCCATTCTGAGCCTAATAGGGGAATAGATCAACTTCGGTTTTCCCATCAATGCCCAATTTTTCTTCATCGTGACATTGACCTCTGACCCTAATTCGACGTCCACATAGTCTATATCATATTTGCCTATCTGAGCATTCAAATGTAACTCCTTATTTGTCCTTCTCTTTTTAGTGATTTGGTGTAATACCCTATTCAATAAGGGGTCTATCTTTCCTAGTTCATATTGTCTGATTAAATTTTGTAATTCTTGTACAATTCTCTCATCCTAAATCAACTTAATACAAGTATATAGGAATTCCATGAGCTTGCTTATCCCTTTTCCTTCCCTTGGAGATGAATACTAATCAAATTCCTGAGGCATTCCATATCCCATTACTTCTGGCTGTGTATTTCATGAAGATCCTTACTCTCCTTTGAACTCCTTTCTTTCCTCCTCAAATATTTGTCTTTCTTTCTTTGCATCAAAGGTTTGGGTCTTCTCTGCAGCTTTCCTGAATCCTGAGTCTACAGTAGTATTTCCTTGGATCAATCTATCTTCTCCTATAACAACGCCTCCTGTAGTAATAACAACGACTCTAGGGTCTTCTCCGCGAGTTTTATCATATATCAGTTGCACTTGCGGGTTTTGTTGAGGTCGTCTTCTCCCCTGAAGCTTAGCTAGAAATGATAGACATTCCTCAATAACATGATCGAAGGAGTTTCAATAGCTGCAAGTAGTGCAAGGGTTCTGACAGTCCCTTGCAAGGTGTCCTGGCTGTGTGTAGTTATAACATATGGTCTGTCCTTGACCTCGACCCATACCTCCTCCTCCTCGTCGTCCTCTGAATCCACAATGAGGATTGAAGTTTCCTCTCCAAGGGGAGTTGTACTGCGTAGTGTTTCGTTCTTGTTGTGCTTCACCTTGAATTTTGTATACGTCTCTTGACCTTTCATGCATGAGATCATAAGCCCTACAATCCCTATCATCATGTTCCATGGACTTACAGAATGTGCAATACAATTTTTTAGGAGTCTAAACGTACTCTTACATGTGATATAACTCACCAGTGCAATGTCTATTTTGGCATACCTCACACTAGTGTAAGGTGACTTGCTTCAAGGGGCTCAAAGCTACAGAGGCCAAGTATTCATGGAATAGGGGAGAGTGCTCCTTGTCATGGCCTTCTGATCTACATATGACACACCATATCTCTTCTCTTTTATATTTCCCCTTGTCTTTCTTCATATCTTTTACCTGTAGAGACAAACTAGTCAGCTGACTCAAGATCTGACTCATACTTGAGCTGGATTCTCCCATAGGGGTTTTTTTTAACTTCATGATGATTTCCAGTGCCTCAACCTGTGAAGAAATCTTCTATTACATCAGAGGAACTATGATATGTGGTAAGAGGGTAGAAATGAACCACTCTTTGTTCTGCTCATCTGGGATCTGAAAAGTCAGTCGGTCTGTTAAGGTCTTTAATCTTTGATTGAATTCCCAAACAAGTTCGACTACCTTCTATTTGATCTCTTTCATCTCTGTAATACATTGTGACTCTGACTTGGGTTTCTTGAACTCTGTAATCAATGCATTCTTTATCTCATTTAGTTTCTTAGGTTTTGCAAGTCCTTGAACAAGATTTATGTACGAGCTCAGTGCATGGTCTCTAAGGGTAGTACTAAACTGGGTTCTTTTAATTGCTTCGTCGATGAAATTTTTAATATTCCATATGGATTTACATAAGAACTAGTGCTGATAAGGGTCTTCAGACCCATCTCCCCTAAAGATAGGGAGCCTCATTTCATATTCCATAGATCTTCCTAGTTTTCATGTCTGAGTATATGTTGAACTGCTAGTAATAGTACTCTGAGGACTCTAGTGACTCTGACTATTCTAACTACTTAATGCTACTGAGAAAATAGGGGCATTAATAGTACTTACCTCACCAGTCTACGCAATTCTTGAATTTTTTGGCTTGTCCTGATGTTGTCGGACAAATTGATAGGTGCACACACTAACAGATCTCCCTAGGTCCACCTGGATCTAGAACAAAACAGGACAAGACATGACTCTTTCCCTAAGTTGTAGCCATTGAATGTATTAATAGGAAGGAATAAGTGACATACCTTTATATCACTTCCTTAGGTCTCTATTGTTCCCTCTTCGCTTCGGTGCTCTTGTGAAGTCAAGTCCAAGACAACACAAACCAACCAAAGTGAAGATAGCAAAGTATATTCAATGTCAACCTATGCATATGATCAAGGAGTTACACAATAAAGTAAGAGTGAATTTATGGGAAAGGGAGATGTCTCTGTATCATATTAAATGAAAGTATAAGATACAACCTGATTGCCTTGATGTCTCAAGATTCCTTTCAGTGACCCTTGGTTCCAACACACACACTTTCTTTTCACTTGCATGAAGAAGATCCAACACCTCTTGATAGACCAAATAGAGCCTTCAAGCTTCTGTCCAAGCAGGGTTCTTCACACAATTCTTTCACCAATTATTCTTTCAATATTGCTTAACCTTTTCCATGAGAAACCTTTCAATATATATAAGAAGGAGAGATGGTTAAATGGATGAGGATGATCCCACCAAATCTAAGAAGTTAGTACAATGATAACCATGCGAATGTGAACTCATTTTCTAGAAGATCCCCTTCTAGAACCTTCATGACCTCTTCTTCTTTCCAAACTTAAAAATAGGTTCACACCCTATATATGGAGAAGAATGAAAGAATTTCACACCCTAAGTGTGTGTGGCCTGCGAGAATGAAGGATTCTCACACCCTATACCATAGGCAACCTACGAACTCATCTTAGAAATATGTTTTTGGAAGAAGACAGGAACCACTTTTCTCAGTCAAAAATTCCTTGTTGGGAGCTTGAATACATCACTGTTGAGACATCACTAGAGTGACCAAAATCATGTGTAACAGAATGCCCCCCAAAGTATGAGGCCAGAATCTGTGACAGCTGAAATACTTTGTAATCTGCATGTGTGTGTCAGAAACCAGGAGTGCACCTAATCGGAAACCTGCAAACAACCAAGCATCTACAAAATATAATACCAGTTCTGAGGTAGGAATTCCCATACTCAGATCACATATGAATGAAATCATAAATGTAGGTCATGGCCACCAATCATACACCGTGGATCCATGTCATCAAAATGCTACATAGCCACCAAGAATACACTGTGGATCTATGCTAGAAGACTTAAATTAAGATGACATAGCCACATGAAATACAAAGTAGATCTATGTACTGAGATAAATCATACATACTCCATCACAAACTGGATCAAAAAGATGAGGCCCAGGGTCTTCAATCCTGTCACCTGAAAGTACGAATCTAGCCATGTGATTACATGTGTTGAAGTCGAACATGGTAGAAACCACTTGATTACCGATCATTGATGAAACCATTAACAAGTGCGAGGGAAATCACCATTAATGTCAATGAATCCCAAGGTACACTAGTACAATCCAACGAATGTGAATAAATGATCTGAGGTCGAACACTCGACGGAACCTCCCGATCAGAGGTCAATAATGAAAACCCACGGTCGAAAGCGAGGAAACCTGCCATTGAGGCATGCAAGTTCCAAGGTACCAGATAATTTCTAAGTCTTGTTTCCAGATAATGAGTTGGAGTCAACGGAACAAGACTCATCATAGGAGGGGATTGATGTATCCCCCATCAATGACACAAAATAAGTAATAGATTTTGAGGATGAAACAGAGTATGAATACATGTTGAAATGGACACAGGGAAGGCCAACACAGTAAGAATGGACAACTACAGATGGTCGACTCAATAAAGAACTCGTGTGAACTTCTCTTGAACATTTGAATGACACGACCAAGGACTTGGTAGCACTGACTCAAAGACGACCCAAGATATGACCTTGTAGCAAATCGAACAAGAGACAAATGGATTTCCCAACCCAAATTTAAATGACGAATAGGGGGTGTCATGTTCAAGAGCAACACTTACTGCCATTAATACGAATACAAAAACAAATCCCATTCCCAAAATTTCCCCCACCATTTATGGCGAGTACCTCTTTATTTTTACGCAAGCTTAAGGAGGATAACATATGCTTGTTGATGTAAGCTCATCCTTCAGATGATTCCCTCGGAGTATGTTTAACGAGCCCTAGGAAGGAGTGGTTCGGTCCCATTATGATTCTGTCTATGTTTGTTTAACGAGTCCAAGGATAGAAAACTTAGGGGTTTTTCATGTTTTGAGAGTTTGAAAAACACTTAAAGAGAACTCTCTCAGTTCCTTTTTCGTAAAAGAGTTCGACAGGACCAAAAAAGTGATAAACTATCGCCCATCAAACGTTTTGTTCAGATACTTTTACGAGCGTGAAAAGAACAAGACCGCTCGACCATATTTTCGCTTTTATGGAGCGTGAAAAGAGCTAAAGGATACTCTTTTGTGTTCATCGTTTTCATGTTACCATGACGAGTATGAAAAGATGAGAAAATTATACTCGGTTACGTTCTGATGTATTTTCAAGCACGAGAACGAACGAAGACTGAGCTTGAGGTTTTTCTAAAAGCGCTAAAAAAGTAGTCGTACATGCGACAAAAGGAAAAAACACCCTACTCCTTCGTTTGGACTCCAAAGTTGCTATATCTGCAAAAAACCACACTCATAGGACTATTAGGACATTAGTTTTTATAGACAAAATAATATAAAAAATCAACAAAAATGGTAAAAAGTGAATAGAAATGGGTAAAAAGGGATTTTACCATTTCAATGTGATTTTGCCAAAAACTTTGCCCAATACACCTCATTTTCCCCCAAATTTATTTGCTCAATTGCGGGAGGCACAAGCAACCATTTGGTGAACCGTCTCCTCCAACGAGGTAAGCTCTTGATCGTTCACCTATTCCATGGTTTATTTTTAGTTTTTATTGGCAATTTTCAAGGTTTTAGGTCCATTTTAGGGCCATAACTTGTGCCCGAGCATTCTTGCAGGTTGGCCATGTGGGACCTGTGAGAATCTAGGATTCTCGTAGGAGGCCTTAAGGGCACCTGTGAGAATCTCGCACAATGATAAAGGGGCACCTACGGGGGGCAAAAAATGAATTTTAAAATTGTCTATTGCTCAATAAGAATGATGCCAAGGTTTGAAATAAGTTGTTGACCCTTCTCTTATGGCTCTTGTATAGGTGTATGACCATCATAATGTTGGAGTGGCGAGAAAGAGAACATGAGGAGGAGGATTCCATCGCCGGGAATGACCCAAGTACCATCACTACCCTCCGGGACTGTGGGCTCTTGAAATTCTTCAAGATTCCAGGAATGAGGGCGCAACTCAGAATGTTGGAGTACTTGGTTCATATGTGGGACGTGTTAGGATATTTAGACACTTAGGAGTTAGTTAAGACCTACTTGGTCTAATATGTCGTTAGGTAAAAGTGTGTTTCTTTAGTATGCATTAGTATGCATTTGTAGTTAGGCAATCCGACGGTCACGATATGTTCCTGACATAGAGTGATCCGACGGTTCATACTCTCCTCGATCTTAACGGCCATTAATATGTGGCTTAACACCCGATTGGTCCATGATCTCTATTTAAAGAGCATGGAGGGTCATTTTCCGATGATCGATTGTGATAAACTCTCTTGTAAAATCTCTCTGTAATCTTTTTCTTTGCATTAATAAACTGCTCCAAGTGGTCACGTTGGCTGGGGCCGTGGATGTTTCCCCATAGGGGTTTTACCATGTGAAAACATCGGTGTGTTGATATTTGATATGGTTATGTGAGTGGTTAATGAAGGTGTTCATCCTCTGTTGGAATACCTGTGTTGTCGAACATGGTATCAGAGCCTGTTTGAAGACCCGCTCCTATTGTAGATCGAGATCGTGAAGACGAGTTTCCTCATCTCCATTTTCTGGAAATTTTGTACATTTTGGGGCTGAAAGGACTGTTCCATTGCATCTGGAGCACGCTTTTCATTCAGGAAAACTTTTTTTTTCACTCGAAAAGGTTTCCGTTTGCCCAAGATACGGCCATTATAGTCAGAATCCGGAGGTATAAAGTCTGAATACGCATTTTTAAATTTTTGCAAAGTTTTGATTTTATTTCGGTTTGTATTTTTTTTTCCGGGCTGCTACTCTTTTAGATATGTGTATGCTCTTTTCCCCACGCCTTGTGCGATCTTAGAAAATCAGAAACAGATAGGAAAAGGTGCATCTTCCGGGTAAGCTAACCGAGATCTAACCCTTGTTGTCATCGAGAAGCGAAATTTTTTTCTTGTGTGAAAAGAGTTTTTTTGGAGCATGCTCTCC
>ML790048.1:1100782-1114120 GCA_009831015.1 Picea engelmannii | reverse complement strand
TTAGGTAAAAGTGTGTTTCTTTAGTATGCATTAGTATGCATTTGTAGTTAGGCAATCCGACGGTCACGATATGTTCCCGACATAGAGTGATCCGACGATTCATACTCTCCTTGATCTTAACGGCCATTGATCCGTGGCTTAACACCCGATTGGTCCATGATCTCTATTTAAAGAGCATGGAGGGTCATTTGCCGATGATCGATTGTGAGAAACTCTCTTGTAAAATCTCTCTGTAATCTTTTTCTTTCCAAGTGACTACGTTGGCTGGGGCCATGGATGTTTCCCCGTAGGGGTTTTACCATGTGAAAACATCGGTGTGTTTATCTTTGATCTGGTTATGTGAGTGGTTACTGAAGTTGTTCGTCCTCTGTTGGAATACCTGTGTTGTCGAAGTGGACCAATAATTGTTTCACATGGGAGTCCACATGTTGAACCTAGATATCGAGGATATCTATTTTCTAACAGGGTTATCATGGCATGGATACCATGCTAGTTTGACCAGTGGCCAAGGAGGAGGGCTCCCTATGAGTGAGTATTGTTTCTAGTATTGTGTTCCTGAGGCAGAAAGAAGCAAGGGCAAGGTTTCTATTTGGGGGGTCCAAGAATTGACCTTGCGAACCATCTTGTTCACTATAGCATGCATGGCCTGGAGCATAGCTCCACACATGGCTCTCCAGAGCTACTTTTAATACGCCATAGAGTGCACAGAGCCTCGGGTCTTCAACTAGTCGGATGAAGTTCTCCGCAGTATGAAGAGGCAATTGACAAAGTGCAGAAGGGGCAACTTGAAGCAGTTTGGGTATGAATCACTTTTGGTGTCCTTCCTCGAGAGGGTCCCATTACTGATATTACAGGTTGATTTGGGTTTACTAGCCCCACAGGATCTGAGGATGTTGAGGTGGTGCAACCTCATGGCTCTACATGTAGTAGGGCCTATCATCAAGTATAATGATTCATTTTTCTATTGGTTGTGGCCCCAGATGATGATGATTGACAACTACACATGCGTTGGTTTGGATTTCTGAGGGGATTTGGATTTGGCCCTACCTGAGGATGCTCAGTGGGGTGATTTAGGTAATAAGTACACATTTTTTTCTTTTCAAATGTTTTTGTGTTTATCCAAAAAATAATCAAAACATTACATATTTGATGACACAGATGTGGGGCCATATCGACCTCCGAGAACGTCTCCTATTCACCAACGAGGAGAGGCGGCTCCAGTGGCGAGATGGTATGCCGAAGACTATGAGGTAGTGGAGAAGAACTTAGAGGGGTTGACTACTGACATCCCAGATATGGCTATTGGGGAGATCCCTAGATGTTACCAGACTCATACTGTGGGGGTGTCTGAGTCTATCAGTCGACTGTTTCGTAGGGTGGCCTGAGCAGTCCTTTGTTATCGTGAGCATCATCCATGACACTATTTTGTAGAAGCCATGGGCTTCGTATTTTTGATATTTTGGTCCTTGGACAGAAACTTTTTGTAAAAACTTTTGATCATTATATACATATATACGGCTTCTACTGGCATATCTTGTGTTGTGTTATAAATGTAATGTGTGATTGGTTTATAAATGGCCCAAATGCATGTCTAACAGATAGTTAGCTAATGCATCAGTCAATGTATTTAGACATCTAGGAATGTGATGATACTCAATATAATCAAAATAATGTTCCAAGAGGTAAATTTGTAAAGATACCTATAATAAAGTAGGACTTCAAATAGCATAGACATTACTTAGTTGTAGTACTACTAGTTGCAAATTGAGTCGTATAACTAGGTGGTAGACGCCAAGTGAAATAGCATCAATCAACAATTCAACGACAGTGCTATATTATGTAGTATTATTGGTCGCATGACCTAGGAACACACCTCGCAGAATGATAAGTTCATTTGTAGGTGCATAAATTTCCCATGCAGCAGAAGTAAGGTTCTGAGTACTGCGGCTAGCGCCATCGGTGAAGCCAATGTGGGGTAGTGAAGACTCCGACATCTGGAAACCAAGCACAACATAACATAATCAGTCAAGGGCAGAGACCTAGATAACCGAAAAAAACATACTATAGTAACACACAAGAAGTATGATACAATAAAATACAAGCACTCATGCACGAGTGATCTTAGGCATAATACTTCTTTAAGTACAACCTGTTTCTGGGTTCAATCAAAGGGATACCATCGTATTCTACCAACTCGTAAGCTCCTTTCTCCAAAACTTGTCAGATGATATAAGGACCTCGCCACATAGCTTCAATTTTTCTAGCTCCTAGCATATCCCTATCTTGTTTGTACAGAATAATGAGATCACCTTTGGAGAAAATGCGTGGCCTGACATGTTTGTCGTATTGGGATTTAACGAGTTTCTTCTGGGATTCTATAACTAGGGTGGCATCATGACAGGTTTCATCTAATTGCATAAGATACAACAGACATTCTTCTTCAGCAGAAGTGTTTGGGAGAAGTTCGACAACTAGTTTTAGGGAGGGTATCTCACATTCAATCGACAAGATGGCTTCTAGACCATAAACTAACTGGAATGGTGTAAACCCAGTAGTAGACTTAACGGACGTCCGGTAAGCCCACAATGCCAAAAACAACATTGTGTGCCAACTTTTTTTGTGAATCCCTATCATTCATCGAAGCATGGTAATGAGGACCTTGTTTATTGCTTCGACTTGGCCATTGGCTTGTGGGTAATAGGGTGTTGAGTTTTCATGGCGAAGACCAAAATTTTCAGTGAGTTCAGACATCATGAAGTTTCTAAAGTGGATACCATGATCAGTAACGATGGCCTTAGGAACACCAAAATGAGCTATGATGTGATTGAATATGAATAATGCTGCAGTCTTTCCAAAATTGTCGAATGTTGGCATTACCTCGACCCATTTCGTAAAATAATCTATGGCTACAATAAGGTATCCATGCCCCCCAACTGAGTGAGGGTGACATGTCATGAAATCGATACCCTATTTCTCAAAAGGGTCAATGGACACCATAGGGTGTAGAGGAGCAGGATGTGATCATATTTTATGGTTGTAGGTTTCGAAAGCATGGCATTTTTGGATGGTGATTATATAGTCGTTGAATAAAGAAGTTAAAAAATACCCTGGATGTAAGATCTTCTGGGTAGTAGCATACCCAAACATGTGACCACCACAAGCTCTAGAATGGCAGTCATTTAGGGCTTTCTCGGCTTCGTCAAACGTGAGGCAGTGTTGAAAAATGGAGTCAATCCCATGACGATAAAGAGTATCACCGAGGATAATATACTGACGGGCTTGGTAGCGTATTTGATGGTGGTCAGTGCTAGACAAATCTGGCTAGAAAGTCTGGGTCTGGAGATATATGATGATATCTCCGTACCAAAGGTCATCAGAACTAATCAGGAAAAGGGATTCACCAGGTAATGCATCGGCTGCTACATTTTCCATCTCAAAGCAGGGAAGCTCGCATATCAACTCGACAAACCAAGGATTTCTTGGACTTAGTGCGTTCGAATTCTAAGTCAAACTCCTGGAGTATTACAATCCATTTGGAGTATTTCCCCCCTAGCAACTGGCATGTAAGAATGTGTTGCATAGGGTTGCAATTAGAAATTACCGTAGTCTTGCGAGAGAGGATACAGTGCCGGAAACATTGAATAACTTGGACGGCTACCAAGGCCAGTTTTTCAACATGTAAATACTTGGTTTCGGTAGTTGTGAGACTCTAAATCAAGTAATAAATGACATGTTCATCATGACAATCATCCTCCTAGATGAGAACCATAGCGATGGTATAGTCAGAGGCTACGAGGTAAAGGAAATAATATCGACTATAATCACATGGGGAGAGTAGTGGGGTACATGTCAAAGACATTTTCAAGGCTTCAAAATATTTGTTGGCAGTGGTATCCCATATGAACTCAGAACCTTTCTTGAGTAGTCGTGTAAATCCAAGGGTTAGCTCGGCCTAGTTTGGGATGAAACGATGAAGAAAGTTTGCCTTCCCTTGCAAACTTTGTAACTGGCGAAGTGAGGAAGGAGGAGGGAGATTGAGAATCACCTCAACCTTCAAAGGATCTACCCATATCCCTTGAAATGAAACAATAAATCCTAGAAGTCGGTCGAATTCTACGCAGAAAACACATTTGTGGGGATTCAAGCGTATATGGTAAAACCAACATCAAAGGAAAATGGCATGGAGGTGTATTGGATGATTGACATGGTGCATGGAATGAGAAAGTAAGTCATTGAGATATGGCTGAACAATGTGCTTGATATCATGAAATGCGTAATACATAACACACTTAAAATTTGTGCTGACATTCCTTAAACCGAAAGGGAGTTTCCGATAGGCAAAAGTGCCCCAACGACAAATAAAAGAAGTTTTGTGTTGGTCCATGGGAACGATATTGATTCGATTATATCTAGAGAAACCATCCATCAGAGAGAATATTTCACTTCCGGCACAATCGTTGACAATCTGGTCCACAAAGGGGGTAGGAAAGTTGTCTTTAGGACAAGATTTGTTAATGTCCTTATAATCAATGCACACACGGATTGTGCCTTGTTTCTTGTCGATCGGGACAAGATTGGAAACTCAGTCAGTGAGAGCCATTGGGTAAATAAAGCCATCTTTGATAAGTTTCTTGACTTCAAGCTTGATAGTGGCCTCTTTACGTGGGTGGACTGGATGAAGTCATTGCCGGACGGGTTTAGCATCGGGGTATGTCTTAATCTCATGTATCACAATGTCGGGGTCAATGCCTGAAATTTCTTCATTTCTCTAGGCGAAGACATCACAAAATTCTTTGAAAAGAGACTTGTAGGTGACAATTTCATTAGGGGAACACGAAGATCCGATATGCACATTTTCAACAATTCCAGGTTTTATGGATATGTCGAGGGGGATGGTGGGTGAGATATTACTTAAGTTCCCTTCGTAGAATAGATCATGTGTAGATTTGGGAATGGTAGAAATGACGACAATGGTCGATGGGGTCAAGATCCGTTGGTAACCCTCGATGGTGTGTTGTTCCAGGAAGAGGATGGAACGATGATGTCCATCATCCCAGTGGGTGTCTTCCATAAAAAACATAATCATCTCATCTATGGGGAAAATGATGTGGAAAGGATCTGGAGATAAATCACCAAGAGAGGGAGTAGTAGGGGTTTCCGATTGAATGGATTGATAAGCGGATTCAAGCAGACTTAGTGGCATTTCATCACCATAACGAAGATGATCGTCGGGGTTGGGTACCATCCATGGTTCATGAGACACAGGGGTTCCGTGAATAGAGGTGGAGATCATGTTGATCGAAGAGACAGACGGATGTGGAACATCAGGTGGTGGGATGGGGAAAGTACCCATTAACAAGGAGTCTTTAAGAAGACACACACTGACATTCTCGTATCCTGGAGGGTTTTTACAATGAACGATACGTTGTCGGTACGTGTATTGGAGTGGAAGAAGGCCAATTGGTTGACGATCACTACTTTTCCTTGATGTGGGAAACGTATGACATGGAAAAGAGTCGAGACAACTGCATGCATGGAATCAATCCAGCTACGACTGAGTAGAAGGTTGTAATCGAGAGGAGCGCCAAAGACCTCCACTTCAACTTGGACCATTTTTCCTTCTAACATAATAGGGAATGAAGGGAGGACACCATAAGGCTTAAAACTAGAACCATTGAAGCCTTTGAGTGTGTTGTGGGATTCAGTCAAAGGAGGAGAGTCGATGGCTTTCCAGTAGGTAATAGACATGACACACATCGAGGAACCCTCATCGATAACTGTTGTACAAATGCTTTTGTCGAAGACAATAACTTGTATTTGGAATGCGAGTTGAGGGGGTAACCTTGGAATGTGATCTTCCAAGTCAAAAATTATTAAATTCATATCTGTAGGGTCAATTCCACCAATAGCTTTCAACAGTTCCTTCTGTTGTATCGGAAAACTCTGAAGGACTTCAAGGGCTGACACCGTGGACGGTGCTTGGGTCAGGGCCAAATATTTGATAATACTGTAGTTCTGGGAAACACATGCATGGGGATTGAAAGTCAATTTTCGAACAACACCCTTTGGAGGAGGGCAAAGAACCGTATCTAGGTTTGGTCATTCGAGATGAAGAGGACCGTTGGTAGGTGGAGTCATGTGAGATGGTTGAACCAACGAAGGAGGTATCGCATCAACCTTTTCTTTGGAGGAAGAATAATCTTTGGCTCAAGTGGTAATTGTGATGTCATTCTTCTTTGAATCACCTGTACACATTAAGACATAGGATGTATTGAAGGGGGAAGGTTGGTCATGAATGACCAATTGGGCTTGTTGTTGAGAAGGGAAGGGTTGTGACAATACGGCCGGAGTGGGTGGTTTCATGTTCCCTTGAAGGAACTTTGTAACCTCGGCTCATCGTGGACAATCCTTAGTGTAGTGATCATCACCACAAATAATACAAGGGTATCGGGGTTTGCGCTTATCCCTATCGTTAATAGGTGGTGTTTTAGTTTTCTCAGTTTGTGAATTATTTTTGTCCTCTTTATTCTTACCCTTTCCTTTTCTGGATTTTTTTTTGTCGATGGGGGTTGATTGAACAGAATTCACCTCAGAAGTCTTACTGGTGGGAGGGGTAGGAGATGGATCATTTTGGACATTAGAAGAAATGGGTCTGGTGTTGTTGCTAGAGGTTTGGATGGAATGAGGTTGGGCATGGAAAGTTCCAATCACACCGTCAACTGCATGGGATGTAGTATGGGTAGTTGAAGTAGCGGAAGTATAAGGATGAGGCACATCAGGGAGTAAGTTGTAAAGAGTACCCATTTGTGAGTAAACAAGGTCTAGGTAATGGGCACAACTGATTGCCTCATCTTCGATGACCACTCCACCCATGACAATGTCACGACCGATGTCATTCATGAATGATTTTGTGAATCTCTCTACCAACAACTGATCAGGAAGTTTGAGTTTGATGAGACATCATCTTCGTCACCACTCATGAATGTGATCAAAGATATGGCTGGCCTTAGTTTGTTTGAAAGAACTCAAAATCTCAATTCCCATTTTGTAGAGAATTGGTAACTTGTAGTGGGTGAGGAAATCCATAGCGAGGGTGTTGAAGTCGGCGAAGAAGCCTTGTGGTAATTCTATATACCACTTTGTGGAAGAACCTATGAGGGTTCACCGAAAAAGGTGTAAATGAATAGAGTCATCCATCAATGAGTTGGATGAGCACCAAAGGTGAAAAGTCATTACATGATTGTTCGGGTACTCTCTTGGCTTACCATCGAATTTAGGTATATTGGATGGTAGTTTGGCTGGTATGGTGGGCCATTGAGGAGAGTGATGGATCAGATCATTTAAAATTCTCAATAGATCTGAAAGGTCCAGAGTGGCTAAGAAAGGTAACTGTCTATTCACATGCAGGTACTGGTGACTTTAGGGGGAAGTCCCATCGGTAAACCAGTGGGACCATAAGTAGTTTTCATATAATGAGAAAATTTGGGTAGATTCACTTGTTGGTGTGGAAGCAAGTAATTCATAGGGTTTTACCCTTGAACAGGGGAGTGGGGTAGATAATTCAAGCCCCAAATAGGATTAGACGTACCTGGATAGGGTTGGCCTGTACTAGGGGGTATGATGGAGCTAGCTTGAGGTTGTTTCCCCCCAGTTGGGTGAGGATTATGTTGTATAAGATGATTCCAATACTGGGCCAAGGATGGAGGTATTTTTTTTCCATAGGGTGGTTTTAGTGGGGGTTTCCCTCCAATTGAGGGTTGCATCCCAGTTGGGATTTGTCCTGCAAAAGAGGGTTGAGTTTGACCTCCTTGGTGAAATTGTCCACCAACAGGAATCTGGTAATTCAGTGTGAATGACAGAATGGTGCCACTAGGATCAGTGCCTCTAATCAAGGATGGAAGAGGTCCTCTAAAAGGGGGTGGAGGAAGTGTCGGAATGAAACTAGGAAGATGGTGCCCAGAAGGAGTGGAACTGCCAGGAGTCCCGGATGAGATTTGGGTAGGAGCAGGAATAGAAGCATTCAACGCATGGTATCCAAGTGGAAGTGGTGAGGTGTTTCTAGGTGAAAGCGGTGTGCCAATGGGGGATTGTCTAGCCACGGTAATATTGGTGTGAGGAATCATAGTATCTTTGTAATGAACCATTTGTAGAGGGAGAGTCAAGATGTGGTTAGCTCGCGGAGCTTCTGTACCAGGAAAATAATAAGAAGTAGTAAAAGGTATTGTGCCTAGATCAGACATTTTAGGAAGCTTAGGTACGACAGTGACATCAATGCCTGCTCCTAAGACAAAGAGATCCCATCTAAAAATGTCAGTGGTCCAAAAAGGATCTTGACCCTCAGGTCCTGGGAAAGGTCCAGTTGGTGATCCAAAAGACTGAACAACTAAGTCCCCAGAAGAATTCACTCACACAATACGTCTCTCAGAGTCGGGATGAAGTCGAAAGTCCTCTTGAGAATTGGTTATTCGGAACCATTCTAGAGAGTTAGTTCTTTCCACTTGTGGGGTGGCAACGTCTTGGACTTCACTCTATTGAGGAGAGCCCTCCAATGAGTTGGTGGGAAAGGGTTGAGAACCTTCCATATTTTCTGGGGGTAAGCCTTGCATTCTATGTGAACGACATGGAGGGTCAATTGTGATCGAGTTAGAAAATTACGAAGGAAATTCTATGGTCAACTTGGGTAAACAAACAACATGCAAAACCAAACAAACAAGACCTTCTAATTCCGAAGTCACTAGTTGGTGATGAAATCCAACATCGCAACGACGAGACAAGAAGGGGCTGGGCTAGGGTGGAAAAGTTACATTGACGACCTGCTTAATGGAATTACACCCTGGTGCAAGCTCCCACACATAATCATGGGTATACCCTCCAAGGAGCCCAAGTGATTTTGGGAAATGTCGATTCCAGGTACCATGAAGACTTGCCCCTTCATAGTCACCTTGTGTAAGACCCTAAGAAGATAGGCTACTAAGGTTACCACCAACAACAATAATGCCTGGGGGAATAGTCGATAGTCTAATCCACATGCAAGGGCAGGGTATCTAGCTCGAAATCAGCTTGAGAGGCTTCCACTCATCATTGTGGGTATACCTTCAAGTGACCCCCATAATACGTGCAATATCTACACCGATATCAACAAAGCAGGGTGAGTAACTCTGTCAATCTCGATGCGAACTCGGGTTTGACCCTTGTGTGAGAAGGGCTTCCTAGGACAAAATGCTGCAAATGGAATTTGACACTCCTTATCACAAGATGCTATTGTATGTTTTGTGCTTTGGAGAGTGTGTCTCACTACCTATTCCAAATCTCTAGCCTATCTAATGTTGGTGTAAAAGAGTCCTAGAAAAAGTTACTAGTCGAATTTTAAAATTGCACAATATTATTAAAGGCTGTTATTACTCAAAAGGAGATGGAAATGAAACTAATGTTGTGTGAGACTCTGAACCAAAAATGCATAAATAGGAATGAATGATACGAAATTTGTTTGATGAATCCTATCTACAGGAGGGAAAGAGAAGTTTTATGGAACAATGTGAACTATGATGTGTGATCTTCTCGGAAATGCGATATCAAACAACCATGAACAATGCAAATTCTCTATTGATTCTTTTTCAGTACTTGAATGCCAATATTGTTTTAATACAAAGTTGCTTAAAAAATAAAATTTCTTTAATTTTTTGTTAGAAACCAAACAACAGGGGTGGAACTAAGAAAAACAAGCAACCAACGAAAAAGAAATATACAACAAAAACCCAAACCAATCTTTCAATGAAGATAGAAATAACAAACTGACAAGACCAGTATTTTCAAATGCATATGGGTAACAATTTTTTAAGTAATAAGAAATTGAAAAGAACAAAAGATCTCAACTTTTAAACCAATCATAGGCTCTCAACTCAACAAGCACTCGTATCTGACAACTGGAGATTATATCCTTGTCGTGAAAAGGTCAAGAGGTAAAAATTGAGAAAACGTGATCAAGAAGAGCTTTCAATTTCCAGAAACTAATAATTCATGAGATTTGAAGTCAAGAAACATTCAATCACTGGCCAAAGAAGTTCTTCCTAGACACACAAACAAATCTGGGCATCTGAGGACATAAAAGGCTTAATCCAAAAAAATTGCAAGTGGTTTTGCAGGCTGGCAGTGGAGTACAGTGCGAGAATCAAGGATTCTCGCAGGCTAGACACAGGTAGAGTGCGAGAAGTTCGCACTGAACTGAACAGTAGGGTGCGAACTCTAGTGGTTCTCGTAGGCTATATAAGGGTGTAGTGCGAGAAGGCCTGAAACCAAGCAAATTTTTGAAAAAAGACAAAATTTTTGAAGGAACTTCTAGATCTAGGGAGTCTGTAAGGGTATCCTCAAGACTCAGAGATTGGTGGGAATGAAAAATGGTAAGCTAAGAGAAAATGGCCAAGGAAAAACAACCAAAAATGGGTTGTATCCCCAGTGGAGTCACCAATTTTTTTATCGGACAAATCGGTAGGTGCGGACACTAACAGATCTCCCTAGATCCACCTGGATGTAGAACAAAACAGGACAGGACACGACTCTTTCCCTAAGTTGTAGCCATTGAATGTATTAATAGGAAGGAATAAGTGACATACCTTTATATCGCTTCCTTAGGTCTTTGTTGTTCCCGCTTCTCTTCGGTGCTCTCGTGAAGTCAAGTCCAAGACAACACAAACCAACCAAAGTGAAGATAGCAAAGTATATTCAATGTCAACCTATGCATGTGATCAAGGAGTTACACAATAAAGTAAGAGTGACTTTATAGGAAAGGGAGATGCAGCTGTATCATATTAAATGAAAGTAGAATATACAACCTAATCGCCTTGATGTCACAAGCTTCCTTTCAGTGACCCTTGGTTCCAACACACACACTTTCTCTACATTTGCATGAAGAATATCCAACACCTCTTGATAGACCAAATAGAGCCTTCAAGCTTCTGTCCAAGCAAGGTTCTTCACACAATTCTTTCATCGATTCTTCATTCAATCTTGCTTAACCTTTTCCATGAGAAAGATTTCAATATATAGGAGAAGAAGAGATGGTTAAATGGATGAGGAAGATCCCACCAAATCTGAGAAGTCAGTAGAATGATAACCATGTGAATTCCAACTCATTTTCTATAAGATCCCCTTCTAGAACCTTCGTGACCTCTTCTTCTTTCCAAACTTAAAAACATGTTCGCACCCTATATATGGAGTAGTCTGCGAGAAGTTTGCACCCTAAGTGTGGGTGGCCTACGAGAATGAAGGATTCTCTCACCCTAGACCATAGGAAGCCTACGAAATCATTTTAAAAATATGTTTTTGGAAGAAGACATGAGCCACTTTTCTCAGGAAAAAATTCCTTGTTGGGAGCCTGAATACATCACTGTTGAGACATCACTAGAGTGACCAAAATCATGTGTAACACCTGATGAGGTTCTTCATCTTTCGCTTCCTCTACCCTAGCGGGTTCTGAATGCTCTTCGTCCGTTAGGTCTACCTCTTCTCCACTATACAAACCCTTGTCCCCATAGTTCTTCTTGAAGAGGCTTGCAAGATGAACTTCTCGGAACACTCTCCCACTACGTGTATGCCCAACCTCTCTATCGCTGTCAGTGTATAAATTCTTGAAAATTATCTTTTTCCAAATCTGACCAATATACTCTATCTTCAAGATGTTCTTCTCATGCAATAGCATATTGATCCTTGACTTCAGAAAATGTAAACAATTTCCTTTGGTTCCCTTGAAGAAATATCTCTCAGCCTGGCTGTATGAATCTACTCTGTCAACAACAAACTCTGTGATGTACCCTCCAATGGTGCTATCAAAATAGTGATCTACTACTCTTGACACGATGTTGTCAACTCTCTTAACCTTATTGATCAACACCGACATCCAAACTACAGGAGGTCTAGATCTGATCTCAAACTGGGTATCTTCTAACCTAGCTAACCACTCATATAGCTCCTGATGGATTCCTCCAAAGAAAATCTCACGTATATCAATAAATATATATCTCTCCAACCAATCCTCTATACTAATATTAGGGTTATTATTCTGGGCTTCAGTGAATTCCTTTTTTTGATCCTCTATCCACTTCTGAATCTCTGTCTTTGATGGAAACCACCTTGACATTCCCTCAAGAAGATTCCTGTCCCGGAAATGGAACCATTTGTTGGCACAGGGACAGACCCAGGGTTCATCTCCAAGAGCGCACCAACAAGCCCTAACTACTGGCCCTTTCGGCTACACCTACGAAGCAGATGCAGTCTCACCCAAAGCAAATATGGGAGGGTTGTAGGATAGAGATGTCTACAACCAAGGGAAATTTCAAGTGGATCTAATACTAGAACAATGCAACATGCATATATCACTTATCAACTTAGATCTGATCCATACATCTTATTAGATCTACCATAGTATTTAAATAACAATGTATCAAATGAAAAGAATAGAGCATCAATCACACATAACAAAAAATATACTTGGTTCACCCTCTCTCTAGGGCTACGTCCATAGAACTGTGCTTTATGATGTATTACGATGAAAGCATATAGTTTTGATCTTCACTCTTAGCCAATAGATCTTCTCTCTTCTTCTCTCTCCTCCCTGTTATCCACATTTTTGGTTATCAAGATGATATTATGATTATGTCATGATAATAGAAGATCAAACTCTTCATTAAGAAATTTTTCCTGAAGAAGGTTACACTTGTCATTTTCTCAAAAATCATATTTTGAAAGTAGTCTGCAGGCTGCATATATACTCGCCTGCGGAAATCCTTAATTCCCACATGTTGCATTAAGCTTGACTGTGGACTTTCCGCACTGTGTCAATGGTTAGGGTGCGGACATGTTTCTAACGGAAGAAAATGAATAAGTTCTCGATCCTTCTAGAAGGAATCTTCTAGAATTGTGAGTTGGAGTTCGAATGGTTGGCAAAATACTGACTTTCCAGATATCTTGGGATCATTCCCTATCCAAGTAACTAATCAATCTTCTCCTATATATTGAGGAGATTACTTATGGAAAGGGTTAAGCATAAGAACAAGAAGAAGCATAAGAACAAGAAGAAGCAAGTTATCTAGAGATTGATTGGAGAACTTGTGCAAGACTGTATGGAGGATTGAAGCTACAGCAACAAGATACAACAAGTAATCATATGTGGTTGAACTTCTTCATGCATGAGCAAGTGTGCGTGTCAGATCTAGGAGCCATCGAAAGGAGATCTACGACATCAAGGCTCAGGTTGTATATTTCTCTTTCAGATTAATACAATACATGAATATGTCCCTTTCCCATAATGATGATGTCATCTTATTACATGATTCCTTGATCACA
>ML790048.1:1079615-1094158 GCA_009831015.1 Picea engelmannii | reverse complement strand
ATGTCCACCATCCATTTCTCTTAGTTCATTCAATATCTAGATCTAGGGAAAGAGTAGTATTCTGTCACGGTTTGTTCCAGATCCAGGTGGATCTGGGGAGATTGGTCTGTGTCCGCACTCACGAATTTATCCATAAACACTCCCTACGCACCCAACTGCAGGGTTGATCTTCGCACCCAGCTGAAGATTTTACAATGCCAGAAGGATCTCGTGCTTAGCTCTTCTCTCTCTCACAACAATAATCACTCATGTCAAAACAATAAAAATAGATCCAATGAACTCGAACCAACCCTCTTCCCTCATATAGGTTCTTATTTATACATTGTACTCACTCACCGACATACTTAGGCCGAAACCTAGGTGTCAAAACCCTAGATACCAAAACCCTAGGTGTCTAAAACCCTCGGTCAACTTGACCCACATTTTCATGGCTTCGCCAGCCTATCTTTCCTTCCTTCTTGTGCGGTGCTCCAAATCATCTAATGATGGATTTTTCTTCTTTCTGAGTTGTCAAGAATCCTTCTTCCTTGCTTACCTGCCATCCTCAATATCCTCATCCAATGGATTGCTTTCTCAGACTTTGCCCCATCTTTTCTTCTCATTTTCTCACTTCGACCCAGTAACAATCACTATGTCTTTCATGTAGTTTGCATTCTGCCTTTTCTTCCTCAATATTCGCTTACTTCCATACTCAAGTCCCAACAAGCCTCCCAATTATAATAACATTTTTTTATTGTACTTGGTCACTGCATATTCGACCATCGATATGGTATTGGTTCAAGAAGACAATATGCTCGAACAACATGTGTTTTATTACCTAAGTTGACACCTGGTTGGGACATAACTCAACTATTCTCATTTTGAGAAGCTTGCGTTGGAAGTAGTGCATGATGTCCAATGGTTCTGTCATTATATTCCTCTTCATAAGACCATCGTCATTTCTGTTGTGAATATTTTTCAATATATGTTGACACGATGAGTCACTGGAAAAAATATCAGTAGATGGATTGTTATCCTCCTGGAATTTGACTTGGATTTTGTTTCTGCGAAATCCAAAAAGTCACTGGTATTTGCGAAACTCATTTTAGAACTTCCAGTCGAATCAAGTGATGTTACACCCAAAGAATTGTCTATTAAAGGAGATCTTTTTTTTATCGCATCTTTAGACCCCTTATATGGATATATACTAGTCTATCTCTATACTTTGAAGTTCCCTACTTCTTCTTCACAATACGAGCGTCGAAAAATTCATTGCCAGGCATGAAATTATCTCATACTTGATGACACTTTGTATCGTTGAGGTGTAGATTGCATTCTTCTTTGGTGCCTTGTACACGAGGAAGAAAAATGCATTCTTAATGACTGCCATGCTAGAGCATGTGGTGGTCATTTTTGTAGGTTGGAAACAACCCAAAAGATTCTACAATCTACTTACTTTTGGCCTATGTTAATCAAGGATTGCGTCGAGTCGGTCAAGAAGTGCCACCTATGTCAGATATTCTCTCGGAAGATGAGGGCACATCCTGCTCCCATGTTTCCTGTCATATTTATTGGTACCTTCACTAAGTGGGGGATTGATTTTACTACATGCCACCCGGTTTCATCCAGAGGGCATCATTATATCATCGTAGCAGTAGACTACTTCACAAAGTGGGTCGACGCTATGCCAACATTTAACAATGATGGTGAAACAACAACTCTCTTTATTTTTAATGAAATAATAGCAAGGTTCGACATCCCGAACTAGGTTGTCACTGACCATGGCAGTCACTTCTAGAACAAAATGATATCCGAGTTAACATCAAATCTTGGGTTGAGGAAATAACATTCATCACCCTACTACCCACAAGTGAATGGTCAGGTGGAAGCTATGAATAAGTCCCTCAAGACTATTCTACAACGAACGATCAATGCTGCCAAGTCAAATTGGCATTTGATGTTGTACTCAACATTATGGACCTATCGAACATCTGTAAATACTTCCACTGATTTCTCACTTTTTCAACTCGTTTACAGGCGGGAAGAAGTCTTGCGTATTGAGTGCCATATCTCATTTTTAAAGTTGTCAATAGAGTTATTTCCAGACACTTCATTTCTTGAGGAATGCCTATTATATTTCGAGTAGGTCAATGATCAACACCGTAATGCAGCCTTAGCCAATGAGGCTCACAAGTAACGAGTCAAGTGTTAATATGATCGGTCTGTTCATCCTCAGATTTTCTCTGAAGGTGAAATTGTCCTGGTCTATGACCAAGACAAGGATCCCCTGGGGAATTCCATTTCAATCCCATGTAGTTCATACCTTTCATCGTGAAAGAGGTCTTAAAGAAGGGCGCTTATCATCTAGTTGAATTTGAGGGAAATGCCTTGGTGGAGCCCAGAAATGGGATCTACCTCAAGAAGTATTACTCTTAGGTTGGTCATGTGAGTAACTTCTTGTACATATGTATAGTTCTTATATCGTCTTTTTATCTTTTTTTAATGGGCGTGTCATTATTTATGTCATCGTTTTCGCTGTGGTAGATGTCAAGTGAATCAGAGGTGTTCTTTGGGTTCACGAACGACGCTAGATGACACACTCAAAGGCTTGCTTCTACAGGTTGGGTGACATTCACACCTCAAGGCCAGTTGATATATTTTGGAGGTATCTGTCTAGGTGACACCACAAACAATATCGTCGAGTATAGCGCAGTGATAGAGTTTCTCCGCGAAGCTTTGTTGCATGGAATTTATCACCCCTGAGTCTAATTAGATGCTCAACTGGTTGTGTCCCAGTTAAATGGAGTTTACCACATTTATGAACCTACTTTACACCAACGTTTCCTTAGGGTACATCTCTTAGAATTCTTCTTTGATTACATTACATATATCCATGTTCCTAGGAGATTAAATCAAATAATAGATACTCAATCTAATCAAGTATTAGATTGGCATGTTACACACACATAAAAATAAGCACACACATACACATGTACATACATTTGTAAATAAATGTGATCCATAAGACATAAAATATGTAAATATATATATATATATATATATATATATATATATATGTCAAAAAGTGTGAGAGTACATAGGTGGGCACGAATGCCTCAAAAATAATATATGGTATACATCACGGGGCTTATGCCCTCAAAAATATACAAAGAGTTCCCTTGGCACATAATGAGTCCATCATATCTAAGCTCGGGGCCTGTTGGCCCTGTCGTAGTGAACAACGACGTTAGCCAAATGCCGAAAAGTTGGACCCAAGTCCATGGCACCCCAACTACATGAGGTTGCATGGATGGTGAGAGATCCTTGATCTCATCCATGGGAACTGCACGAGTGAGTGCGGTCTCAAAACTCTCTCAGCCTCTCTAGCTGGAGGTCCCCCTGCGACTGTTGGTCTGCTGACTGCTGCTTGTACTGGCTCTGGTCAAAGACGTCACTCAGTCCTCACGAAGTATGTCGGATGCACTGGTCCCACATTTGTACATAACAGATACATAGTTGTCAGTACTCTGATACATATAAAAAATATATATATAAAAGAAGCTGAAAATTAAATAACTTTAAAAAAACATACCTATCTCTCCTCGCTCCTCTCCAGGAGGTACAGGCATGTATGTATCTCTGGAGAAATTGATTTCAGCGTAGGGGTAGTCCTCTATCATTTGAATTTGTCATGCCCACTAGTCAAATAAATTTTCATCGAAGGCCTCTATGGTCCTTCCTTTCCCCTATCGTGGAAACAATGTTGCCCATCTACACACCGATGGGAAGGAGGCCACATCCCCCATACTATCTCTCTCGGACTCAGACTGGGCACCCCCTTGAAGAAGAACGAGCATAGAATAGTGTCAAACTCAAATTTCTTGCTGCTATGCTCACAAAAATCTATCAATTGCCTCTTCATGCAAGTAAGAATGGTTGTAATCCAGTAAAAAATATGTGCATCTAGGCACTGCATGGCACAATACATGTGCGCTTGGGAATCCTGCTGGAGGGCCATGGATCTAGTGATCCATCCAATGAGTAGTAGGATCACCTTCAATGACAAGTTGGTGATCTTGTTGATGGGAACTTGAGAACCTACATTCTTAGTGCCAGCCTCGCAGTGCATCCCGATGTAATCAGTGATGTTGCAGGGCCCAAGGGGAAATGTGCATAGATTAGCTGGTTCCCCTCTCCTCGAGAGGCAAGTTAAGAAGTATATATCCTCAGTCGTTGGAGTCAATGACTACCCCTCAATCATAAATTCCTCTGCGTCTGGGTGCCAGTAATCTGCCAAGGCGTTCAGTAGCTTGGGTTGTGCCCTCATAAGAGGACATCGAAAGAACTTCCACAACCCACATTGTTTCAATGTGGCAATGGAAGTAGGTTCCTTATCAACCAAGATATTGATTTCCTTGTGTTCCCTCTCTCTCTAGTGGACATACATCATGTTCCATAACAATTCAAAGGGGAGTTAGCTCTTACAGTTTTTATTTTTCCATGCTTTTGAGGGTGTACGTGGGTTGTTTTGGACATAGTCGCGTATGTACACAGGCATAGTTTTTTCTTCCCATGGACATATGCAGGCTATCGTTGGAAAACCTGCATACACATAGGTCAACCCTTTTTTAGGAGGGTGACCCCCCCAAAAAACCAAAAAGAATGCTAAAAGGAAGAATGGAAACGCAAGAGGGATGAGTTTATACTTACTTGGTCTGAGCGGAAGTTCATTTCATCCTCTAAAACTCCCAAAATCAACTTATTTAGCAAAGGGGTACTTTTTACCTTTTGGTTAATTTTTAAATTGCAATGGTGAAAATGAGCTGTCAACTTCTATTTATAGACTTTTTTGGCCCTTTTTGCCATTTTTTGAACCCTTCTGTCATTTTTTCTAGCTTAGAAATTATTTAATTTGGTTCTTGAGTTTCTTATTGGATGTTACGATGCACTTTGCCTTTTGGTTTGGTAACTTTTTGGGATATGGGTCACTTTTAAAGGTCCTTTGGTAAAATGTTGTTTTTTCCAACTTTTTGCATATAAGTTAGGATTCCACCTCCACTTTCTGCATCTTGTTGTTTTTTCCTCTTTTCCATAGGATCAATCCCACCGAAGTGCGACACAGAACCTTCATTGCTACTTTAGAAGTGTCGTGATTAGGTGGTAGAGCCTACATTTACATGGATTCCCTAGATATATCCTTGTTGCATTTTGGCATCCGTGTTGTCTTTGAATGACTTTAGGCTCGAGAGTCCTTGTTAGTCCTGTCATGATTATGATATTGAGCCTCATTCATCTGATGCACCATCACTCTTAGCCTCACCCTCGGGACTCCCAAAATGAGCACGCTTTGTTGTCTTTCAATCTCGCTTTGAAATCTAAAAGAAAAGTCCGACGAGACTACATTTATGCTTTTCAATCTTGTCTAGATTAACTGAGAAAAGTAACCTCTTAGAGTCTTCTTTAACCCCTTTTTAGACTCTTTAAACATGAAAATATTGACGAGCGATCTTGTTTCTCTTCATTCTCTCCAAACTAAAACATAAAGGCACGTCTGTCCGATGGTAGTTTACCCCTTTTTTGGTCTGGATGCTCAATTGTACAAATAAAGGTATACTCGAGGAACTTTGGTTTGCTAGAAGAGTATTCTCAAGTATAAGTTAAACCCTTTTTTGAGCATAAGGGACTAAATTTACAAAAAAGGAACATTCTCTTTGGTTTTGGTTTATCACATTTTTCGGTCCTTGGAGATTACTTACGAAAAAGGAACCCCCACAGAGTCCATAGTTAATCTTTTTTTAGACTCCCTAAAATTGAAAAGATCGTTGAGTGACCTTGTTTCTTCACACTCGTTAAATTGGTCAAGAAAAACATCTACTGACATGAGTTTACCCCTTTTTCCAGCCTGTAGATTATGGAGGAAAAAGGTACACCTCGGGAGATTCATCTAATCGGGAGATTTCTCCTCAGTATATTTTATACTTTTTTGGGCTAAGGAGACTAAATCTAGAAAATAGAAGTGAATCCATAGTTAAGCTCTTTTCAGACTCCTTAAAATTGAAAAGATTGTCGAGTGATATTGTCTTTGTCACACTCGTTAAAATGGTTTTGAATAAATGTCTTTTCGGTGCTAGTTTACCTCTTTTTCGAACCGACTAGACTATTTCCAAAAAAGGTACCCCGATGGAGTCTTCTTTTACATTTTTTCAGACTCTCTAAACGTGAAAAAACTACCGAGATTACCTTCTTTGGGCTCGTTAAAAATTACATTGAAGGGGGTTTCATCATGTCTTGCTAATCGCGTTTGCATCTCTGCATCTTTGGCCTAATGTCGGCTCCATGTTTTTGTCAACTGAACCTTTGAAACATGCCTTTTACGCAAGCCTTGTAGCACTTTTCCTGTTCGACCTGACACCTTGACCCATGGAGGAATTTTCCCCGAGTGTCCTTTTCCTGCACATGTCTCCTTGCTCTAAGCATTAGTGTGTTCCTTGTGCCTAGAACTAGTATGTTTGCTTGTGATACTCATTTCTCCTTTGTAACGTAGAATTCTTTTATTCTTTTTCAAGCTCTTTAAAAAATTGAAAAAGACTAAAAAAAAAAAAAAAAACCCAAAAAGAGGGGACAAAAAATATATATTCTTTTTTGGCAGCACAATGATTCTCCCTCGGAAAAATCACATCCTTTTCATTTTTACGTCAAGCATTGGGATTTAGTATGACCTTAGGAAGTTGTTCTCTCTACATAGAGTTGTGTCCTTCTCCATTTGGTTACTCTTCCAAACACATGGAGAGTTTGCGTTGCCTCCCGCATCATGAACTTATGTCAATGTCATGCTGATTGAGTTTGATCATATTTCATTATCTTGTCCAAGGGAAGTTTCACCCAACTTGAGTCGATCATTATGTAGTTTGTCTCTTTACCTCATTCCCGACCATCCCAAAATTCTAATCAAGTCCTTGTTAGGAATCAATAATGTTCTCTCCCTAATCATCGAGATCCTCTTGTCTTTTCTTGATGAGTCATCAAAGACCTATGGGTAGTGAATTCATACAATCACATTGTACTCCTACCTGAGTTTTGAAGATATTGAAGTTGTTTCTCGAGCTCTGAAGACCTCATTTCTAGCCATCGGTCATTATTGGCTTCTTGAAGATGGATACTATACTTGTATATCTTTGATTTTGAGATGTAGATCCATTGTGTATTGCTCGTGGATACACTTTATATATTTATATGACATGGATCTTCAATGTATTTGATTTTAAGCCATGATTTATTCCATCCCAAGCATGGGTATGCTCATCTCAGAGAGATAATTGTTATTTTGAAGATGGCACCTCCTGAACTCTGGTGTCGGGCTCACTCATTCCGTACATTGGTGAAGACTTTGTAATGTATTTAAGCCATAAGATGCTCTTATGACCTCACACATTAGGAGGCATCTGTTATAGCCCTAAATTTCTCTACACATGCATACCTGGACTTTGGCCCTCTTAATTGCATTTTTTTCCAAGCCATCATTGAGTTTCTCTTCTAAAAAACCCATTTTTTGAAGATGTACACACTCTGCACCACTACTTCCTGCGTACATACACTTTCTGCACCACTACAACCCATGTATGTATGCATGATGCACCACTACATTCTGCATATACTTGCAAAATTTGCAACAAAAAAAAAAAAGTTGCAAGGAATTCGTTGAGATTACAGGCTATTGGGTAGTTTCCAAACTAAACCACCACCTATAGCTCATCACGCATCCAAATAACCATAATTTTTTCATATAAAAGGAGGCGTTGGGGTCTCATTCCATCTCTAGACATAAGAATAGTGAAACTCTGCTCGTTTCACATCCCCTCCTTTCCCCAAGTAATTGCATCCCTTTTGTGAGAATTGCCCCTTCATTTCCCAATTATCCCTTCTTCCTCCATCAGAAGCCCATTCACTTGCCTGAAGAGATCCAAAGGTTGAGAGGCGAAGCCATAAAAAGGTGCACTTGGAGCTTGGTGAAGATGAGACTGGACCAGGTTCGTGGAGAAGTAGCCAGCTTTGATTGTAAGTGATCATTGTATTCTCAATAAAATAAATACTTTTCCTGTCCCAAATCATGGCATATTGAATGTTGTTAATGGTTTATATTTTGATATTCTAAAGTCTAACCCTTATTTGTATATGAATTGCTGCTTCTATCTTTCTATTTTTCTATCTTTGAATGCAGGCTAGCCTTGGGAGGAGGTTTGCAGTCAACGAAGATTTAAAGTGTGAGAGTATCATCACCAGACACAGAGTAGAGGTATAGTTACCCGATCCTTCTCATGTTTGTTTTTCTTGTATGAGTCTTGGGTATGTTTGGGGTAGTTAGAGAAGTAGTTGACGTTTAAACGGTTGTGATATGCCTACATTCTGAACCCTAGTGTAGTCTTAAGGGGGTGTTTTCCCACTAGCCAATGCCTTAGTTAGAATATTGGGAAGTGCCAAGTCTAGATGATCTATATCCTTCAGTGGCCTATGTGTTGTAGCTTCATCTACCTGCAACATCCCCTGGGTGATACATAAATTTTTACTATCCATAACTATGGTCTGCACTGTCTCTTTTTATGGAATTATTTTTCCTAAGAGGTTTTTTTTTGTTGTGCTTGATATTTTTACTGTGTTGTAGTAAGATGCAATTGTTCCAATTCATCTTTGACCTCTGTCAATTTCTTCACTATTTCCTCCCTCTGCTTCTTAGCATAATACCAAGATTTCATCATGTGATCCTACAATTTTTCTTCTACTAATTATGTATCATCCTCTATAAGTGTAAGTTGAGGAATGTCCTTATGTGCCTTCATTTTCTTACATTGTCCTGCTATCTGCAACACTGTTCTTTTCCTTAGCAATGTCTCTGTCCGCATGGTTTGAATTAGAATATCCAAATCTAGGAAATTTCCACCTCCTATTTCCTCCAACATAAGAATATTGGTATCGTGATGCATTCCTCCATTTATTTATTCTCCGTGCTCCTTTTATTGAGTTGAATCCTTTGGTATAGTGTTTTTCTGCCTTGGATTTTTAGTTGTTTTTCCACCCCCTGTTTCTTTTGTGCACTCTGTAGCTTTCATTGTGTTTACTACTGGGATAGTTGACTATTGTGAAGGTCCAATATCTACTTTTTTTTTTTAATTTTGGTACTTTCTTTGAGATTAGTGGCACCTTCCACTCTTTAAGACAATCCTTCATAGCCCATTGTACTTATTCCCTTGTGACAGAATATCTCAACTGTATACATTCCTTTTTAGGATCCTTCTTAGCCTAGATCCACATGTTATGCCTTGAAGCTTGAAAATTTTCTATTCCTTGATTTTCTCTCACAACTTTTGGTGGTATTCTCCATTTTTTTTCCATATTCTCCTGCATCTCATCATAGAACATGGCGAAAATATTAGAATTCTCCTTCCTTTTATTTGTATCTGAATTGTGCCATAAGTTTGTGTATTTTTATGCACGACATGTCCCTATCCTCTAGTAAAATCCACTGTAGTTTGGTTCTCCCCATCCAACTAGTGCTATCAATATGATTAGACATGGATAATGAAATTCTGAACCCAAGTTCTATGCATCCTTGCAATCATCCAAAAATTTGTTTACTAGATATCGATCCCAGTTAAGTATTCTTCCTTTTGAACACTACGCAACTACTACTATTACACCTGTAGGGGCTTCCTCATTTCGACATTTTCTTGAGAGTTTGCATGCCATCAGTTTTGTCGCAAACCTAGTTGTTGGTTCATTTGTTTATTTAATAATCATTCCCATGGATCTTCTGTGAGTCCCATATTTATTCTTTATCTCATTTTCCATGGATTTTTCTTTTGTTTTGTCATCCGAGTATTGCTCTGGTTTTTCTCCATCGGTAGGTAATCATGTGATTTCAGCAATTAAGTCCACATCTATGGATACATATCTATCCATCCATAATATGCCTCCATGTACTAGTTCTAGTAACTGTTTGACACATATGTTCATATCCTTTCCTCTCCCAAAGTGAAGAATATCCAACAAGTTCATAATTCTTGTGTTTTATAGCCTTGCAATCCATTGTTATGGCTCTAGTATGGGATCTCTTGATGGACCTTCTCCTTTACATTCCATGTAAATGTGTTGTGCAAAGTCAGGAAACTTCCCCATGTATGCAACATCATGGTCATCATATTTAAGATTATTAACAAAGAATAACATGTCATCACATATTTTAAGTTCTTAAGATATATGCAACAATGATAGTGTGAGATCCTTCTGCTTGATTGATGTTTTTATTGCTGCAGTTTTTTCCTTTTTCTTCCTTTTCCCTGTTGATGGCCCCGTTATTTCCACTTGGTTATCTTCCTCATTGTCCTATTCTTCTTCAATGCATGTGTTCTATTGGTTTGTAATATCTCCAACCTACTCTTGTTCCTCTAATTGTTGCGGTTGCTATGCTGCAAGGTGTTGCACTTCATCAGATTCTATATTCTCACCATCTTCCTCATTCATTTTTTCATGTGGTTGTGTTTCTCCTAACCTAGTTTGTTGGGTGCATTTTTATCTATTCTAGGGTTTTGTAGTTCTCTTTGTGGGTCGATTTCCATTTCTTTTGTTGTTGGGTTTTGTTGTTCCTTCTCTTCTACAAAAGTCATACTAACTGGTTCGAATACTAGATATGGAATGGCGTCAACATCCATGACTCCTTTATGTTGATTTAGGTTTTCTCCATCGACTGTTATGTATTTTGCAGTCCTCGAGGATCTTCACACTTTCCTTTCTACCTAACTGGGATCTCCAAGATTCAGGGGCACCATTTTGCTAAATTTGGAAAGGGTTTCTCTGAATTGTAAGTGAACACCGCGAAATCAACCACTCACACTAAATTTTATTCCTTGGTGTTGCGCCTCTTTTTTTACCTAAATGAGAAAAACAAAGGTGCTTACAAGATTAGTTGGGTTAGATAAGAAAGACAACAGTAAAGGAAAGGGTTAGAAGAATAAACATAAAGGACTAAGCTAAGAATTAAACTAGGAAAGGAAAAAACAATTAAACTATTGTGCATAAGGACAAAATAAGAAGAAACAAACAAGATTCATGTCACCAATGGAAAGGATTGCATTCATGAAAAGAAAAAACCAAAGAGAAAGGGGACTTTGGGTCCCTTCCTCCTCCAAGGGAGGGCTCTTGGACCGCCAAGATTGAGCTCTTCTTACAACTTGAAAAATTGAAAGAAATGGTGAAAGAATCCCAAGCTAACCCACTCAAAAGGTGATGTGGATTGCCCAAATGGAATGGTGCTAGTATTCTCTTGATGAGAAAAAAGGTTTCCCCAAGAGAATAGCAGCAACATAACCTTGCAAATGAATTCCTTGAAAATATAGTGCACCCATGGCCTCCTTTTATAACATATCTTTGAGGCATTATGAAACCAGTTCTTAGTGTGAACAAGGGGCCCTTTAGAGCACCCCTAGGTCTTTGACCAACCCCCCACTTGGATTTAGCTAGGATTTGAGGGTCAAATCGACTTGGGAGTTGAACCAAAAGTGGGTGAGGGGCCGACAAGAACCATAAATGCGTTGTTCATGGAAGTGCGCGGATTTTGCTATAAACAGTCATGCATGTGCGCTGGTTTTCCTATATAGAGTAGTTCATCTTGAGCATGTGCACGGGTTTTCCTGTATAAAGTAGCACATCTTGGGCATGTGTGTGTGATTCCTTTGGTGAATTTGGGCACTTCAAATTTTTGACCCAATTGTATAGTTTTTGCCTCTTGGACATGCATTTCTGAAGCTATGGGTGAACTAATAGGTGTTTGGAGATGATGGATTCCTGTAACCATTTTTCGGATGAAATTTCAGTGATAATATATGCCCCCTGATGGATGAGGTTAGGAGCATATGTATAGCCAAAATTCATAAATGTTTCTTCTACTGAGAGTATCATTGTAAGAGAGAGAAATAATGAGATTATCAATAGCGACCCGTTGGAGGGAGAGGGGAACCTGAAGAACCCAAACTTTCGTAAGGTGTAAAAATAAACTGTGTACACACGAGGTGGGAATGCCCCATGCTCATTCTATGTAACTCAAAAATGTGTAATATAGTAACTAAAACTGTGTTTTGGTGTAGATCACTGCAGTGCCCTTCAGGGCAGTTTGATAATGACAAAGGACAATTTTGATGGTGAGCAAACTCTGAAAAAAGGTAAGGAAACCTATGAGAGGTGTTGATGATACTCAGGCATTCATAGCCTATCAAATTTCATAGGTCTTCGGCATATATGAAAATAAACTGCAATAGTCGAAAAGTAAGACCCACCGCAACATGAGAAAGAGTTGAAGTTGAATGTCATGGGGGTCAACGACAGCAGAGGGCAATGATGGTTCTATTTGTGTCGTCCGAGACACCTCATTGTAAAGGTAATGAGAGTCAAGATATTGTCTCCCTCTTGGAAACTGTTTTGATGTTGACAGAAAGGGAGACGTGACTTCGAGAAGTGGAGGGCTTCATGAAATTTACTTGGACAAAATCATGAACTGATGAGGAACATGGATGAAGTCAAGGAGTAGTGAGACGCAAGACTGCCTTTGGTTGGGGAGCGGTGTAAAGTGGCAGCAACCATTAAACTAAATCTACTGTAAGGGAAGCATCTAGATGAGGGTAAATTGTGCCAGAGGAATGAAAAAATGGACAAGCATAGAGATCAAAAATGTTTATGGACTTGTAAGATACTCGAGGTTTATGGATAATGTCAGCAAGGGTAGGATTTAAAAAAAAAAAAAAAATTCCCCAACCAAGGACAAGATGGGTTGCTTTCCAGGAAAAGAAGTTCACCAAGGGTGATGACAAAAAGATATGTAAATGCTGGAAAGAAAGGATTTTTACAATTAAATGAATAAAGAATAATTTGGGATGAGTGTACAAATATAGAAATGGGTGCCCCAGTGCTAGATGGTTGGGCCAGTTAGGGCATAATTTACGTGGAGAACTAGTGGAGGTTTGGGGCCCCATGGATGGGTTTCTATATGAGGTAAATGGAATGGAGGGAAATTTGTGGATGGGAAAAACTGATTGTGGATGAAATGGATGGTTAACGATACTAGGGAGGCACAGTCCTGGAAGAGATAACCTGGGATTCCATTGGGAAAGTTAGAAAAATGAGGAGAATGAGTATGTGGTTGATTCTTGGAAATACGTAAGACTATCAAGACTCCCATCCCTAGGGGGTAAAAGAAACATGAGTGTCAAAGTTCCAAGGGGGATTATGAATGGGAAAACTCATGTGGGGGACAGTGCTACTGGGTGACTATACCAAAATGCAGCAGAGGTGATAGTACTGCAGAGCTAGATGTAATGATCCCAAGCCAAATTATTTCTTGGAATCACTAACTACTACTAATTTATTGAGTTATTAAGTGCATACAAGATTCATCAACACATGGAGATCACAATATATTCAAGATGTAGAAGCACAAGAAAAGATCTGACCTTTTTATTATGAGCAATGTAAGATCAATAAAATAGATGGTTGATCTAGCATAAACCTCAGATGGTCGTACAAGAAATAGATATGAGCTTCTACAAAATGCTCCCGAAAATACAAAATAATCCTCCAAAGACTGGATATACAATGAAGACTAAATCAAGCAGATTTGAGTCATACTAATGCTCAACCTCCAAGCTGGAAAGTGCCATGTCCTGCTAGAATGTTGAAGCCCTCAATAATTCTTCCCTACTACCAAAAGTGTCCAATCATCTGGAGAAATATGCCAAATGATATATCGGGCAACTGTAAGGACAACCTATATGTCCAAATTCCCAAATCCACTCTCAAACCCCGTAGATCTGAATTTCCCACTGAATGGGGTGCCCCACTGGATGACTAAAACCCTAGCTGGTTCGGCCCCAATGAAGGAGGCCTCCAAATGATCTGAAACTCTACAAGAATATAGATCGGGCTATGAGAATCCCATGGGAGAAGTTCCAGACTCAGATCTCAAGCAGATCTCTCTAGATCTGATTTTTACTAAATCACAGGATGTCCCCTATGGCTCCAAGATGTCCCAATCTACAGACAAATGTAGAATGATGATAACCCTCCAGAAAATCCCTCAAACTGATGGTCCTGCCCCTACAAACAAAACCCAACTGTCAGAATGGCTCCAGGCTCTCAGGATAAGATGGATCGAACCTCCCTCTAGATGATGGTGCGCCCTTACTGGAAACACAAGAACGGTACAGCCTGCTACCTTCTGAAGTGCTAGATGGAGATGGGCTAAGACTAGAATGGTGTGGAGGAGTCTTTCATCCCTGAGACCAAGATGTGGAACAAGGTGAGTGGATATTTCACCACTGAGTTAAGGGTTTGTACAACAAAACCCCCAAAGTGAATTCTCAAGAGAAATAGAAAATGCTAATCCAAAACCAGAATGAGTAATAGGTGCGCCCCAGCCTATTACTTATACTTTTCCTTCTAATTCTCTGTTGAGTTAGGTTAACTCCCAGGGTTAATCTTCTATTCTTCTGTTGAGTTATATTTTACTCCTTTATCCTTTTCCT
>ML790048.1:1045496-1074397 GCA_009831015.1 Picea engelmannii | reverse complement strand
TGTGCCAATTTTTTAATGAATTAGGTGTCACCTTGCTGCATGTGGACTTTGCTTGGTCCTTACAAGTCTTTGATTACCTATTTAACTAAATGTCATTGGTACAAACTTGCGGAATTCAAAAGTCCCTAGGAAGCTAGCATGTGGACGTGTGGGTCCTTTAATATTCCTTTAACTCCCTAATGTGATTTAATCTAAGAAAGTTTTGAAACTATCCTAGATTGTGATCATGTGGGCATGTATGGGCCCGTTACAAAACCTTTAAACTTCCCTAGTGATTTAATCTAAGAAATTAAATTTCAACACTATCCTATCTTTGTAGCATGTGGGCATGTATGGGCCCATTACAATCTTGAGATGTGTTTCGAAAAATAAACTAAGAGGAGTCCCGAGGGGGCTATTGTCCTTTCCTAAAGATTTTATTATTATTATTATTTTTATAAGGGAGATGAAATTGTCTTTCAACCTCTTTTTGATTCTCAAGATCGCTTTGGAGCATGAGAGGAGAGCATACTCAACATTTGATATCCAATTTCTAGTCTCAATGCAAGTTTTATATGTGATGTAGAATGATTCCAATTTTTAGTCAAAGCAAACCATCCATGTGGCGAAATAAATAGCAAAAAGAGGAAAAATAATGATTTTTAGCCCCTAACTACCTATGTGTTTTGACTAATCCCTTTATATGAGAGGGAATGTAAGTGTGGTTCAGATTACAACATGCATATAATCATCTTTAAGAAGGCTATGGGCCTTCAACAGATAATGTGTGCTTTCTTGCACAGGTGCGTGGTTTTCAGACTGGACAGAGGTGCTTTGAGCGCCAATGCGCGAAATGAAAAAGATTTTTGAGTGCAGGTGCATAGAAGGCACTGAGTAATGCAGTGATTTTAGCGCACGTGCACACAATGCACGACTGTGGGCCAACAAACCCGCGCACAACTGCCACATGGCCGTGAAGAAAATTCTGGATGGAATTCTTTCAACTCAACTTTGAATCTAATGTTTTGCAGGTCGTCTTGGGCCGTTTATGGTACCTGCAAGTTAAATAAGTAAAAATAAAAGCTAAAATAACCCAAGTGAGGTAGGAAATTGATACCTTTCCCCAGTGGAGTCACCAATCTGTTGCACCTCTTTTGTCACCTAAATGAGCAAAACAAAGGTGCTTACAAGCTTAGTTGGGTTAGCTAAGAAAGACAATAGTAAAGGAAAGGGTTAGAAGAATAAACATAAAATACTAAGCTAAGAATTAAACTAGGAAAGGAAAAAACAATTAAACTATTATGAATAAGGACATAAGAACAAGAAACAAACAAGACTCATGTCACCAATAGAAAGGATTGTATTAGTGAAAAGAAAACACCAAAGATAAAGGGGACTTTGGGTCCCTTCTTCCTCCAAGGGAGGGCTCTTGGACCCCCAATATTGACCCCTTCTTACAACTTGAAAACTTGAAAGAAATGATGAAAGAATCCAAAGCTAACCCACTCAAAAGGTGATGTGGATTGCCCAAATGGAATGGTGCTAGTATGCTCTTGATGAGAAAAGAGGTTTCCCCAAGAGAATAGAAACAACATAACCTTGCAAATGAATTCCTTGAAAATATAGTGCACTCGTGGCCTCCTTTTATAGCATAGCTTTGAGCCATTATGCAACTAGTTCTTAGTGTGAACAACAGGACCTTTAGGGCACCCTTAGGTCTTTGACCAGCCTCCCACCTAGATTCAACTCGGATTTGACGGTCAAATCAACTTGGGAGTTGAACCAAAAGTGGGTGAGGGGCCGACAAGAACCATAAATGCGCCTTTCATGGAAGTGCGTGGATTTTACTATAAACAGTCGCACATGTGCATGGGTTTTCCTATATAAAGTAGCACATATTGAGCATGTGTGCAGGATTTCCTATATAAAGTAGCACATCTTGGGCATGTGTGAGTGATTCCTTTGGTGAATTTGGGAACTTCAATTTTTTCACCCAATTGTATAGTTTTTGCCTCTTGGACATGCATTTCTGAAGCTATGGGTGAACTAATAGGTGTTTGGAGATGTTGGATTCCTATAACCATTTGCGGGGAAAATTTCAGTGATAACACTTGGCTCTTATTTTCATAAAGTCATAATAAGTCTTTTTTGTTCGTGTTTTATACTTTTATAGGTCGTTCCATAAATTCCCTATCGTGCTAGAATTTTTCGATCACTGCTTTTTCCTTTTCAGGTTGTTGATTAAGGTTGGTTGTCATTGATGTCAACCCTTAAAGAAAGCCCCGCAACACAAAGGTTTGGGTAATGGACCCAATATTTTTTTATGTAAAGATGACTCATTATTGTCTTTTAATGGTTCATAAGAAGTAAAGATGGATGAACTCCAAAGTGGTCCCCTTATGGTGAAAGCCCTCATGGGAAGACGCTTTGCGAAGTAAGAGAACCCATGCTTAATTGTGGAATAATGAGATGAAGGACAATGAATTTTTTAGGTAAACTATCCTATATGGATATTTCTTGTCATTCCATTTCCGGTGGTATGTGGAACGTCACACAACTCCTCATAGTTAGAGAGTTATGGCCATGAGAAGTTGGAGACCCCGGGTTTGGGTAATGGACCCAAGTTTGTTTGATGGATAATAGTATGAGTTATGATATATTTTCATATACTAATATTCTATATGGATAGTACATGTCATTCCATTTATTTTGGTATGTGGAACGTCACATAACTCCTCACGGTTTGAGAGTTATGGCCTTACGAAGTTGGATGACCCTCATATGTCATCTAGAAGCCCCAAAATGTCAGAGTAGTCAAAGTGGTTTAAGAGTTTTTAAAAGGTATGTAATAAAGTGAAGTAATGAGTGTATTATAATTCACAGTGAATACAAAATACATTATTTCAATAATAAATTTAATGGAGAAATTAGAAGTGGGTTAACCCTAAAATAAGGAAAGTGGGGCCAAGTGACCTAGAAGATGTTTTAAAGGAAGCTACTTGGAGAGTATAAATAAGAGGCAAGGCTCTCTCATTTTAATCACACTTGAGAATATTGAATATATATAGGTTTCTGAGGTATCCAAGGATATATAATCCGAAATTCCAAGGGAAGGTGAAGAAAAGAAGGCTGAAATGCAAGGAAGTATAAATTCTTTTGATGGTGCTTTCTAAGGTATGTTATTTACAGGTCATCTCACCATTTTCGCTATAACATTTTTTCTAAAATTATTAATAACATGAAATTGATATTCCATTGAGAAAAAATATTCAAGTATCTATGGTAAAAAATTAAGCTTCTGGGTCATTGTATTTTTGGAGTTACACTCCCTGGAAAATAGGGTTTGTGGCTAGTCCTGAAACTAGTCAAAAACAGGTGTTTCGGGTAAAAACGTCATAACTTCTTCATAACATATACAAATTCAGTGAAACAAAATGTGTTGGTTAGGGTACAGTCTTAATTATTTTTTGTAATATTTTCAGATCAATTCAAAAAATATTCCGTGCGGGGAACGCTCTACAAGGCCGCTCTCTATAATAAGCTAGAATTCAGAAAGGTATGCCATTTTTTATATAACTCATTTTCTAAGAGGTTCCAAGTAGTGAAACCTGGAGGAATTGCATAAAACACACTGAATAACATTGTGTATTGTTTTCAGATATTTATACATTACAGGTACAAAGCTATGATTACTTCAAGTTAGGGTTGTTGACTAATCCAAAACTAGGCATGTGAGACTAAAGAAAAGTTTGATGAAAATGCTAGTCTCTTTTTGTTGAAGTTAAGAAAGGTTTGCAAGAATGTGATAATTTACACTAGGTCTATTACAGAGATACAAATCAGATTTGGATGATGAAATTGATGAGGTCTTTTGGTTGAGGTACATGTTGAGTACATGGCTAAGACAAGTAGTTGATCAGTTGGCACATACATGAGGTGTATAGTTGATGACGTTGGTACATATTGATGAGTCATAGTTGATGAGTAGTTGAAAAATGATTGGTACACACTTGGTACATGGTTGGATGCACTTGTCTATGGTACAATTTTATTACAGGTTATTTGGTACAGGTTGGTGCATGGTTGATGCACTTGTTTATGGTACAGGTTGATTACAGGTTGAGGTACAGGTTGATGCATGGTTCAGATTTATTGGTACATGTTTACAGCGGTATATCTCATAGTGGCAGGTTGACAGTGGTTCCATCATTCTACTTCTACTCCAGGGTGGCAGGATGGGGCAAGGACAAGTGGTTGTAGCCAGAGAACATAGGGGGTTGTAGCCTCCTTCTGGTTGTAGCTAGAGAATTGGGGAGTTGGAGCTTCCCTCAGGTTTTATCCTGAGAAACTAGGGGGTTGGAGCCTCCTTCTAGTTGCAGGTGGAAAACAAAGAAAGTTGGTGCTTTCAATGAATGTAATTCTTCAAGACATATAAGAAAAAGAATTTCGTGGTTTTCTCCCGATTTGGGTTTCCACATAAAACACTGGCGTACTATGTATGTGTATGTTTGTTCATTTTTTCATTGCTTATTTACTCTACAGTTATTGATTGATAATGCTTCATTTATATAACACTTGGATTATATGGTTAAAAAGGATTAAATTTCTCTATTACTGATTCACCCCCCCCTCAGTAATCCAACAATTGGTATCAGAGAAGGTTCCTTCAGAAATTAGTTTAACCATTGAAAGGTAGATCATGGAGTGTACCAACTCATATAAAAATGGAATACCACAGTTTGATGGATAGAAGTATGCTTTTTGGAGCATAAGGATGAGGACATATATATAGGCACATGGATTTCTAGTTTGACAATCAATTGTAGATGGATACACATCAACAACAGTTCCACCAACAAATGAAAAAGCAGTAAAACTCGGTGAGAATAATTCCAAAGCCACAAATGCACTTTTGAATGGTCTCAATGATACGGTATTCACCAAAGTTTCACATTGTAAATCCACTAAATATATTTGGGACAAGCTTTAAATATTTATGAAGGAGATACAAAAGTCAAAGAAGCAAAGCTTCAGACTTACAGAGATCAGTTCGAACAACTAAAAATGAAGGAAGATGAAGATATCATAGCCTACTTATTACGAGTCAATGAAATAGTGAATGCAATCATAGGATTGGGAGAAGAAATTGAAGAATATGTAATTGTTCAAAAGATACTAAGATCTCTTCCTATGAGATTCAACCCTAAGATATCAGCACTAGAAGAAAGATCGGATCTGGACTCAATAAGAATGGATAGACTGCATGGAATCTTCACAACATATGAAATGAGAACTAAGTAGGATAATTCATATGTAAAAGAAGCATCCTTCAAGGCATCCAAAAGATCAAAGAAAAAGAAAAAGGAACAAGAAGAATATAGTAGCAGCAATGACGCCTTAGAAGATGATGAATAAGTGGCCAACTTCGTCAAAAGAATGAACAAGGGAACCAATGGTAGGTATAGAGGTAAGCTCCCTATAATTTGTTTTAATTGAGATGGTATTGGTCATTTTTCTAACAAATGTCCTCATAAGGAAAAGATAAATCATGAAGGTTACTCAAAAGGAAAACACACATATAAAGGAAAAAGAACTACAAAGAATGTTTTCAAGAAAATATTATACACCAAAGAAGACATCTCATCATTAGATGAAGATGAAGTCAGTGACAATGAGACAGGAAGAGTTCTATTCATGGAAGTAAAAGACTCTAACAAAGAAGACTCCGAAGAAGAATATGAAGAAGCTGAAGAATAATGTGAAGAAGTTGAAGAAAAAATTGAAGAGGCAGAAGTTGAATATCGAGAAGAATTAATGTGTGCCATAGAAGTTATCAGAAGAGAAAAGAAGAAAAAGAAGAAACTACAATAAGAACTAGACAATAAAAAAGGACACTCAAGAACTAGAACAAATGATAACAAAATTGAAGGTTCAAATAGAAGAAGATAAAAGAATTGAAGAAGCACTCAAAGAACAACTAGAAGAAAATGACAAGATCATTGGAAACTTGGAAGCAGAGGTTGTCACACTAAGAAAGGATATTCAAAAGAAAAATATGCAGAATACCTCAAAAGTTCTAGATGACATTATCAATAGTCAAAAATCTCATCTTGACAAGTCTGGACTTGGATACAATCATACGGAAAATGGATCAAGCTCCAAAACAACAGAGCAAGAAAAAAATCCAAAGATCTATGCAGAAACAATCAAAGAGGATAGGAATATATACAAGGAAGATTACAGGGACACTCCTCCACCAAGAAGATTCATATTTAAGAATCAACAACACACAGAGAGGCCTCAAGAAGAAGAAGGATTCATAAAAGCACCTCCTTTCAGAAAATCTTCAACTCTTAGGTATCAAACTATATGTTTTGGTTTATTTTATGCATGTAATAATTTTGGACATAAAGCTATGAATTGCAGAGATAACAAAAGGAACAGTAACAACTTTGAGAGTTATACACAAAGGGATTATTCAAGGAGACCTAGTGACACACAAAGAATAAGTTACAATAGGTTTGAATCTTTGAGCACTGAAGTGGAATGTTACAAATGTAACAATTTTGGACACATGGCCAAGGATTACAGAATGACAGTCCCTCCTAAATAACCTCAACATAATAACAACAGTCACAGACAAGAACCTTAGAAAATGACATGGATAAGAAAGAAAGATCAGTATAACAATGAAGAATGCACAGTCGCTCTACAAGCTAAGAAAAAAACACACGGTTGGTATGTTGACAATGGATGTTCAAAACACATGACAGGTGATAAAGACAAATTTCTTACACTATGAAAATGAAAAAATGGATCAGTCTCCTTCGGAAATGATAATTCATCCAAAATCATTGGAGAAAGCACAGTCTGAATTGGGCACAAGAATGAAAAGGAAAAAAATGTTCTACTGGTAGAATATATGAAACATAATCTTCTAAGTGTGAGTCAAATTTGTGACCAAGGTCATAAACTTACTTTTGATTCAGAAAAGTGTGAGATAAGAAAAGAAGGTTCGTGGAAATTGGTCGGTACAGCTGCAAGAACTTCAAACAACATATATGTGTTAAGTGAAATTGGAAATGAAAAGTGTTGTCTAGGAAAGGAAGATGAAATTTGGCTATGGCATAGAAGAATGGGTCACATGCATTTTGATAAACTTGTCAAAGTCAGCAAAAGAGAAGCAATCGGAGAAATGCCCCAGATCACGAAACCAACCAACACTTTATGCAAGCATTTTCAACAAGGAAAACAAGCAAAGACTAGGTTCAAATCAAAGGAATATTCAACAACAAGACCACTGGAAATTGTGCACACTGATCTAGTTGGACCAACTACAACAAAGGGCTTAAAAGGTGAAAAATACGTTATGTTATTAGTTGATGATTATACAAGAATGACTGCAGTTTGATTTCTCAAGAAAAAGTCAGAAGCTTTTGAAAACTTCAAGATCTACAAGGAAATGGTTGAAAATGAGATGGATTCAAGAATAAAATATTTGAGATCTGATAATGCAGGAGAGTTAACTTCAAAGTAATTTATGGACTATTGTAGCAGTCATGGAATAAAAAGGCAATTCTCTGTTGCTAGGACACCTCAACAGAATGGAGTTGTTGAAAGAAAGAACATGAAAGTACAAGAAATGGCTCGAACAATGCTAATGGATTCCAAATTGATAGATATATTTTGGACAAAGGAAGTGCATACAACATTTCACATTCAAAACAGAGTAATGTTCAGAAACAAAATTAATAAAACTCCCTATGATCTATGGAAAGGAAGACCAGCAAATGTGAAGAACTTCAGAGTTTTTGGAAGCAGATGCTACATCAAAAGAGAAGATGGCAGAATGGGAAAGTTTGACTCTCATGTGGAAAAAGGAATACTTGTTGGTTACTCAAGTACAAGGAAAGCATACAAGTGTTACAATCTAACATTGAACAAAGTTGTGGAAAGCATCAACGTAACAATTGATGAAACAGGCAGACCATAATCAAAGTAAGAAGAAAACAAATCAATGGAACAACTTTTCGAAGAAGAAGATGAAAAAGAAGTAGAAGATGAATATGAATATGAAGAGAATCCAATAGAAGCAGGTGAGCAAGTTCAGAAAGTATCTCCAAAGACACCTAGCAAACAAGTACAGAAGAATCATCCTTCAGATCAGATTATTGGAAACAAAGATGCAGGAGTTGAGATTAGAAGAAAAATATGTTCACCAAAACAAACACACCTAGCACTCTTATCTACAATTGAACCAAACTGTTTTGAAGAAGCCAGCAAGGATGAATTTTGGAATAAGGCCATGGATGAAGAATTGGATCAAATAGAGAAAAATTACACTTGGGAATTGGTTCCAAGACCAAAGACTAAGAATGTGATCGATAGAAAATGGGTTTTTAGGAATAAATTGAATGAATATGGATAGGTTACAAGAAACATAGATAGATTGGTATGTAAATGATATGCACAGATTGAAGGAATCAACTTTGAAGAGACATTTTCCCCAGTTTCTAGAATGGAAGCAATCCGTTTACTTTTATCTTATGCATGCTCCAAAAATATTAAAGTATATCAGATGGATGTAAAATCATCTTTTCTGAATGGGGAACTTGAAGAAGAAGTCTACATTGAACACCCAGAAGGATTTTAGTTGTCAGAGAACACAAACTATGTATATAAATTAAATAAGGCCTTATATGGTCTAAAACAAACTCCTAGAGCATGGTACTCTAGACTGGATAAGTATATGCAATAGGCAAGGTTCAGAAAATAAAGTGCAGACATCAATCTCTACATCAAGGTAAGTCAAGGTAATATTTTATTAATTGAAGTTTATGTTGATGATATTATTTTTGGTAGTGATGATGACAGGCCAAGCCAAAAATTTGCAAAAGACATGTAGAATGAATTTGAAATGTCGTTACTTGGAGAACTATCCTTCTTTTCGAGACTTCAGATATGTCAAAGAAACCAAGGAATTTTAATTTCTCAAACCAAGTATATCAGAGAAATGCTAAAGAGGTTCAGAATGGAAGATTGAAAATCAATTATCACTCCCATGCAAACCAGTTGTAAGTTGAGAAAAGTTGATGATTCAAAGTCTACAGATCAAAGGCAATACAGGTCAATGATTGGTAGCCTACTATATGTGACAACATCCAAACTAGATGTAATGCAAGCAATTGGATAGGTGGCATGATTTCAAGCATCACCAAAGGAATCACATGTATTAGCAGTAAAGAGGATTTTCATATATCTCAAAGGAACAAAAGAGTTTGGATTATGATATCCAAAAGGAAAATATCTATCACCTATTGCCTACACAGATGCAGATTGGGTATGTTGTATTGATGAATGACGAAGCACCAGTGGAGCAACATTCTACTTAGGCGAATGTTTGGTATCGTGGCTAAGAAAGAAACAATCATCAGTATCTCTATCTACAGTCGAGGCGGAGTATATTGCAGCAACACCATGTTGTACACAGGTTATTTGGATGAAACAAACTTTGACAGATATACAGGTTGAGTATGATGAGCCCATTCCAATATATTGTGATAATACAAGTGCCATAAGTATCTCAGAAAACCCGGTGATGCACTCCAAGATGAAGAACATTCCAATCAAGTATCACTTTCTATGGGAACAGATTGCAGAAAAGAACATCAGAGTTGAGTATGTGGGCACAAAATAATAAGTGGAAAACATATTTACAAAACCACTTCCACAAGAAGCCTTTGAATATCTTCGCCAAAGACTTGGAGTTATTTCTACTCCAAAATGAATTCTTTTTTAATGCTTATCTTATATTTCTTATATGTACACGAGGAAGCACCATAAGAGTATAGTTCAGTCAGGGGGAGCAACTCTGGATGGAAAGATACCTTTTCCATTGATGACAAAGGGGGAGAGATTTATCAGATACAGAGGACAAAGGCATGGTTCCAGGGGGAGCATGAGTGATATTATTTCAGTATTGCATCAGACTGTTTCCATCATTGCCAAAGGGGGAGATTGTTGATTAAGGTCGGTTGTCATTGATGTCAACCCTTAAAGAAATCCCCGTAGCATAAAGTTTTGGGTAATGGACCCAATATTTTGTGATGTAAAGGTGACTCATTGTTTTCTTGTCATGGTTGATAAGAAGTAAATATGGATGAACTCCAAAGTGGTCCCCTTATGGTGAAAACTCTCATGGGAAGATGTTTTGTGGAGTAAGAGAACCCATGCTTAATTGTGGAATAATGAGATGAAGGACAATGAATTTGTCAGGTAAAATATCTTATATGGATAGTTCTTTTCATTCCATTTCTGATGGTATGTGGAACATCACATAACTCCTCACGGTTAGACAGTTATGGCCATGAGAAGTTGGAGACCCCAGGTTTGGGTAATGGACCCAAGTTTGTTTGATGGATAATGGTATGTGTTATGATATATTTTCAGATAATACTATTCTATATGGATAGTACATGTCATTCCATTTTTGGTGGTATGTGGAATGTCACATAAATCCTCACGATTTGAGATTTATGGCCTTACGAAGTTGGAGGACCCTCATATGTCATCTAGAAGCCCCAAAAGGTCAAAGTACTCAAAGTGGTTTAAGAGTTTTTAAAAGGTATATAATAAAGTGAAGTAATGAATGTATTATAATTCAAAGTGAATAAAAAATAAATTATTTCAATAATAAATTTAATGGAGAAATTAGAAGTGGGTTAACCCTAAAATAAGGAAAGTGGGGCCAAGTGACCTAGAAGATGTTTTTAAGGAAGCTACTTGGAGAGTATAAATAACAAGCAAGGTTCTCTCATTTTAATCAAACTTGAGAATATTGAATATATACAGGTGTCTGAGGTAACCAAGGATATCTAAGCCAAAATTCTGAGGGAAGGTGAAGAAAAGAAGGCCGAAATGCAAAGACGGATAAATTCTTTTGATGGTTCTTTCTAAGGTATGTTATTTACAGGTCATCTCACCATTTTCACTATAACATTTTTTCTATAATGATTCAGACTGTGAAATTTCTATTCCATTGAGAAAAAATATCCAATTACCTGTGGTAAAAAATTAAAATTTGGGTCATTGTAGTTTTCGAGTTACACTCCATGGAAAACAGGGTTTGTGGCTAGTCCTAAAATTAGTCAAAAACAGGGTTTTGGGTAAAAACGTCATAACTTCTTCATAACAGATCCAAATTTAGTGAAACCAAATGTGTTGGTTAGGGTATAGTCTTTAGTATTCTTTGTAATATTTTTATATCAAATCATTAAATATTTCGTGTGGGGCATTCTCTACAAGGTCACTCTCTAGAATAACCATAATTCAACAAGGTATGCCATTTTTGCTATAACTCCTTTTTTGAAAGGTTCCAAGTAGTGACACTTGGAGGAATAGCATAAAACACACTGAAGAGAATTGTGTATTAGTTTCATATATTTATACATTACAAGTACAAAGTTATGATTACTTCAAGTTAGGGTTGTTCACTAATCCAAAACTAGGCATGTGAGACTAAAGAAAAGTTTGATGAAAATGCTAGTCTCTTATTGTTGAAGTTAAGGAAGGTTTGCAGGAATGTGATCATCTACACCAGGTCTATTACAGAGCTACAAATCAGATTTGTATGATGAAATTGATGAGGTCTTTTGGTTGAGGTACATGTTGAGTACATGGTTGAGACAAGTAGTTGATGAGTTGGCACATACATGAGGTGTATAGTTGATGATGTTGGTACATATTGATGAGTCATAGTTGATGAGTAGTTGACAAATGATTGGTACATACTTGGTACATGGTTGGATGAAATTTTGTATGTTATTGGTTGATTACAGGTTATTTGGTACAGGTTGGTGCATGGTTGATGCACTTGTTTATGGTACAGGTTGATTACAGGTTGAGGTACAGGTTGATGCATGGTTGATGCATAGTTCAGATTTATTGGTACATGTTTATAGCGGTATATCTCATAGTGATAGGTTGAAAGTGGTTCCATCATTCTACTTGTACTTCAGGGTGGCAATATGGGGCAAGGACAGGTGGCTGTAGCCACCTTCCGGTTGTAGCCGAAGAACATAGGGGGTTGTAGCCTCCTTCTGGTTGTAGCTAGAGAATTGGGGAGTTAGAGCTTCCCTCAGGTTGTAGCCTGAGAAACTAGGGGGTTGGAGCCTCCTTCCAGTTGCAGATGGAAAACAAAGGAAGTTGGTGCTTCAAATGAATGTAATTCTTCAAGACATATAAGAAAAAGGATTCTCTGGTTTTCTCCTGATTTGGGTTTCCATGTAAAACAATGGTGTACAGTGTATGTGTATGTTTGTTCCATTTTTAATGCTTATTTACTCTACAGTTATTGGATGATAATGATTCATTGATATAACACTTAAGTTATATGGTTAAAAAAGATTAAATTGCTCTATTACTGATTCACCCCCCCCTCTCAGTAATCCAACAATTTTCTGTGTCGATGCATTTCTTTTTGTTCCTGGTCACATTTCTCTAGCATGCAATGTATTCAGGTTCTTTCATACCAATTACTATCTTTTGTGCATTGTATCATCTAACTGCATGTTTAACACTTATCCATCTACCACATATTTTTGTATTTTTCTTATTTTTCCATTTTTTTATCTCCTACTATATACACTATGTACAATTGTGATTTTTTGCACTGCATATACTAAGGTTTATTGGGTCAATTTTCCCTATACAGCTTCAGTTGACTTCCATTAACCAATCCTTGAATCTCTTTGTTTGATAGATCTTGAAACTGCACAACACTTCCATCTGTGATAGATTTTATCTCATATGGCCCTTGTTATCACTGAAAATCCTCCACAACATTACACATAATGGTTGAAAAAAGACATCAAATTCAACAACAATTAGTCCACCTACAACACCAAAATCTGTCAAAAGGAAAAAAACTATATACTTGGTTCAAAACTCAAAGTGCACAAATTCACCAAAGGAGGTGTGTGCATAGTGCGCATAATGCCTAGGCTAACACAACCCTTAGTGCGCAATGTGCGTAAGATGCACAACTGTCTACACAAAAAGTGACACACTTCCATGAATGACGCATTTATGAATCTTGTCACCCCCTCAACCACTTATAGTCTGACCACCAACACGATTTGAAACTTATATCTGAGCAAAGTCTAGTTTGGATGTTGGTCAAGGGCTAGGAAGTGCCCTAAAAGGCCCCTTGTTCACACTATGAACCAATTATATCTTTCCATGAATGGATGCTATAAATATGTGCAATAGGTGTGCTAGAAAAATAAGATCTCCAAGGTATTTTTATGCTGCAAGAATTCTTCTTTGAGAATCCTCTTTTCTCTTTGAATAATTCAAGCACCATTGCAATAGGCCATTCCACTCACCTCTTGAGGGAATTGGCATTGTATTTCTTCACCATTACCATTTCTTCCTTTATATGAAGAGAAGATCTCTCTATTAGGGAACTCAAGAGCCCTCCCAAGGAGGAAGAGGGGACTCATAAGTCAATTCATTTCTCTACGGTGTTTATCCTATCAATATATTGATCCATTGGTAGCTATATGTTGGTCATTTTTTTATTTTTATGGTTCTAGTTCTTCAAGCTTCTCTAACATTTATTTCTTAGTTGTTTTTAGTTGTATTTCTTTTTTTTCATGTGTATTTGGTTATCTAATCAACTCACAAACTTATTTCTTGTTTATATGGCTTAAATAAGCATGAAAGTGTTGTGCTTTTCCTCACCCATGTGACAAAACCAACACAACTGATTGGCAACCATATTGAGGATCAGTATGGAATTCCTCCCTATTTAAGTCTTGAGAGAACTTATTTTTGATTGTTTTGACATGAAGTTACCAAAACCGGCCTAGCCCAACCTACCAAAGTAAAATATCAAAGATGAGGAAGGAGTATTTCACTAGGAAATTTCTTCCCTGACACGTGATAGGAAGTGTGTGGATTTCAAGGCCCATAGATGCACATTCTATCCACTGTGTGAGAAAAAGGCCCATTACTCTGTGCATTCTTCACATTGTGCACCCTCTATGTTTCTGTTAGAACTGTAGCCCACGAATAAGTCCATTTTTTTCAAAATTGTAAGGGTTTTTATGAATGGTTTGAGGGCCCCTATCCTCCATATTTTAATTTCCTGCACTTTGTAAAGAAACTACACTTCACATAGAGTCTGTTTTCACAAGAAAGGTTAGCTAACATAATCACATAGGGGTAAAAATAATCACTATTCTTCTCTTTTTCTTTGTTTCCACATGGATGGCTCATTTGGATTTTAAAATTTTAAGTTGAAGTTATTGCTTTTCATACACAATTACTTAAATTGGGACTAGAAATTAATTTTAACCCTCAAGTATGCTCTTCCCCTGCACCCTAGTGTGATATCGGGAATTAGAAAATGTGGTTGAAGGGACATTTCATCTCACTTAACAAATCATTAGGAGAGGAAAAATCCCCCCTAGGGTTCCTCTTAGTTTTGTAAATCATCTTAAAACTTTGTAAGGGCCCATACATGCACACATGTTTGCAATCTTAGGATAGTTTCTCAAAATATTTCTTAGTCTAGATCACACTCTAGGAAAGTTTAAAAGATCAAAGTAATGAGCCCACACATGCCCACATGTCTACAATTATAGGATAGTTTCAAAAGATTTTTTAGTATAGACAACATTCTAGGGAGTTTAAAGGATTTGTAAGGACCCATATGTCCACATTGCTAGTTCTTTAGGGTTTTAAATACTCCGCAAGGTTGTACCAAAGACACATAGTAATCTAGGTAAGAAGATTTGTAAGGGCCACAGGAAGTCCACATGTTGCAAACTCACACTTAAATTATTAAAATCTTTGTACACTTTTCAGTTTCTTGCACACAAAGCCACTATTCACACACATAATTTCTATTAGAATAATGGACGTCGAAGTAGGATTTCTTCAAAAATAATTCTGAAAGATCCGACTACTTCATTGGAAATTATCAACACCAATTAAATCAAATGAGGTTGGTCCATGACCCCAATATCTCATCCCACATCTAAAAAATTTCTAAAAGCGCACTAAATTTTCCTCCACAGGCGGTGCCAAAAGAATTTTTTTAGTCTAGGTAGGATCTCAGGGGTAGGCATCCAAATAACCCCCCATTATCAGGTTCTCAAATAGAATGGGGATCCTTAAAATCCTCCAATTCAAGTGTTCCTATACCATAATGTAGGGAGATACCCATGAAGGGTTGAAGGCCAAGGTCTGGTTGTTCTGTGCATCCCTCCTTAAGTCACCCAACTCTTGTGAGGGCATCTAGTCCGTGACCCATTTTTTAGGCCAAAAATATAAATGTTGTACTTTGACTGAGGTACTTAGTGGCCAAACTTAGGATATCTACCAAGGTGGTAGTTTTGGGTTGCAATCACACCTTGATCAGATTTTGTGTGGCTATTGGGAAATATCTCCAACTCTTTCAGGATATGCACCCTCTATCCCTCATTATAACTGATTACTTCAACATTAACTAGTTCCTCTTCTAGTGGCTTCAGACTCCACTGTTGAGTGCTATTAGAAGGCCCAATGCTAAATTGAGAGGAAGGACGATAGGTATTTTAGGAAATGATCATTTGTTTTTATCGTTCCCCCACGTAAACAAAATCCACCTATCCACATGCTTGTTTATTTACATTTGATTTATGTATGATGTTAATTTCATTACATGCAATTGTGAGTTGCACTATTTTGTGAAGTTCAAAAGCTCTTGTTCATTTTTTTCTCTCTTGTCACCATTTTCACACATTCACTTTGCTATTCATAACCATAGGGGAACCATAGAATCCCCATCATTCTAGACGCTTGTAGAATCTCCCTCCTATTTTAGGAGGAGTTCCTAGTCTCACCAACTCACCAGCTCAACCATCTCACACCCCTGTGAGTGATACTATTTTGGGATCATCTTTACTTGGTTCCACTTTTTTTGGGTCAAATACCCAAGGCCATCTATCTATTGATTCTCCTTCACAAGGAGGCGGGAGTCAAACTTCTTCTCAAGGGAGAAGTATAAACCCACCAAATCTCTCTCAAGGGAGAGGTCCATTACCTACACACACAATGGCTAGAACTAATCCTCCACCAAATATCCCTATTCCATACTTGGCATCCCTCAACATTCTTGATTTAACCAAACTTGTGAATGATCCCATTTTTCATGACCCCACTTGGCCCAATATACCTACAAAACTACCTTAAGATATTCCAAAGTTTGAAGGAAAACTAGGGGAATATCTTGTCAACCATGTTATGACCTTCCACTTATGGTGCTCTTCAAACAACATCATGGATGATTCCATCCACTTAAGGTTATTTCAAAGAACTCTCATGGGATTATCAACCAAATGGTATGTGGACAAAAATTCAGGGTCTCGTGTGACCTTTGAATCATTGGCCAAGGCCTTTTTGTCCTTTTTCCAACTACCAGTTCATCATGATACTAGCTTAGAAATTCTCTATGAGTTCAAACAAACAACTTCTATCCATATAGCCGACCACATCCATGAATGGTGTCGGCAACGTAGTTTTTTTAAAGAGGAAATCACCAAAGAACAACGCCTTGATTGGTTTCTTAAATCACTCATCTCTATTATTGCCAAGGATGTAGCATCCACTTTTCCTCAATAAGAAGAGGAGGCCATCAACAAATACAAATAGTTTGACCTCATCTATGCTCAAATAGGTTACTTTTACATAGTATTTCCTTATGTACCCAGACCCATACCATTTGGACAAGACAAACCTGGGATGTCCCACACTGTGGATGGGACGTTAATTGGTTCTATGGTCCATCTCAACCCTTACAACCACCCATCACCCACTTATGTGGCACATAAATATCCAAAACCATATGGAGGGACGTATTATTACCCCCCTCCCACTCACCAATATTCATATCCTGTTGTTCCCTCTCAGTCGTTGGGGGGACCCCCACCGGTACCCATGATGCATCCAGTCTCTCAACCAAGTACGAGTTCACCCTCAACCCCCACCTATAGCCCTAGAAGTAGTGGAAGTGTGTCAACTTCCTACACACCATATGGATCATCTCCACAAAAAAATCCATAATTTCATTTTCCTAGTCCTCCCCAGCTGGTTGCTCCACCACCAGGACAACCACATGCCGAGATTAATTTTTTTCATCCCTCTCCCATTCAACATGTTCAAAATTTTGAACAATTGAATATGAAAAATCTGTCCCATCAGCCGAAATAATGCCAAGAAGAAAGGGAAAAAACAAAACAATAACAACACAGTACCAGGAGGAAATAACCCCTAGAAAAATTGTTCCGTTGGGGACAACCAAAATCAAGGCAACCAAAACCCCCAAGGGGAAACAATAACAATCAACCACAACAAGGGAAGAAAAATAACCTCAGAACTAACTTCCCTTGTGATCTATGTGGTTTCTATGGACATTATACTCACCATTTCTGCCAAATTTCCAATTTCAAACAGATGAAAGAATCCATGAACACACAAAGCCCTCCAACGCCGCCTACCCCTCAACACGCCCCACAACATTATTTGCAACCACCACCTCTAGTTGTTTTGAAAAACCCTATTCCAAAACAAGGTGTGATGAATATCCAACATGATATAATCATGACCCCACCACAAATGGGGCAATATCAAAACCCGGGTCCCAATCAACCTGGCAATCTGGTCGATCGCAATATCCTCCTTACAAGTGAAGAATAAATTCTTCTATAAACATAGGGTCGTTAATACAGTCTGCCTTCTGATTCTACCCCAACCACCTCAAAAGTATCTCCGGCCACAACAAGACAACCTCTAATGATTCCCCACCCTAACACTAAACCAAACCCCCGTATACCTCGCATTCCTTTACGACAGAATGTACAGAACCCTCATGCTAGAGAAACCCATAATTACATTTTGGTTGATGCATTAGCATAGTCTCCTATAGCCATGTTTGTATTGGAGGTCCTCCAAACATGTCCATCTTAGTGGAAATCCTTTCTTTCCTCCTTGGGGACAGTCGACCCAACTAATATTCAACTTGTCACCTTTCATCTAGATAGCAGAGAACCACGCCTCCCTACCCTAGTAGCTTTTCAGATACCAGCTAAGATCCGAAAAATCACAGTTCATTGATGTGTCATCGATGAAGGTGCATCCACATGCATCATGTCCAAAATATTATGGAAACAAATCAAATCACCTGAGCTAGTACCATGTTACCCATGATTTTGGTCCTCATGATGATATATTAATAATGGTGTACTCAGGCTCTTCATAAGAACTTTCTCCTGAGAAAAGTTACTTTCATCTCTTCCAAGAAAAATCCTTTATGAAGACTGTTCGCAGGCTGCTAGTATATTTGGGTGTGATAATGTATGATTCTCGCAGGCTGCCTTAAGCCAGGGTGCAAGAAGTTCGCACTGTGTTGAACTGCTAGGGTGCGAACTCTTCCTAAAGAAAAGAAAAAAGATGAATTCTTGATGCTTATAGAAGGGAATCTTCTAGAAGGATGAGATGACATTCGAATGGTTATCCTAGTACTGGATTCCCTAATATTCTGGGATAATTCTTATCCAAGTAATTAATTCATTCTCTCCTATATATTGAGTGAATTCTCATGGAAAAGGTTAAGCAAGATTCATTGGAGAATTGGTGAAAGAATTGTGTGAAGGACTCAGCATTGAACAACAGCTTGAAGACTCTAGCAGGTCTATCAAGAGGATTTGATCTTCTTCATACAAGGATTGAGAAAGTGTGTGTGTCGGAGCCAAGGGCCATCGAAAGGAAGTTTGTGACATCAAGGCTCAGGTTGTAATATTTACTTTCCATTAATATGATACAGTAGCATGTCCCTTTCCCATAAAGCTATTTCCACTTTATTGTAAAATTCCTTGATCATATACATAGATTGACTGTTGAATATATTGTTCTATATTCACTTTGGTTGGTTTGTGTTGTCTTGGTCTTGGCTGCACGAGATCACTGGAGCAAAGCGGAAGCAACAAAGACCATAGGAAGCGATAATAAGGTATGTTATTTGTTCTTTCCTCCTAGTTAATTCAATGGTCAAAATCTAGGGAAAGAGTCATGTTTTGTTTTTCTTTGTTCTAGATCCAGGTGGATCTAGGGAGATCAGTTAGTGTCTGCACCTACGGATTTATCCAATAACAAAATTGGTGACTTGTTGACGGGCGAAATTGACCGTCCGTCAACTGGGAGAGTGGAACCGGTCCGGGGTTGTCTAAATAACCCAAGCCGTTTGGAATGGACCACCTTGACGAGTTTAACGACTCCGTTGGCCGCTCTAAGGTCTTTCAAGAAAACCAAAGAGAGAATTGATATGAGCTAAGTAATCTAAACAAAACAAATAAAACAAACTAAACTAAATGAAAGAAACTAAACTAACTAATACACTAATCTAATTAACACAAACTACTAATTAACTAAAACTAACTACAACTATTCTAACTATTATATACAATCCACTAATTACTATTATAATAACTCAAATCAACTATCTAATTATCAGCTATAACATTACTTATTCACAAATATACATTATAGACAATCAACCGATTTAATTAAAACCTGCAAAACTCATGTATTTTCTGCCCTAAGACAACCAAGAATCTCTTTTTGATTTTTATATTTTATGAAAAAGAAATAAACATTACTGAAATTAAACAATCTAATATATTTTACTGAAATTAAATGATCTAATATAAATCTAATTAAAATTATATCTAAATTAAACTACTTAATAAAAACAGTAAACAACAAACTAATTGACCTGGAAACGCTCCAAGTCTGCCCTGTGTATGATGTCTTCTAAGCTGGCCGGAGGAAGAAATTCGCACCGGTTAGTCCATGAGATTTTCGTAAACGATTGGCTATGCTGCTTCTTGAAGTGTTAACAGGACAAACAAGACATAAAAGAAAATCATAACAATCTTATGATTATAAATTCTTGCAATAAGGGAAACCTGTTATGCAAAAACTTATATATAACAATTTAATTTATGAAGAAGATAAACCTGTCATTCGCAAACTGAATTAACAATTGTTATGTCTTTTATCTATTTGGAAGAGACAAGATATGGATAACAGTAATAATATTATATCATTTGCACATGATTTAGATAGCTAAAGTAGTCATAAATCATAAACAAAGTGATATACAAAACATGAAACAAAATGTTGATATATTGAGAAGCTAAAGATGTGACAAAACATCAATTCTGCTCCAGTCTGTATCAGAACTCCATATCCTTGTTCTCCCACGAATGACAATATGGAGTTCTGATACAGACTGGAGCAGAATTGATGTTTTGTCACAACTTTAGCTTCTCAATATATCAACATTTTGTTTCATGTTTTGTATATCACTTTGTTTATGATTTATGACTACTTTAGCTATCTAAATCATGTGCAAATGATATAATATTATTACTGTTATCCATATATTGTCTCTTCCAAATAGATAAAAGACATAAAAATTGTTAATTCAGTTTGCGAATGACAGGTTTATCTTCTTCATAAATTGAATTGTTATATATAAGTTTTTGCATAACAGGTTTCCCTTATTGCATGAATTTATAATCATAAGATTGTTATGATTTTCTTTTATGTGTTGTTTGTCCTGTTAACACTTCAAGAAGTAGCATAGCCAATCGTTTACGAAAAGCTCACGGACCAATTGGTGCGAATTTCTTCTTCCGATCAGCTTAGAAGACATCATACACAGGGCAGACTTGGAGCATTTCCAGGTCAATTAGTTTGTTGTTTACTGTTTTCATTAAGTAGTTTAATTTAGATATAATTTTAATTAGATTTATATTAGATCGTTTAATTTCAGTAAAATATATTAGATTGTTTAATTTCAGTAATGTTTATTTCTTTTTCATAAAATATAAAAATCAAAAAGAGATTATTGGCTGTCTTAGGGAAGAAACTACATGAGTTTTGCAGGTTTTAATTAAATCTGTTGATTGTCTATAATGTATATTTGTGAATAAGTAATGTTATAGATGATAATTAGATAGTTGATTTGAGTTATTATAATAGTAATTAGTGGATTGTATATAATAGTTAGAATAGTTGTAGTTAGTTTTAGTTAATTAGTAGTTTGTGTTAATTAGATTAGTGTATTAGTTAGTTTAGTTTCTTTCATTTAGTTTAGTTTGTTTTATTTGTTTTGTTTAGATTACTTAGCTGAGATCAATTCTCTCTTTGGTTTTCTTGAAAGACATTAGAGCGGCCAACGGAGCCGTTAAACTCGTCAGGGTGGTCCATTCCAAACGGCTTGGGTTATTTAGACAACCCCAGACCGGTTCCACTCTCCCAGTTGACGGACGGTCAATTTCGCCTGTCAACAAATGGCGCTAGAAGGAGGGCCTGAACTTAATTAATGGCACGAGGCAGTCGCAAGACTCCTCCTCCACCTAATCGCACACCCATAGTGACTAGAAGCCATTCACAAGATAATATCCGCCCTCAAACAAAAACTACTTCAACCGAAGATCCACAGATCACAGTTGAGTCAGCAACCCCTAATCCTACAGGTGGTGATCTCCAAGAGATCGTTCATCAATCTCTTATCAAAACACATAGTGCCTTAGCAAGTCTTAGGCGACCAAACCGCCTGTGGGGTCAACCTTTGGATTTCTCTGATATCAGAGAACAGTTAGGTGATATAGATCCCATTGTGAATCCTACAGATCCAAACACAAATCCTACTGCAGGAGGATCTGGGATACCTCCTTCACCGCCTCCCTCATCTCTTTCCTCTTCTGGGGGAGATTCCTCTTCCAACAAAGGAAATACACCTTCTCATCCTTCCACACCCACTACCCCAATGGAAAATCAGAACAACCCTGCTAGACCCTAGTTAGACCAAGATGTTGTAGCTGTACCTGGAGCCCAACATCCTTTACCTAAGCACCCGGAGAAATGGCTGCCTAAGTTTGATCTCCATTCAAAACAGATAGCTGAAGATCATATCAAAAAATTTATGTTAGCCATCAGACTCCGTAATGTTGAACATGAAGATGTTGTCTGTAGGTTGTTCCCTTACACCTTTGAGGGTAATGCATCCACCTGGTACTTCACTCAACATCCCCATACAATACTGTCTTGGGAAAAGTTTGAATCTTGCTTTTTGGAAAAATTCGGAGATGGCAAACCTCCGAAAGTTTTAGTCATGGATATTTCAAGCTTGAAAATGAACTCGAAAGAAAAATTTAAATATTTCAATCAAAGATTTCTAACACTTAAGAATAGAATCCCTGCAGAGTCTATGCCTGATGAGAGTCTTGTAATAGCTTACTATACTAAAGCTCTACATCAAAGTATAGATATTTGGGTGAAAAGATCTAAAAAGGCCACGCTGTTAGAAGCCTTTGAAGAGGTTACTCAGATTGAAAAGGACATACTTAGCCTTAAGGACTCTTCTAGCAACGAAACTGAGACTGTTTCTTCTTCCAAAAAGAAGATCGGAATTCTCACCAGACCTACACAAAACAAAACACAACCTGAAAACTTTGATTTGGAAAATTTAACCAAAGTTGTACAAAAATTGTCTAATCAAGTTATTGATTTAAAAAGGTCAACTGAAGAAGCTTCTTCGAGTAAATGACCCTACAAACCTCCTTTCCGAAAGCCTTTTCAAACCAACCGGCCTAATCCAAATCCTGAAGGCTTAAACCTATAAAGTTTGCAATGTGTTCTCCAGACAATTCTAGGAGCCCAGGATGACTTGATCCCTCCTGATATTCCTCAAGAGGAAGATGAGCAGGAAACTATTCAAGAAGAAGAGTCTTCTCCAAATATTTTTGGACACCTCTCGGATAGCATCTTCCAAGCCAATTTCGAGACTGTTCACCCTTACAACACTAGGAGCAAGACGACAAATAAACCTCCGGCTTAAAACAATACAACCTCACCTCCAAAACTATCTAAATCAGTAGAAACTACTCAGAGTAATGCTGGCCCTAAATTAGATTATGATGTTGTTGAAGATCTTAAGAAATTAAGGGCTAACATTTCTATTTATGAGTTGTTGAAATTTCCATTTTTGTTACAAAAGATGTTGCAAAATATTTCAGAAAATGGCAAGAATGGTAATTCAAATAACAATAAGGTTGTGCCAAGCAAAGTGCCACAGAAGACTTCCACTAAAAACAATCCTGATCCTCAAGATAAAGGAAGCCTTCCTGTACCTCCTGTAAATAATGTAAATAATATAAATAACACAAGTAGTGTAGATAAAGTAGCATTAGAAAACGCGAGTAAGAAACCACAAGCTACTACTCTAAATACTCGCAAGAATGTACCTCCTTTTCTTTTAACTTTTGAAATATTCAACAGAAATGTGCATAATTGTATGGTTGACTCAGGAGCATCATCAAATGTGATGCCTTGGTCAATTTGCCAAAAGATTAACGCTGAAGTGGAACCATCTTCTTTGAAAATTATACAACTTGATCGATCAGACGTTAAAGTGATAGGCGAACTAAAAAATGTATTGATTAGATTATCGTCTAACCCAAAAGTTCATCAGGTTATTGATATAATTGTGGTAGATATTCCAGAATTATATGGTCTGTTTTTGAGCAGGGACTGGTCAGAGCAGCTGCATGGTTACTTCGCAACGGACTGGTCTTACTTATGGCTTCCAGAAAATGGTAAACCCAACAAGATCAGAGTGAATCATGAGCGTTACCTCAAGTTTACGGTAACAGACTTGAATGATCCAAATGAACCATACACACCTCCCGTTGATGCACCTGAAGTCAAAGGAATGGACACCTACTTCGGAAATTTCATGGTTGAAGTTTCACCTATCAACAATCCACGACAGTAGAACGAGATCCTAGCATGTATGCAACCAACAACTTCTATCCAACAGTCCTATGAGCCTGATGGAAATCAAATTTGGTCGTTATATTTCGACGGTTCCAAGTCTAAAGAAGGAGCTGGTGCAGGCTACATCATTATTGATCCGGCAGGTAATAAAACATTATTGGCTTGTAGATTAGAATTTGAATGTACTAACAATATCGCATAATATGAGGCTTTACTACAAGGTCTCAGAAAAGCCTTAGACATGCGCATTCAAAATCTGATTGTATCCGGCGACTCTGAAATAGTGGTTAGACAGGTGAGAGATTCTATACACTGTCTTTCCCATCATCTCAAATGTTACCAGTCTGAGGTATGGAGTTTAATGAACAAATTTTCTGCTTTTAATATAAATTCCATTCCTAGGCTAAATAATGCTGAAGAAGATCTTCTAGCCAATGTTGCCTCTAAACTTCTTCCTGCAGATGGATTATCCCCGAACGCATTCTCCGTGGAGCTATTGTTTCGACCATCTGTTCCTGACAATATCACAAACTGGAGAGTATTTGATGATGATCAGCAGATCATTAACTTTCTACACATGGAAGAAACCTTCCAAGGCGCTTTGATTGATGAACAAACGCACGATGACAATTTGCACGACTTTACGGTAATACCTAATCCGAAATCTCCCGAAGCTCTATCGGACATGGTAAATATCATACCCAAATTTGTTGTTAGACTTGAAAAGTTTTATGATTTTGAAGATAAATTTAAAAAGACAGTCAATTGCAAAACCAACAGTTCCTCATTGTCTTATGAAAAAGTCAACTTAGGGACTAGTGAAAATCCTCAGTGTATTAACTTAGGCTTGGGATGTTCTAGACAAGAAAAAGATGCTTTTGTTAAATTATTTAAAGAGTTCAAGGATGTCTTTGCATGGACTTATGATGATATTAAGACATTCGATCTTAATATTATACAGCATGTTATCCCAATGAAACCCCAAACCTTACCCTTCCAACAGAAACTGAGGAAAATGCATCCTAAACTAGAACCGACCGTACAGAAAGAATTGAATAAACTCCTAAGTGCTAAAATAACTTTTCATGTTAGACACACTCAGTGGGTATCCAACCTCGTCCCAGTGCGGAAGAAAAATGGGGAAATTCGACTTTGTGTCGATTTCCGAAACCTCAACAAAGCATCTGACAAAGACAATTATCCTGTCCCTCCCATGGAACAGATTCTTCAACAAGTATCTGGTTCCGAGAGTCTATCCTTTTTGGATGGTTTCTCTGGATAAACCCAAGTCTTGATGTCTCCGTCAGACCAACTAAAAACTACCTTCTGTACCCTGTGGGGCACTTATGATTATCGCAAAATGCCCTTTGGATTGATTAATGTTGGTGCTACCTTTCAGAGAGCAATGGACATTTCTTTTAGAGGCTTAATCAATTACTCCGTAGTAGTCTACTTAGATGATGTGACCGTTTATTCTAAAAACAAAGACGATCATCTAACTCGCTTACGATCCGTTCTGCTACGATGTCGTAAATACAACATCTCCTTGAATCCCAAGAAGTCCATCTTTGCAGTAGAATAGGGTAAATTACTAGGATTCATTATGTCTAGTGATGGAATAATTATTGACCTCGAGAGGACCCAATTCATTGCTAAACTTTCCCCACCTACCTCCAAAAAATCAATGCAGTCCTTCTTAGGCCAGATCAATTTTGTGAGAAGATTTGTCCCCAGTTTCTCCGAAATGGTCAGGCCTTTCCAGAACCTGATTAAGAAGGACACCCAATATCACTGGGGACCCACTGAAAACCAAGCTTTTAACGATATGAAGAAGGCCATAATAGACGCTCTGTCTCTCATGAGCCCTGATTTCTCTCAAGACTTTACACTCTATACTTTTGCCTCTGATCGTTCCTATGCCACGGTCCTAACTCAGAAGAATGCCGAGAACAACGAAGTACCCATCGCCTTTATGAGCTCTTCTTTCAAAGGTGTTGAGCTTAACTACCCAATAGTCGATCGACAAGCTTACGCTGTCTTCAAGGCAGTCAAGCATTTTTGGTCGTATCTTTTGAAGTCAAGGACGAAGGTCATTGTCCCCTACCCTACCGTTAGGAACTTGTTAGTGCAAAAGGAGTTAGGAGAGAAAAGAGCCAACTAGGTCACCTCCTTGCAGGAGTATGACTTAGAGATCACCCCAGCTCAGATCATGAGAGGCCAAGGGTTGTGTAAGTTGGTAGTTGATTCAGAAACCAAAAAGCAAGAAGATAGTGATACGTCAGACCTAGAACAACGCGATCAGAATTTGATTTGTTGCGCACAAATCCTCGTAAGTCCTTGGTATGGTGATATTAGATTTTGTCTTGAACATGGATCAGCACCCCGTCACCTTGACCCTACCAAAAGAAGAGCGTTGAGACTAAGGTCTGCCTCCTTTCATTTAGTTAATGGTATATTGTTTCGTCAGAATTTTGATGGCATACTGATGCGTTGTCTTGAAAAGGACGAAGCAGAAAGAGTCTTGCTTGAGTTGCATGCAGGAGAAGCTGGTGGTCACTTCAGTGGCGACACTACTACTCATAAGGTTTTAAGAGCCGGTTATTACTGGCCAACACTTTTTAGAGACGCCCATGCCTTGTGTCGTAAATGTATCATTTGTCAGAAAGCATCAGGGCGATTGCAGAAACCATCCTTCCCCTTGCAACCCATTTCAATCGATTCTCCTTTCCAGCAATGGGGCCTGGATATCATTGGTCCTATTAACCCTCCATCCTCACAACAACACAAGTATATTATGACAGCCACTGATTACTTTACTCGATGGTCTGAAGCTGCCGCACTAAGAACTGTTAACACAAGTCAGGTGATCGCTTTTCTAAACTCGAATATCATCACTCATTTTGGTATCCCTGATTGTCTAGTCTTTGATAACGCTTCATACTTTTCTTCTCTTGAGATGAGTGAGTTCGCATTAGAGAAAGGAATAAAGATGAAGTATTCTGGTAGTTACTACCCCCAGGGTAATGGCTTAGCAGAATCAACAAACAAAAACTTGATCAAAATTATCAAGAGAACCGTGGCTGAAAATCACAAGAACTGGCACAACGCACTGCTGAATGCATTGTGGGCTGATAGGGTAACACCCAAAGCCGCTATAGGGAACTCCCCCTTTTTCCTCGTTTATGGCAGAGAAGCCATTCTTCCACCTCACATTCTTCTTCCTTCGCTTCAATTGTCACAAAAAGTTCAAGAAGAAGATTGTCCCCCTTTAGAAAGTCGTATTAATGCTTTGATGAAGTTAGAAGAAGTAAGAACCCAAGCTAAGCATAAACTAGACCAACATCAACAACTGATTAAAAGCTGGTTCGATTCTAGTTCTGCTTCTAATAGGAATTTTGAAGTAGGCGATCTCGTCTTAAAGTGGGACAAACCACACGAAGGAAAAGGTGAGCATACCAAGTTTCAAAATTTGTGGCTTGGGCCATTTTTGATTGCTGAAAAGTTGGGTCCTAGTTCCTTTCGATTGCAGAATCTTGAAGGGCAGCTTGACACCTACCCGGTGAATGGCCAAGCCCTGAAAAGATACTTTGCTTGATTTTCGCCCTTGTATATTATGTAAATATTTCTCTTGTTTTCATTCTTTTTCGTTTGTTTCTTGTTTGATTTTAGTGATCAGTTTTGTGTGTTTTTGAAATGTATGTGTTAGCACTCTGTAATTTGCCCAAGGCTGTAAGGCAGTCACAGAGGCAACATCAGAACCACTTCGAGTCTTGGATCTAGCCCTCCAAGACTCAGAGAGGGATCTCTCTGTCTGATATAGCTTTGTTTGAAGAAGTATTAGGCTAGTTATGAAGAACATGGGTTGGGGTTTTTAAATGATTGATTTGGAACAGCAAGGAGGGCCATTGGGCAAATGGGGTCTGCATTTTAAACAAGGAGATTCACTCTCAGCTCTGGACAAAGTTCTTTCACAGGGAAAGGTAGCAGCAATATTGGATCGAATTGAATTTTAATGGTATTGATTTGAGGAAGAGTTAGGGGAGATAAAAGCCAGGCACATGAGCAGTTAAGAATTCCTGAACTAAGATTTTGCAGAAAACATAAAGATCATCAAAAGCTCAGAGGCAGAGTATCCGCTGATAAATTTTGCTTCTATTACTTTCCTTCTGATAATAAGAACTGAAAACAAGCATAATGATCATAGGAAAAACATTAAACAGATAAAAACACCACCAATATCACCACGTAGGAATCCTGTGAAAGAAAACATGTTCATTGCTCATTAATCATTAAAAATTACAAAGACATTCCCTGGCTAAACACAGCCCACAGTCTCGCAAAGAGCCTCACAGGTCGAACCATTTTACATTAAAATAATCTAGATAAATAGGATAGACCATCCCCATTATTTTTGGAAGTTGGTTTAACCGCCTCGGCCAAGAATAGCCACCACTCCCACAAAATTTGGAGTTTTCTGCCATGAAAAATAGACCATTTTTCTGCGAAACAGGGGTCCTATCAGATGTTATTTTCTCTTCAATGATGACACCTGGGAGAAAACTGAAAGAGGTTATTGTATATGGGCATGTTCTTGACAAAAACCTCTTTCGGTTTCTCCAAATTCGTCCCCAACTGGCCGTAACATCTCCTGCAAGATCGGGACTGAAACGGACAATTGAAAATATGGAAAAATAGGCCTCGAAGATGTCTTCGAATCTCTCTGCTCGTAACTCCGTTGCAAAAACCGAAAGACATTTTTGTTCCTCAGCCCGTGCTGAGAAAAAACCTCTCTATTATTTTTAAAATCCGTCCCCGTTTTCCCAAAAATCGACCTGGAAGATGACATGGTAAAATAGGCAAAAATGGTAAAAATGAGGGAAAGTAGTTTTTCTCGTGGTAAGCGGTATTCCGGACCCCCCCCTCGTTAAATGCAGAACGCCCGGGGGGGTCTAGAATTCAATATGGGTCGTTGATCTGGATGTTCATTTGTGGGTCGTTCAGATTTTCTCGGTCTTTATTTTAAATTCCGGACC
>ML790048.1:1008407-1020414 GCA_009831015.1 Picea engelmannii | reverse complement strand
AAAATGTCTAATCAATTTTTATAAGCGCTTTATTTTATGGTTGTTGTTACTCAAAAGGAAGATGGCGTGGACAATATGGTGTTTTGACCGACTCGAAAAATTATGCAAAGATATGAAGATGCAATCTTTTCATTTCGATGAAAACTATGCTACGAGAAGGAGAAAACATTTATCATTCCCATATGCACATGTCCCAAAATATGTTAAACTCATCAATATGAATCATGCAATTCCGCTACTTCAAATGAAAGAATGCCCCCAATCTAATATAAAGCAAGAAATTAAATCTTTTTGTTTCAAAAATTTCACTAAAAGCAATAATGAACTTTCTTAAAACAAAGAAACCCAAACTAAAAGTCTTCTTTTAAAGCGAACTATTCAGAAGAAATATGATCTTTCCCTAAACAATTCTAAAGAAAACACACACTTTTTAATTGAAAGACACTCAAAGCAAGAGACTAATCCTTAAAAACCAAACAAAGCAAAGATGGCTATAAGAAACTCAAAGAATGTCAAGCAGACTGTAAACAGATCAATATAGGCTCCAAAAATTCAATCCAGCTGATCAAAGCAAAACTGGGCATCAAAAAATAGGATATCCTAATTCCAAACAAAAATTTCAAATGGGTTCACAGCCTAGCTATAGGGTGCAGTGCGAACATTAGTGATGTTCGCAGGCTAGACACAGGTAGGGTGCGAACACCTCACACTGGATTACACAGTAGGGTGCGAACTCAGATGATTCTTGCAGGCCACTAAAGGGTACAGTGCGAGAATGTCTGTAAACACAAAATTTGGAAAGAGGACAAAAATTTTGAGTGAACTTTCAAACCCAGAGAGTCTTGATGGATCTCCCACAGACTCAGAGACCAGAAAACAAGCAATCAAAGCAAAGGAAACTAGACTAACTAAGAAACAATCCATTCCCGAGTGGAGTCACCAATTTTGTTATTGGATAAATCCGTAAGTGCAGACACAAACCGATCTCCCTAGATCCACCTGGATCTAGAACAAAGCAAAACAAAATAGGACGCTTTCCTTAAGTTTTAAATATTGAATTTACTAAGAGGCAAGAATCATGGCCATACCTTATGATCACTTCCTATAGTCTTTGTTGCTCCCACTTCGCTCTAGTTCTCTTATGCAGTCAAGATCAAAACAACACAAACCAACCAAAGTGATAGCGATAGCATAAACTCAATATAAACCTATGTATGTGATCAAGGAATCATACAATAAAACACAACAAGCTTTATAGGAAAGAATCATATTACTGTATCATATTAAATGTGAAAGAGAGATTACAACCATGGCCTTGATGTCATAAGGTCCCTTCCAACCATCCTTCATTCCCCACACACTTCTTGCTCCAAGGATTCTGAAACCATAGATCTGATAGCTACTCACAATCTATCTTGACAAAGAAAATCTCAAAGCCACTCTAACCAAGCCAAAGCTAATCAAACTCAAGAACCAACAAAGCTAACCCAAGCTCAAGCTAACTTTCTCCATGAGAACTCCTCTCCTTTTATAAGCTGAAGAAGATAAGGTGAGGAGGTTAGGATGATCCCACTAAATCATGAAAGCAATTAAGATCCAAACCATTCGGATGCCACCTCACCATAGAAGCTTCTCCTTCTAGAAGATTCGAGAAAACGCTCATTTTTCCCACGTGCTGGAATTCTCGCACCCTAGCTATAGAGAAACCTGTGAACATCTCGCACCCTGGCTATAGTGCAACCTGCGAGAATGGGTCATTCTCGCACCCTGGCTATAGTGAAACCTGCGAGAATGGGTCATTCTCACACCCTGCCTATATAGCAACTTGCGAACTTCCCTTTTTATAAGGTTTTTACATAGGAAAAATAAATTTCTTTTCTCAGGAGAAGTTCTTCTCCCTTCTCTCTTTAGGAACTCAGGCCACTGACCCCTCTGAAGGCAACAAATAGGTTTACATCATTAACGATCATAGGGATGACGAAAATAATGTGTAACAACATCCTTGTTATCTGAAGAGATGAGGTGGAAAATCATGGATGGTCATAGCACAGATGCTTTATTTGTAAGAGGGCGTACCCAAGACAGGAATCCTGGTATGTCTTCAGGGGGGAGACCTAAATTTATAGGTATATCTAAGTCTCTAGGAAAATATTTGATGAAATGTTGTAAGTGTGGTAAAACAGGGCATTATAAGAAATATTGCAAGTCTAAGAAGGTTGATAAACCAAAGGGATATGATAGTACCTCTTCCCCAGAGGAGAAAACCTCCACTGAAGAAGGAGTTGATGTTTACCTGGCATCTACAGGTACACATGAAGACCCTGATGTATGGTTGATTGAATAAGGTGTGTCATACCATATGACTCATCACAGGGAGTGGTTCTTTGAATATGAAAAATATGATGGTGGTGATGTATTCCTAGGAGATGACTTGGCAACCAAAATCTTGGGACGTGGAAGGGTTAAGTTGTTGCTAAAATATGGAAGGATTAGAACTCTCCCTAGGGTTATGCACATTCCAAAACTATCCAGGAGCCTAATATCTGTAAGAAAGTTGGATGATGCAGTAGTGGATACTGTATTTGGAAAGGGCACTTGCAATATGGTACGAGGAGCAATGGTGTTGATGAGGGGAGTTTGGTGTGGAACTTTGTACAAGTTTTTGGGAAGCACTTATACTAATGGGTGTAACAGTTCTATTGTCCTTGAGTAGACAAATAAATAAGAAAATACTAATACACTCCCTAAAAAGAACACCATGTCGTGGCATCAAAGACTGGGGCATATTGGAGAAAAGGGCCTTCGAACACTACATGGTAAAGGCATGGTTGAAGGTATGTCTAGTTTCACTCTGTATTTTGATTTCTGTGAACATTTCATATATGGTAAACATAATCGAGTAAGATTCCCATCTGGTGCTACAAGAGCAAAGGGGATCTTAGAATTGATACACAGTGATGTGTTTGGACCTGTGCCTATTCCATCACTAGGTAAGTCTGTGTATTATGTTTCATTCATAGATGATTTCTCAAGGTACACATGGATTTATTTTCTTAGAAATAAATCTGAGGTGTTTGATAAATTTAAAGAGTTTAAGGCTCTGGTAGAAAATCAGACAGAGAAGAAAATAAAGGTATTGAGACCAGATAATGGTGGAGAATTTTGTAGAAATGAATTCGAATAATTTTGTAAGAAGTGTGGTATAGCAAGGAAGAATACTGCTCCATACACTCCTCAGCAAAATGGAGTTGCAGAACGGATGAACATGACACTGATGGAAAAAGCAAGGAGCATACTCAGCGGTGTTGAGTTAGGATAGGAATTCTAGGCAGAGGTAGTGGGTACAATATGTTGCCTAGTCAATCGATCACCTTCATCAAAATTGGATGAAAAAACTCCACATGAGGTATGGATTGAAAAGAAAATCTCTCTTCAACATCTTAGAGTGTTTGGTTGTGATGCTTATGTACATGTTCCAAAGGAAAATAGGTGTAAGTTGGATAAAAAATCTGAAAAGTGTATCTTTATTGGTTATAAAGATGGTGTGAAAGGTTATAAGATTTGAAACCTAGAAACTAAGAATATTGTTTACATTCAGGTTGTTGTTTTTAGAGAGGTAAAAGATGTGTCCAAATAGGAATTCCTACCAATGTAAGAGGAACCTGAGAAAATAGAGCTAGAGTTGGATGATGAAAAATCTGAATCATCTGAAGAAGATGAAGCAGAAGAAGAAGTAGAAGAACCTCATAGCCCAATATCCAGGAGATCAATGAGAGACAGAATGCAACCAGAAAGGTATATTCCACCTGATTTCCATTCCAATTTTGATTTATCTATTACTGATGATGATCCTAGAACTATCAAGGTAGCAGTGAACTCAGAGGATAGTAAACTCTGGAAGAAGGCCATGGTTGAAGAAATGGATGCCTTGGATAAGAATGAGGCATGGGATATAGTTGAGTTTCCAACTGGAAGAAAATATGTTGGTAGCATATGGTTGTTTAAGAAGAATTTTAATGTAGAAGGAAAAGTGGAGAAATACAAAGCTCGGTTAGTAGCAAAAGGTTATTCCCAGGTAGAGGGAATTGACTTTGGTGAGATTTTTTCTCCTATTGCTAAGTTAACTTCTATTATATTTATTTTATCTATTGTTGTTGCTTTTGATCTTGAAGTGGAAAGGATGGATGTAAAGACATCATTCGTACATGTGGATCTGGAAGAAGAAATCTACATGAAGAAGCCAGAAGGATTTGTAGTAAAGGGAAAGAAAGAGTTGGTCTGTAAGCTAAAGAAGTCACTATATGGTCTGAAGCAATCACCTAGGATGTGGTACCAAACATTTGACACATTTATCTTTGGATTGGGATTTGTGAGAAGCAGGGATGATCAATGTGTATATTCCAATAAGGTTGGTAATCACTTCATTTATGTAGTGTTATATGTTGATGACATGTTGTTGGTAGAAAATAACATGGATGTTATCAAGGAGGTGAAATCATAGCTATCATCCAAATTTGACATGAAGGATCTCAGTGCTGCTAACTTCATTCTGGGAATGGAAATTAAAAGAGATCATGAAAACATGAAACTCTGGTTGAATCAGAGAAAATATGTTGAGACGATATTGCAGAGGTTTAATATGCATGGAAGTAAACCAATCAAGGTTCCTATTCCTATAGGTGTAAAGTTATTTTTAGATCAATGTCCCAAGACACAGGAAGAAGAAGAGGACATGTCCCATGTTCAATATGGGAGTGTAGTTGGTAGTTTGATGTATGCAATGGTCTGTACTAGACCGGACATTGCACATGCAGTGGGAGTTTTGAGCAGGTATATGTCAAAACCAGGGAAGGAGCATTGAACAACAGTAAAGAGGGTCTTCAGGTATTTGTGTGGCACTACCAATTATGGATTGTGCTACCAAGGAATACTAGGATTGGATAGAGTGGTGGACATACATGGATTTGTTGATGCAGAATCAGCTGGAGATCTAGATCGCAGAAGATATACAAGTGGGTATGTGTTTAACCTATTTGGAGGAGCAATCAGTTGGATGAGAAAAAGACAAGTTGTAGTGTCACTCTCAACTACAAAAGCTAAATACATGACAACCACTCATTCAATAAAGGAAGCAGTATGGTTACAAAGATTTTGTTTAGGTATTGGGTTGGTACAACAAGTAGTGATATTAGATTGTGACAGTCAGAGTGAAATCTTCCTGGCAAAGAACCCAACTTACCATTTGAAGACAAAACATATTGATGTTCAGTATCACCTTGTGAGAGACATGGTTGAAGAAGATAAGGTGTTGTTGGAAAAGGTTGACACTATGAAGAATGTTACAGATTTATTGAAAAATATTGTGAGAATAGAAAATTTCTCATGGTGTAGATTAACAATGGGCATTGCTTCCCTGGATTGTTGACTATATAACCCTGTGGAGCCCTGGATGAAAAGAAAACAACAAGTGGGAGAATGTTGGGTATATGTTATATTCTTTGCATGTGTGTGTGTGGGTGCGTCAGGTTCGACAACTATGGCTGACGATCTGCCAGGTTCGACAACTGCATCTGACAATCCCTCTAACGATCCCGACAGATTTATTCTTTTGCTATTTTTAGAGGATTTTGTTATTTTTAGAGGTTTTCTAAATTAATCTCATATTAAGCGATTAGGGTTTTGGTATCTACGAAATACCTAAAAACATTGTATATATAGTATGGTGAATGGTGAAATTCGATATAATGAAAATAAGAAAGGTTTTCCCCGATTGAGGGTTTCCGGTATAAATCTTTGTGTACTATGTGTATGAGCCATTGATTAATTTATGTTTTGCTTAATAATATATATGCATTTCTTTACTTCACAAGTTTAAAACTTACAGTCAAGGGCTAGGAAGTGCCCTAAAAGGCCCCTTGTTCACACTGTGAACCAATTATATCTTGCCATGAATGGATGCTATAAATATGTGCCATGGGTGTGCTAGAAAAATAATAACTTCAAGGTATTGTTATGATGCAAGAATTCTTCTTTGAGAATCCTCTTTATCTTTGAATCATTCAAGCACCATTGCAATAGGGCATTCCACTCACCTCTTGAGGTAATTGGCATTGTATTTCTTTACCATTATCATTACTTCCATTGTATGAAGAGAAGAGCTCTCTATTAGGGAACTCAAGAGCCCTCCCAAGGAGGAAGAGGGGACTCATAAGTCCCTTCCTTTCTCTATGGTGTTTAGCCTATCAATATATTGATCCATTGGTAGCTATATGTTGGTCACTTTTTTTATTTTCATGGTTCTAGTTCTTCAATCTTCTCTAACATTTATTTCTTAGTTGTTTTTAGTTGTATTTCTTTATTTTCATGTGTATTTGGTTATCTAATCAACTCACAAACTCATGTCTTGTTTAGATTTCTTAGCTAAGCATGCACGTGTTATGTTTTTTCTTGCCCATGTGACAAAAACAACACAACATCCCTAGCCACTACATCCTAAGTTTTCCTGTATGTTGTAAGTATTTGTTGTCATAGAGAAGAACCAAATATCCTTCCTTAAATATTTTCTTTTTAATGTGTCTATCATGCCAAGATTTGTCTTTGGATTTTTTTACTTCTTGATGGAAACCAACCATAATCCTATCCTCCTCTAGTTCCATGACCTGCAACAATCTTTCTTTTGTTTGGCCTCTTTCTATCATGTTTGTAATGGCTGCAATGTGTAGACTAGGTATCCAATATTCTAAAGGGACTACTGGTTCTTGAACATACACCAATATGAAAGGTGTTTTCCCTGTGATTTTCTTGCATGTGGTTCTATAGGCCCATAATACTACTGGTATCTTCATATCTGAATCCTCCATGTTTATGTTGCAAATTTTAGTTAGGGAATTCTCCAGTATTTTATTAAATGCTCCCACTATTCCTTTAGCCCGAGGATGGTATGGAGTGCTCTTTTGATGATGTATTTCAAATTATTCATTCATTTTCTGAATGGTATTATTGCAAAAATTAGTTCCCTTGACCTATTGTTATCGGATAAATTGGTAGGTGCAGACACTAACAGATCTCCCTAGATTCACCTGGATCTAGAACAAAACAGGACAGGACATGACTCTTTCTCTAAGTTGTAGTCATTGAATCTATTACTAAGAAGGAATGAGTGACATACCTTTGTATCGCTTCCTTAGGTATCTATTGTTCCCTCTTTTCTCCAGAGATCTTGTGAAATCAGGTCCAAGACAACACAAACCAACCAAAGTGAAGATAGCAAAGTATATTCAATATCAACCTATGCATATGATCAAGGAGTTATGCAATAAAATATGAGTGATTTTATGGGAAAGGGACATGCCGTTGTATTATATTAAATGAAATTAGAAGATACAAGCATATCGCCTTGATGTCGCAAGCTTCCTCTCAGTTACCCTTGGTTCCAACACACACACTTGCTCTACACTTGCATGAAGAAGATCCAATACAACTTGATAGACCAAATAGAGTCTTCAAGCTTCTATCCAAGCAGAATTCTTCACACAATTCTTTCACCAATTATTCATTCAATATTGCTTAACCTTTTCCATGAGAAACCTTTCAATATATAGGATAAGGAGAGATGGTTAAATGAACGAGGATGATCCCACTAAATCTGAGAAGTTAGTAGGATGCCAACCATGCGAATGCCAACTCATTTTCTAGAATATTCCCTTCTAGAACCTTCGTGACCTCTTCTCTTTTCCAAGCTTTGAAACAGGTTCACACCCTACCTATAGAGCTGACTACAAACAATTCACACCCTAAGTTTGGGTTGCCTGCGAGAATGAAGGATTTTCGCACCCCATAATATATGCAGCCTGCAAACTCATCTTAAAAATGTGTTTTTTTGGAAGAAGACAATAGACACTTTTCTCAGGAAAAAAGTCCTTTTGGGAGCCTGAATAAATCACTTTTAGAGACATCAACAGAGTGACCAAAATCATGTGTAATAGAATTCCCCCCAAAGTATGAGGCTAGAACTTGTGACAGCCGAAATACTTTGTAAAACGCGTGTGTGTGTCAGAAACAAGGAGCGCACCTAATCGGAAACCTGTAAACAACCAAGCATCTGAAGAATATAATACCATTTCTGAGGTAGGCATTCCCATGATTAGATCATAAATGAATGGAATCATAAACATAGGTCATGGCCACCAATCATACACTGTGGATCCATGCCGTCAAAATGCTACATAGCCACTAGGAATACACTGTGGATCTATGCGAGAAGACTTGAATTAAGATGACATAGCCACATGACATACAAAGTGGATCTATGTGCTGATACAAATCATACATACTCCATTGTAGCCTAGATAAAAAATATGAGACCCAGGGTCTTCAATCTCGTCACCTGAAAGTATGAATCTAGCCATGTGATTACATGTGTTGAAGTCGAACATGGTAGAAACCACTTGATTACCGGTCATTGATGAAAACCATTAACAAGTGCGAGGGAAATCACCATTGATGTCAATGACTCCCAAGGCACCGAATTACAATCCAAACGAATGCGAATGAATGAGCTGAAGTTGAGCACTCAGCAGAATCTCTCGATCAGGGATCAATGATGTGAAACCCCTGTCGAAAGTGAAGAGACCTGCCATTAAGGCATGCAGGTTCCAAGGTACTAAATTATTTCTTAGTCTCATTTCCGGATAATGAGTTGGAGTCGATGGAACAAGACTCGTCACAGGAGGGCCTTGATGTATCCCCCATCAATGACACGAAATAAGTAATAGATTTTGAGGATGAAACAAAGAATGAATATGGGTCGAAACGGACACAGGGAATGCCGAAATAGTAAGAATGGACAACTGCAGATGGCCGACTCAATAGAGGGCTCATGTGAACTTCTCTTGAACATATGAACGACATGACCAAGGACTTGGCATCACTGACTCAAAGATGACCCAAGATATGACCTTGTAACAAGTCGAACGAGAGACAAATGGATTTCCCAACCTAGATTCAAATGAAGAATATGGGGTGTCATGTTCAAGAGTGATGCTTACTACCATTAATATGAATATGAAGACACATCCCTTTCCCGAAATTTCCCCCACCATTTCTGGTGAGTACCTCTTTATTTTTACACAAGCTTGAGGAGGATAACATATTTTTGTTGATGTAAGCTCATCCTTCAGATGAGTCCCTCGAAGTATATTTAACGAACCATAGGAAGGAGTTGTTCGGACCCATTGCGGGTCTTTCGATGTTTATTTAACAAGTCCAAGCATAGAAAACTCGGGTTTTTTTTATGTTTTGAGAGTCTGAAAAACACTTAAAGAGAACTCTCCCAGTTCCTTTTTCGTAAAAGAGTTTGACGAGACCAAAAAAGTGATAAACTATCGCCTATCGAACGTTTTCTTCAAATAGTTTAATGAGCGTGAAAAGAACAAGATCGCTCGGCAATCTTTTCATTTTTATGGAGTGTGAAAAGAGCTTAAAGGATACTCCTTTACGTTCGTCATTTTCATGTTACCATGATGAGTACAAAAAGACAAGAAAAATTATACTCGATTACGTTCTCATATATTTTCGAGCACAAGAATGAACGAAGACTGAGCTCAAGGTTTTTTCTAAAAAACCCTAAAAACGTAGTTATAAATGCGACAAAAAGAAAAAACACCCGTACCCCCTCGTTTATACTCTGAATTTGTTATATCTATGAAAAACCACACTCACAAGGCTATTAGGGTATTAGGTTTTATAAACAAATCAATAAAAATAATATAAAAAATCAATAAAAAATACTAAAAAGTGAATAAATATGCGTGAAAAGGACTTTTTACCATTTCATTGTTACTTTGCCAAAAACTTGTCCAACATACCTCATTTTCCCCCAAATTTCTTTGCTCAATTCTGGGAGGCACGAGTAATCATTCGACGAACAGTTTCAACCAACGAGGTAATCTCTTGATTCTCCAACTTTTCCATGGTTTATTTTTGGTTTTTATTGGCAATTTTTTGGGTTTTGAGTCCATTTTAGGGTCGGAACATGCTTCCAATCATTCTCGCAGGTGGGTCATTTGGGACCCACAAGAATCTAAGATTCTCACAAGTGGGATTCAAGGCACCTGTGAGAATCTCTCACTGTGCAAAAGGTCCACCTGCGGGGGCCGAAAAATGGATTTTAAAGTGAGGTTTTGCTCAATAAAAAATATGCAAGAGTTTAAAACAAGTTGTTGAATTACCTGTCATGGATATTTTGCAGGTGTTTGACCATCACGATATTGGAATGGAGGGAAAGAGAACATGAGGAGGATGATGCCATTGTCGGGAATGACCCAGGTACAGTCACTGCCCTCCGGGACTATGGGCTCTTGAAATTTTTCAGAATTCCGGGCATGAGAGCTGTAATGTCCCCCACCTCTTAGAGAGGTGATGAGGAGACTCAGTGGTCTGGGTACCCCCACTAGGTCATAGTATCACACTGAAGGGGGGAAAATTCAAGAATTTAAAAGTTATATTTTTAAGTTGACTTAAGAAAGGAAAAGGATAAAGGAGTAAAAGATAACTCAACAAAATAATAGAAGATTAACCCTGGGAGTTAACCTAACTCAACAGAGAATTAGAAGGAAAAGTATAAGTAAGAGGCCGGGGTGCACCTATTACTCATTCTGGTTTTGGATTAGCATTTTCTATTTCTCTTGAGCATTCAATTTGGGGGTTTGTTGTACAAACCCTTGTGAGCAACTCAGTGGTGAAATATCCACTCACCTTGTTCTGCAGCTTGGCCTCAGGGATGAAAGACTCCTCCACACCATTCTAGTCTCATCCCATCTCCATCTAGTGCTTCAGAAGGGGAAAGAACATCATTTTGAGGGCTTTTCTGGAGGGTTATCATCATTCTACATTTGTCTGCAGATTGGGACGTCTTGGAGCCATAGGGGACGTCCTGTAATTCAGTAAAACTCAGATCTAGGGAGATCGGCTTGAGATCTGAGTCTGAAACTTCTCCCACAGGATTCTCATAGCCTGATCTATATTCTTGGAGAGTTTCAGAGCATTTTGAGGCCTCCTTCATCAAGGCCGAACCAACTAGGGTTTCATTCATCCAGTGGGGCACCCCATTCAGTGGGAAATTCATATCTATGGAGATTGAGAGGGATCTTGGAGATTCAGGCACCTGGGTTATTCTTACCATCACCCGATCTATATTCTTGGAGAGTTTTAGAGAATTTGGAGGCCTCCTTCATCAGGGCGGAACCAACTAGGGTTTCAGTCATCCAGTGGGGCACCCCATTCAGTGGGAAATTCAGATCTACGGAGATTGAGAGGGATCTTGGAGATTCGGGCACCTGGGTTATTCTTACCATCACCCGATCTATCCATTGGAATATTTCTTAGGGTGATTGGACACTTTTGGTAGCAGAGACGAGTTATTGAGGGTTTCAGCCTTCTATTGGAGCATGGCATTCTTCAGCTGGAGAGTTTGGCATTCAGATCTACTTGTATTGATCTTCATTTCTTATTCAGCCTTTAGAGGCATTATTTTGTATTAGTGGGAGCATTTTGTAGAATCTCATATCTATTTCTTGTACGACCATCTGAGGTTTATGCCATATCGGTCATCTATTGTATTGATCTTACATTGCTCATAATAAAAAGGTCAGATATTTGCTTGTGCTTCTACATCTTGAATATATTGTGATCTCCATGTGTTGATGAATCTTGTATGCACTTAATAACTCAATAAATTATTAGTAGTTAGTGATTCCAAGAAATAATTTGGCTTGGGATCATTGCAGTGGTATCAGAGCCTCGATCCTCCAAACCTATGGAGAGATCAGTGCATGCAGAAGTATAGGGGAATTGTTATGGGTCGAAAGGAAGATAAACAACAATGAAACAGAGGTAGAAATAGAAGGGTCAGGAGACAACCATGAGCCTCAGGGCTTGGCTCTCTTAGTAACTGAATTTGGTAAGTTCCAACAAAACATGAACCGCACAGAAAGCACATTGGTCCGAC
>ML790048.1:941271-970103 GCA_009831015.1 Picea engelmannii | reverse complement strand
GTTTTCTGAATCTAGCTTGTAGTTTGATTCTCCTATTCCCTTGATGGGATATTGATAATCATCTCCAAGAGTTACTTTCTGAGAAAACTTATTTTCTGAAATACAAGAGAGAGTATTTTTCTTACCCGTCATATGCTTTGATGAACCGCTATCAATAAGCCATGTGTCCTCTCCAGATGATACAAATCCTGAGAGAGATGAGATCAAGACATGGTCCTTAATCATCTTCATAGGTGGTTCTTCATCTTTGGCAATGTGAGCATGTTTCCTTTTGTGCTTTCTCTTGTATTATTCTCTTCTGACTGGACAATTATTCACCTTGTGTCCCTTCTTATCATAATGATAGCATTGTATAGATGAGAGATCTCATCCCTTGCATTGTCCTTTCTTATGAAAATTTCTTGAATGAGATTCTTGGTTGTTGAACTTGTTTGATGGTTGCAGTTCTCTATGAGATTCCCTTTTGAAGTAGGGTTTCTTCCTTCCTCCTTTTGTATGAGTAGCTAGGGCTTGATCATCATCCCTTGCTAGTAGTGCTTCACGGTTGGCTACCCTTGTCTCTTCTTGGGTGCATTCTTCCCATAGGCTCTCAAACTGTAGTTTCTCCTTTCTGCCACATACTGACTGGATGAAAGAATCCCAAGGTCTTGAGAGACCATTTAGGTAAGTTACAACAAATTCATCTTCATCGATGGTGTCTCCAATCACTTTCAACTATTCTTTTATTTCAGATATTCGGGAGAAATATTCTTGAATCATTTCTCCTTTCTGCATCTTGGTATTCTTCAACTAAGTTATTAGATTCATCTTTCGATTGATGTTATTTCCTTCATATAGTTTGCTTAGAGCACCAAACATCTCCTTTTGAGTTTTCTTTGATGATACATATGGGATCAAGTGGTCTTTGATTGAATCTACAATGATTCTTTGAGCCCTAATTGAGTCCTTTTGATGCTTCGCTTTCTCTACGGCATCTTCAGGTTCCTCCACTTCTTCTTTGATAAATCTTGATAGTTCATTATCTGCAAGGATCAAACCGATCCTATACTTCCAGGCATAGAAGTTGTCTATGCCTTCTAGTTTCTCAACAAGCTTTGTGCTTGCAGACATTTTGTACTTGCGGCAACAAAAATAACCAAAAATTGAAAATGCTCAAAATCAAATTTTGACTTTACCAGGAGGTGTGCTTGGCTGAGACGAGTAGCCTAGTGTCCTCAGATATGAGAAAATCCAATTTTTACCTTGTCAAATTTGATCTGTGGATTTCTGGACTGGAGCTTCCGGTACTTCTGGTACTCTGGTACTTCTGGTACTTCTGGTACTGGTTTTCTGGTACTTTTGGTACTTTTGTGAAACTAGGGTTTCACTTTCTGGAAGATCCAACCACTGAAACGGTGCGCTCTAGGTGCCAAATTGATCCTTGGGGGAGGGCACAGCTTTCTAGGAGGTTAGGGAGCTGAAAAGAGATACTTTTTCAAAACCCTAATTTGCAAGTGCTACAGCAGTGACATTTTTTCTCTTGCAAATTGTGCTTTCTTCAGGTTGGCTCTGATACCATGTTAATGTTTATGCCATTATTATAGTTCTTTGCAATTCAAAAGAAAAGAGCATCATAAGAAAAAGATCACTGAGAAATACACATTCACAAGAGACGCAACATTTATCCTGGGAAACCCTCTAGGGGAAGAAAACCCAGCAAAACTTCCTTATCATAAATAGCTTAAACAATGTTCAAGAGATAACTCAAACCAATACATATATTCCTCCCCAAGAGATGCGCCACTTTTCTCCCTCTCTCCAATTGGTAATTGCAGCTTGCCTCATAAGAGAATGAGCAAGTGAGTTGTGTGTTAGAAGTGAGGCGCTAGCCTCTTATATATACAAAACTGACATGTGTGAAAGGTCACCACTGGCAGGGCCGACCTCTCACTCTGGGTGGGTAAAACCACCTTTAATGGGTCTTCAATAATAATTGTTGGCGCCGACTTATTATTCTACCCTTTATAATTGTCTGATGACCAATCCGAAAAAAGAGATTTGGTCCTTATACAATTACCGACATGATTAATCCACAATGGGGATTAATCCAGTAACAATAATAATAATAATGACATGATTAATCCACAATGGGGATTTAATCCAATAATGATAAGAATGCTCTTTGCAGTTACATTATTTCAACAGCTATGATATGCACATTTTCGACAACTCCAGGTTTTATGGATATGTTGAGGGGGATGGTGGGTGAGATATTACTTAAGTTCCCTTCATAGAACATGTCATGTGTAGACTCAGGAACAATAGAAATGATGAGAATAGTTGACGGGGTCGAGAGTCATTGGTAATCATCGATGGTCCATTGTTCTAGGAACAGGATGGAACAATGATGTCCATCATCCCAAGGGGTATCTTCCACGGACATAATAGACATAATCATCTCATCTGTAGGAAAAATGACGTATAATGGATCCAGAGATAAATAACCAAGAGAGCGGGTAGAAGGGGTTGTTGATTGAATGACTTGATAAGCAGATTCGACTAAACTCAAAGGCATTTCTTCGCCATAATGAAGATGATCGTCGGGGTTGGGTACCATCCAGGGGTCGGAAGACGTCGGGGTTACATGAGCAGAGGTGGAGATCATGTTGATCGAGGCGACAAACGAATGTGGAACATCGGGTGGTGGAATGGGGAAAGTACCCATTAAAGATGAATCTTTAAGAAGACCCACACTGACATTCTCATATCCAGGGGGGGTTTTGCAATGAAAGGTATGTTGGCGGTACATGCATCAGAGTGAAAGAAGGCCAATTGGTCTACGATAACAAATTTTCCTTGATGTGGGAAATGCATGACATGGAAAAGGGTGGAAACAACTGCACGCATGGAATCGATCCACCTATGGACAAGTAGAAAGTTGTAATCGAGAGGAGCATCAAATACCTCCACTTCAACGTTGACCGTTTTGCCTTTTAACGTAATAGGCAATGAAGGGAGGACACTGTAAGGCTTAAAACCAAAGCCATTGAAGGCTTTGAGTGTGTTGTGGGATTCAGTCAAAGGAGGAGAGCTGATGGCTTTCCAGCAGGTAATAGACATGACACATGTCGAGGCACCCTCATCAATAACTATTCTACAAATGTTTTTGTCAGAGACAATAACTTGTATTTGGAATGCGAGTTGAGTGGGTAACCTTGGAATGTGATCTTCCCAGTAAAAAAGTATTAAATTTGTATCCACAGGGTCAATTCCACCAATAGCTTTCAACAGTGCCTTCTGTTGCATAGGACAACTTTGAAGGACTTCGAGGGCTAACATCATGGACGGTGCTTGGGCCATATCTTCAACAATACTGTATTTCTGGGCAGCACGTGCATAAGGATTGAAAATTGATTTTTGAACAACACCCTTTGGAGGAGGGCGAAGGACTATATCTAGGCTTAGTCGTTTGAGATGAAGAGGACCGTTGGTAGGTGGAGTCATGGGAGATGGTTTGACCAATGAAGGAGGTATTGCATAAACCTTTTCTTTGGAGGAAGAATAATCTTTGGCTCAAGTGGTAAGTGTGATGTCATTCTTCTTTGAATCACCTGTACACATTAATACATAATATGTATTGGAGGGGGAAGGTTGGTCATGAATGACCAATTGGTCTTGTTGTTGAGAAGGGAAGGGTTGTGATAACATGGCCAGAGTGGGGGGTTTCTACATCCCTTGAAGGAACTTAGTAACCTCAACTCGTCATGGACAATCCTTAGAGTAGTGATCATCACCATAGATCAAACAAGGGTATCAGGGTTTGTGCTTATCCCTATTCTCAACAGGTGGTGTTTTGGTTTTCTCAGATTGCAGATTATTTTTATCCTCATTCTTACCCTTTCCTTTTTTGGATTTATTTTTTCCAGCGGGGGTAGATTGAACATAGTTTACCTCATAAGTATTGCTGGTGGGAGGGGTAGGAGATGGAGCATTTTGAACATTAGAAGATTGTATTTGGGGTTGTTGCTAGAGGTTTGGACAGAATGAGGTTGGGAATGGAAAGTGCCAATCACTCTGTCAATTGCATGAGAAGCAGTAGGAGTAGTTGAAGTAGCAGAAGTAGAAGGAAGAGGTGCGTCAGAGAGTAAGTTGTAAAGAGTAACCATTTGTGAGTAAACGAGGTCGAGGTATTGATCACGACTGATTGCCTATTCTTCCGTGACAACTCCACCCATGGAAATGTCACGAGTGATGTCATTCACAAATTATTTCGTGAACCACTCTGCCAGCAACTGATCGGGAAGTTCGATTTTGATGAGACATCGTCTTCATCGCTATTCATGAATTTGATCAGAGGTATGAGTGGCTTTGGTTTGTTTGAAAGAACTCAAAATCTTGGTTCTTGTTTCGTAGCAGATCGATAACTGGTAGTGGGTGAGGAAAGCCATAGCGAGGGTGTTGAAGTTGGTGAAGAAGCCTTGTGGTAATTCTATATACCACTTCATGGCAGAACCTGTGAGGGTTCTCTGAAAAAGGCGTAAGAAAATAGAGTCATCCATCAAGGAGTTGGATAAGCACGAAAGGTGAAAAGTCATTACATGATTTTTCAGGTCCTCTCTTAGTTTACCATCGAATTTAGGGATGTCAGATGCTAGTTTGGACGGTATGGTGGGCCATTGAGGAGAGTTACAGATTGGATCATTTAATATCCTTGAAAAATCAGGGAGGTCTAAGGTGGATATGAAGGGTAACTGTCTATTCACATGTGGGTACTAGTGACGTTGGGGAGGGAGTCCCATCGATAGACCAGTGGGACCATAAGAAGTTTGCATATCATGCAAAGATTCAGGAATATTTGGTTGTTGGTATGGAGGCAAGTAATTCATAGGGTTTTGCCCTTGAACAAGGGCATGGGGTTGAGCGTTCGAGCCCCAAATAGGATTAGACGTGCCTGGATATGGTTGGCCTGTACTAGGGGGTATGACAGAGCTAGTTTGAGGTTGTTGCCCCCTAGTCAAGTGAGGATTATGTTGAATAAGATAATTCCAATAATGGGCCAAGGATGGAAGTATGTTTTGTCCATAGGGTGGGGTCAGTGGGGATTTCCCTCCAATCGGGAGTTTCATCCCAATTGGGATTTTTCCTGCAAAAGGGGATTGGGTTTGGTCTCCTTGGTGAAACTGTCCACCAACAGGAATATGGTAATTAGGTGTGAAAGATGGGATGGTGCCACTAGGGTCCATGCCTCTGATAAAGGATTGAAGGGTTCGAGGAAGAGTTGAAATAAAACTGGGAACAAGATGGTTCCTAGAAGGAGAGGACAGGCCAAGAGTCTCGGATGATATTTGTGTAGGAGTGGGAATAGAAGCATTCAATGCATGATATCCAGGTGAATGTTTTGGGGTTAATTTGGGTGAAAGAGGTGTGCCAATGGGGGCTTGGCTAGCCATTGTAATCCCAGTGTGAGGACTCGTAGTATCTGGGACCATTGTGTAATGGACCATTTGTAGAGGGATAATCAAGATGAGGTTAGCTGGCGGAGCATCTGTACTAGGAAAATAATAGGCAATAGTAGAAGGTATTGTGTCTAGATTAGATGTTTCGGGAAGCTCAGGTGTGACAGTGATATCAATGCCTTCTCCTGAGACAAAGAGATCCCGTCTAAAAGTGCCAGTAGTCCAAAAAGGATCTTGACCCTGAGGTCCTATGAAAGGTCTAGCTGGTAATCTAGAAGACTGAACAACTATATCTCCAGAAGAATTCACTCGAAGAATACGTCTCTCAAAGTCAGGAGGAAGTCAGAAGTCCTCTCGAGAATTCGTAATTCAGAATCGTTCTAAAGAGTTAGTTCTTTCCACTAGTGGAGTGGCAACGTCTTGGACTTCACACTATTGAGGAGATCCCTCCGGTGAGTTGGTAGGCAAGGGTTGAGAACCTTCCAGATCTTCTAGGGGTAGGCCTTTCATTCTATGTGAACGACATGGAGGGTCAATTGTGATCGAGTTAGAATTTTATGAAAGAAATTCTATGGTCAAGTTGGGTAAACAAATAACATGCGCTAATAAAATCTAGAAAGAAAAACCAAGCAAACAAGACCTTCTAATTCCGAAGTCACTAGTTGGTGATGAAATCCAACGTCACAATGATGAGACAAGAAGGGGCTGGGCCAGGATGGAAAAGTTACGTTGATGACCTGCTTAACGGACTTACATCCTGGTACAAGATCCCACACACAATCATGGGTATACCCTCCAAGGAGCCCGAGTGAGTCTGGCCAACGTCGATTCTAGGTACCGTGAAGACTTACCCCTTCACAGTCACCTTGTGTAAGACCCTAAGACGATAAGCTACTAAGGTTACCACCAACAACAATAATGCCTGGGGGAACAGTTGACAGTTTGATCCACACGTAAGGGAAAGGTATCTAGCCCGAAATCAACTTGAGAGGCTTCCACTCATCATTGTGGGTATACCTTCAAGTGACCCCCGTAATACATGCAATCTCTACACCAATATCAACAAAGCAGGGTGAGTAACTCTGTCAATCTCAATGCGACCTCAGGTTTGACCCTTGTGTGAGAAGGGATTCCCAGGAAAAAATGTTGCAAATAGAATTTGACACTCCTTATCACAAGATACTATTGTGCGTTTTGTTCTTTTGAGAGTGTGTCTCACTACCTAATCCAAAGCTCTAGCCTAGCTAATGTTGGTGTAAAAGAGACCTAGAAAAAGTTGCTAGTTAAATTTTAAAATTGCACAATATTATTAAAGGTTGTTGTTACTCAAAAGGAGACAAAAATGAAACCGATGTTGTGTGAGACTCTAAACCAACAATGCATAAATAGGGATGAATGATACAAATTTTGTTCGATGAATCCTATTTACAGGAGGGAAGGAGGAGATTTCTGGAACAATGTGAACTACGATGTATGATCTTCTCTGAAATGTAATACCAAACAGTCGTGAACAATTCAAATTCCCTATTCGTTTTCTTTCAATACTTGAATGCCAATATTTTCGAATAAAAAGTTGCTTAAAAAAAAAAAATATCTTTAATTTTTATTAGAAACCAAGCAATAGGGATGGAACTAAGAAAAAGTAAGCAACCAATGAAAAAGAAATACACAACAAACACCCAAATCTATCTTTCAATGAAAATAAAAATAACAAACTAACAAGACCAGTCTCTTCAAATGCACATGGGTAACAATTTTCCTAGTAATAAGAAATTGAAAAGGACAACTAATCTCAAATTATAATCCAATTAAAGGCTCCCGACCAAACAAGCACTCGGATTTCAGAATCAGAGATTATACCCTTGTTAAGAAAAGGTCAAGAGGTAAAAATTGAGAAAAAATGATCAAGAAGAGATTTCAATTTCTGAAAACTAATCATTCGCGAGATTTTAAGTCAAGAAACATTCAATCACTAGCCAGAGAAGTTCTTTCCAAACACACCAACCAATCTGGGCATCTGAAGACACAAAAGACTTAACCCAAAATTTTTACAAGTGAGTTCATAGTCTGACAGTGGAGTACAGTGCGAGAATTAAGGATTCTCGCAGGCTAGACATAGGTAGGTTGCGAGAAGTTTTCACTGAAATGAATGCTAGGGTGTGAACCTCAGTTATTCTCACAGGCTATAGAAAGGTGCATTGCGAGAAGGTTTGTAATCAAGCAAATTTTGGAAAAACAACATGACTTTTGAGGGAACTTCTGGATCCAAGGAGTCTATGAGGGTCTCCTCAAGACTCAGAGATTGATTGGGAATGAAAAAGGGCAGGTCAAGAGAAAATGGTCAAGAAAAAACCACCAAAATGGGTTGTATCCCCAGTTGAGTCACCAAATTTGTTATCAGATAAATCGGTAGGTGCAGACACTAACAGATCTCCCTAGATCCACCTGGATATAGAACAAAATAGGGAAGTACATGACACTTTCTCTAAGTTGAAATCATTGAATCTATTACTAAGAAGGAATGAGTGACATACCTTTGTATAACTTCCTTATTTCTCTGTTGTTCCTGCTTCACTTCGGTGCTCTTGTGAAATTAGGTCCAGGACAACACAAATCAACCAATGTGAATATAACAAAGTATATTCAATGTCAACCTATGCATATGATCAAAGAGTTATGCAATAAAATATGAGTGATTTTATGGGAAAGGGACATGCCATTGTATTATATTAAATGAAAGTAGAAGATACAACCATATAGACTTGATGTCACAAGCTTCCTTTCAGTGAACCTTGGTTCCAACACACACACTTATTCTACACTTGCATGAAGAAGATCCAATACAACTTGATAGACCAAATAGATTCTTCAAGCTTCTATCCAAGAAGAGTTCTTCACACAATTCTTTCACCAATTCTTCATTCAATCTTGCTCAACATTTTCCATGAGAAAACTTTCAATATATAGGAGAACGAGAGATGGTTAAATGGATGAGGATGATCCCACTAAATCTGAGAAGTTAGTAGGATGCCAACCATGTGAATGCCAACTAATTTTCTAGAAGATTCCCTTCTAGAACCTTTGTGGCCTCTTCTCTTTTCCAAGCTTTGAAACAGGTTTTCACCCTACCTATAGAAAATTCTACGAACAATTCACACCCTAAGTTTGGGTTGCCTACGAGAATGAAGGATTTTTGCACCCTGTAATATAGGTAGCCTGCGAACTCATCTTAAAAATGTGTTTTTTTGGAAGAAGACAACAATCACTTTTCTCAGGCAAACAGTCCTTGTGGGAGCTTCAATACATCACTTGTAGAGACATCACCATAGTGACCAAAATCATGTGTAACACCTATTGGACTCCTTCTACTACTAATAATTGGTTTTCTAAAAGATTCTTTATTTCCTAATGTTTTAGTCGCACATGGGGTTGTGGGTTCCACACTAATTCTGATCTGGATTGGAGTTCCTTCTTTTGCACCAGACCTTTGACCTATGATTTTTCTATCATATGTGGCGTGCATGATTTCCTCAATCTTCTCTGTAGCACAAAGATCCTCTATCTCTTCTTCATCACTTTCCAAGCCTTCCCTCTCGGCTACTACTCTCTTTTTCCTATTAATCTTATATTGGTAGGGTCTTCGACTGCACGTCATTCCCTATTTATCCATTATTTTCTTGATATGTTTTTCATCCATCATAATGAGGTCCATCATTTCCTTATGCTTACCTCTATATATATCCCTCTCCATGTCTCAGATCATCCTTAGTGTTTCCCCTAGTCTCCCCATGTGCGCAGAGTTATTTAGCTATCAGAATCCATTTTCATCACACCTTTATCATAAAACAAAATATTGATTGATGTATAGAGTGATCTAATATACCTTCCTCTTGGACTCTTCAAAAACTCGTGCTCTTTAGTAGTATATGATTTTGCATTATCGACTGCAAGCTCTGTAATGAATCCTGCAATGATGATGTCTATCCATAAATTGACTACACGCGTGAATTTGTTGTTGACTTTTTGTAGATGTCCAATATTTGCAGTATTCCATTTTACTAGTCTTATCCGGTTAGTTGGGTGTCTATATTTTAATCTCAATATCCTCTCTTGCAAAAGAAAAGGAAATTTGCAGAAAAATATCTCATGAATATCGGTGAATACATACCTCTAAAGATATTGGCACAGAGTATACTTACGATTTATATTGTCTTTCTATGCAAATTAGAGCTCTTTCATTATTAGCCATCATTCAATCTCCTGTTTAGTTTCATTCCATGGTATGAACATTGTTGGGGCAGGGGAAAACCCAGGGTTCAACTCTAACATCACACCAACAATCCCTAATTACTAGCCTTTTTAGAAACACCTGCAAAGTAGATGCAATATCACTCGAAGTAGCAATAGGGGGTTGTAGGAAACAGGTGTCTACAACAAGAGGAAATGAAAAGTGGGTCCAAAACAAAAACAACACAACATATAGATATCATTTACCAAATTAAACCTACTTCTCATAGTTATATCTTAGATCTAACCCAATGATGCAATAAAAAAATACTTAAAAGGAAAGAGAACACCACATCAATCACAATGAACAACAAGATATACGTGGTTCACCCTCTCCCTAGGGATATGTCCACAGAACTGTGTTTCCTAATATTATAGGAAAACATACAGTTCTATATGTTCTCTTAGCTTGCAGATCTCTCTCTTCTTCTCTCTCTCTCTAACCCAACCCAGGTCCTCTTGACCTTTATTTATACATTCCAATGACTCTCGAGCAACCTTAGGTCGAAACCTAGGTGTCAAAACCCTAAAATGACAAAACCCTAGGTATATAAAACCCTAGGTCAACTTGACCCATGTTTTCCAAGCTTCACCAGCCTGTCCTTCCTTCTTTCATGTGAGGTGATCCAAAGCATCTATTGGTGTCTTTTTCCTCTTGTTGAGTTTTCCACGATCCCTCTTCCTTGCTGATCTGTTCTCCTTGGTATTCTTGTCCAACGACTCGCTTTCTCTTACTTCACTCCTTATTTTATGCTTCTTTAACCACTTCAACCTGATCTCAATCAGTGTGTCTTCCATGCAGTTCACCTTTTCTTCTTTAATATTCACTTTCTTCCATAACCAAAGGCCAACATGCCCTCAACACTCACATGTTACTTGTCCCGAGGCACTTTAGGTCTGACCCTTCTGTTTCACTTCGACTTCAGACTGCATGGGGCTACCTGTTCTTTCTACTTTATCCCTTTCTTCCCTATGCAGACTATCTTTTCTATGTCTGGTACCTAGTTTCAACCACACCTGGTACCTAGACCCGTCTCCTTCTACTTTTATTGATATTTGCGAGGAAACTGGTTGTCATAATATAGTTTCAATCGGCTCCTGTTCATTAAACCTTCCTTCCACTCTCCATTTAGTGTCTTTAACTGCGCAACTCCTCCTTCTATAACATAGGTGACCTCAAATGGCCCAAGCCAATGTGTTCTGAACTTCCCTGGATGCTTCATGAACTTGTTGTCATATATCAATACTAGATCTCCTTGATTAATGGCTTTCTTCTTGATATGTCTGTCATGATAGGCCTTTTCTCGTTCCTTCTATACCTGCTGATGAAATCCTACAATAAATCGGTCTTCTTCTAGTTCTACCAACTGCGCAAGCCTCTCTTTAATAGCGCCAGTGTCATCCATATCTGTGAATGTTACAATTCTGAGACTAGGAACCAAATATTCCATAGGGACAACTGCTTGTAGACCATAAACCAACTTAAAGGGAGTTTGCATTGTTAGCCTCTTGCAAGAAGTTATAGGCCCATAACACTATTGATACTCTCAAATCCAAGTCATCCCTGTTCACACTACAAATCTTTGTCAGTGTTGTCTCCAAGATCTTGTTGAAATCTTCGACCATCCCATTTGCTTGTGGATGGTAAGGATTACTCTTCTGATGGTGGAATTCAAATTCCTGAGTCAAAGCTTCGATAGTCTTATTAATAAAGTGTGTACCTTGATCGCTCATCAGGTTCTTCAGGCATCCAAACCTGGTTATGATATCATCAAATATAAATCACGTAACTACAGTTGCACTACATTCCTTCATCGTTCTTTCTTCTTCCCATCTGTTCAAATAATCTATTGCAGTGATGATGTATCTAGCTCCTGTGCAATTTCCTGGTGGGTTAATAGGTCCTGTGAAATCAATAACCCATTTTTCAAATGCTTGTAAGTTCAGTTGCAGTGCTAAAGGCATCTCATATCTTCTGGAAGGTTTCCCAACTCTCTAGCATACATCACAAACTTTATAGTATTCCTTATCATCTTTATGTAAAGTAGGCCACCAAAGGCTAGCTCTAAGAACCTTCTGCGTTGTTTCTTTTCCTGCATAGTGTCCTCCTGTGATACCTTAATGTGATTCCACTAGAATTAGTGGTATTTCTTCCTCTGTAACACATCTCCTCAAGATCTCATTAGTTCCCATCTTGTATAGTTGTCCAACTATAAGTGAAAAATCTGCAGCGCGAACTACCAATTGTTTCTTCTAAATGATTGTATATTCACGAGGTTCCATTCTTGTGAATAGGAACTGAAATATCTCAGCAAAGTGATCATCAATATTCTTGATGGCCAACAACTGTGCATATGGTAGTGTATCCTCCAAACTAGTAGGTTCCTCTTCATGCTCCAACCTAGATAAGTGGTCAGGTCCCTTGTTCATTCTCCCTGGCTTGACCACTATTTCAAAATCATATTACTGGAATAGCAGTAACCATTTGCATATCCTTCCCCCCAACACTAGCTTGTTGACTAGATATTTCAACACAGAGTGATAAATGAAGATCTTAAAATGTCCTCCCAACAAGTAGTGTCGAAACTTCTACAACATGTACATCATGGCCAAACCTTCTCTCTCAGTGGTAGTGTAGTTTATATCAGCTATAGATAGATTCCTTCTAGCAAAGTCTAATGAATTGTCAATATCTCCTACTCCTAGTTGTTCTAACACTGCTCCTAGTGAAATATATGAAGCATCGACATGCACGTGAAATTCCTTGCTCCAATCTGGGAAAACCAAAATAGGCGCAGTAACCATTTTTTGTTTTAGTGTGTTGAAGCTTTGCTAACATTGTTATGTCCATTGAAACTGGCAATATTTGTTTAATATCTTCTCCATAGGTGTTGTAATCTATGCATAGACCTTAATGAAATTTCTGTAGTATCCAGTATGTCCCAATGCAGTGCGTAGTTGTCTGACTGAGGTAGAGGGGGTAGATCAACAATAATGGCAATATTGGATGGATCTACCAGCAGCCCCTGCTTACACATAATATGCCCTAGAAGCACTTCAAAGGGTGAAAAGAAGATGCAATTCTTCAGATTCAAAGCAATATGACATTGCTTGCACTTATCCAACATTAGTCTTAAACATTCAATATGGTTTTTCAATAAGCTAAAAATAGTCCAATCATCAAAATATGCTTCCAAAAATTTATGTAAAAATTCCTTAAATGCTTCGACCACCACCCTAGAAAATATGGTTGGTGCATTCTTCAATCCAAAAGGCATCACTATGTACTGGTAGGATGCCCATTCTGTTTCAAATGTGGTGTTATGGCGATATTCCTTGGAAATCCTAATCTAGTGATAACCTAAAAATCAATCTATGAAGGAGTAAACTTCTTGACCTCCTACATTATCTAACACTTTGTCTGTAAATAGTGTAGGGAATGGATCATGCAAATAGGCATCATTCAACTTCCTGATATCTACACAGATCTTGATCTCTCCTGTCTTTTTATCTTGTACCACCATGGGGATAATCCATTCTGATTCTTCTACAGGTTCTATGATTCCCGCTTCCAACATCCTGTCTAATTCAATATTCACTTTCTTCTTATATTTGGGATTCAATATGTAGAGTATATGTTTAACTGGACTGGCATATGGATTCAAGGGAATCTTCATCTCTCCCATGGGTCCTTTAATTATGTTCATATCAATGAACTTCATTGGAAACAATTCTTGATATTCATGGAGTAGTTTTGTGATCTTATCAATAGTGGCATCATCCCAATAATATCCAACATTGGCCAGCTTAGGTGCTTTCTCTGTCCCAATATTGACTTTCCTAATTTTAATTGGTTGTCCAATAAAAGGTATTTCAACTCTTGTTCCTTCTATGTCTCTCTATCCTTTTGTTTTTGCGATGTTCACATTCCTAGGATCATCGTCTTCATCGGCATTGATATTGTAAAATCCTTGCAATTTATGAAGAGGTTCAGTCCATTCATCCTATTCTTGCTCAATAGGGAGGTTAGGTGCCTCCTCAAAGAATTTTTGTCTTACAACTTGTAGAGCTTGATCTATTGAAGGGTATTGGATTTCAAATAAAAACGTAGCTACAAAATTCTGAGTCATACCTTGCCAATCTGCAGTGGTGAGGCACAATTCTACTTGAAGATACCAATTGATAGGCGTTGTGTCCAGAGTGTTGATGAAATTATGCACCCACTATTCTTGAGGAATGCTACTCCAGGCCTCCTCACAACCTTTCACATGGTCCTTCGAACAAATTTGACCTGTGTATCGAACTTCACATCCTTCTACTTATTCTAAAAAGTGCATTGCCATCAAAGTGTGACATTGCATCAAGTCCGCGATGTTCTTTTTATGTGTCCCCCACCATCTTGATGGAGTTTCTTTCAAAGCCTCATCTAGTTCCAAGAATCTTTGTTTTACTGGTACAATTTATTCAAAATCTGATAAGAATGTTTCTAAATGATTTAAACCATCAAATGTGGGCAGATTTCTTACTTCTGTGTCGATCCAGTGAAATTCCCTGGTCAATCTAGCACACCTCCATGCAGAGACTTCATACATTTTGTTCTGCCAATTCTCCAGTTCTTCTTCTGAGTCTGATGAGAATGTGTTGTCACTTTGCCAACTTAAATTCCCATCTTCTATAGGGTTAGTGTAATCCTATTGTCTCGCTGTCAATTTATATATATTCTCTAGCTTATATGCATGATATTCTTCTCTTACGGGTGATGTGTATCTTTGACCTTCATCAGGATGCAGAGGTGCAATGACCCTAAGGCCATCACCTTCAAACGTCATTCTTATTTTCTTTAAGTCAACAACACTAGAATTGTTGAAAGCCTAATCAATGCTTAACAGTGCAGGTTAAGGATAGCTATCATCAACTATCTCAATCACCTCGAAGTCCACAAATGTTCTTACCCCATTGATGTCCACAGGGACATGCTATAGTCTCCAAAGGGGTTTATTGCCTATTTATTATCCATCCTAAGCCTGATAGGGGAATAAATTAAATTAGTTTTTCCCATCAGTGCCCAGGTCTGCTTCGTCATAACATTGACTTCCGATCCTAAGTCGAGGACCACATAATCTATATCATAATCTCCAATCTGATCATTATGGCATAGTTCCTTATTTGTCCTTCTCTTTTTGGATACGTTATGTACTTCTCTATTACATAGAGGGTCTACCCTCCCTGGTTCATATTGTCATATCAAGTGTTGTAGTTCTTGTATGTCTCTTTCATCCGTAATCAAATCAATGAACGTATACAAGAAACTAACCATCTTTCTTACCTCTTTACCTTCTTTCGGTGATGCAAACTGATTGAATTCTAGAGGCATACCACATTCTCTCACTTCTAGTTGTGCCTTTGATGAAGAAACCCGATCTCCCCCAAATTCTCTTCTTGCCTCTTCAAATATCTTCTTTTCTTTCCTCAGATCAAACTCTAGTGTCTTCTCTGCAATTCTTCTGACCCCTGATTCATCTATAGTCTTTGTTTGAATCATCTTGTATTCTCTTGTAGCAACACCTCCTCTAGTGATAACAATGACTCTAGGATCCACTCTACGAGTTTCTGCTGATATTAGTTGTACTTTTGGGTTTCCTCCTCTTCTCTCCTAAAGTTTGGCTAACAACACGGGACAATATTCGATAACATGTTAAAATGAGTTGCAGTAGCTCCAAGTGATACAAGCATTCTGACAGTCCATTTCCAATCTCCTGGTTGTGTGCATTTATAACAAATGATCTTACCTCGACCTCGACCCATACCTCCTCGTTGTCCTCTTCCTCTAAATTCACCGTGAGGGTTGAAGTTTCCTCTTCCTGGGGAGTTAAACTGGGTAGTATTTCCTTCTTGTTGTACTTTGCCTTGAATTATATATGTGTCTCTTGATCTTTCATGCAAGAGGTCATAAGCCCTACAATATTTCTCTTCATGCCCCATATATTTACAGAATGTGCAATAAAGGTTGGTAGGTGTCTAGACATATTTTTTCATGTAATAACATTCACCATGCTGATGTCGATTTCTACATACCTCGCACCAAGGTAGAGTAACCTTATTCAAAGGGATCAAAGCTCTTGAATCCAAGTACTCATGAAATAGAGGACACTGCTCCTTGTCATGTCCCTCTAATTTGCATCTGACATGCCAAATATCTTCTCTTTTATCTTTTCCTTTATCCTTCTTCATATTTTCGACCTGCGGTGATAAGATAGTTAGCTGACTCAAAATTCAACTCATACCTGACCTGGACTCTCCCATAGGGGATGATTCTAGTTTCATGGCGATTTCCAATGCCTGAGCTTGTGAAGTGATCTTCTATTGCATTAGAGGGAATCTGATGTGTGGTGAGAGGGAATCAATGAACCATTCTTTATTCTGTTCGTCTGGGATCTAAAAACACAAATGACCTGTCAAGGTCTTAAATCTTTGATCAAACTCCCAAACAGATTCGACGACTTTCTTCTTGATTTCTTTCATCTCTGTAATGCACTATGACCCCGACTTGGGTTTCTTGAATTCAAAAATCAACACATTCTTAATCTCGTTCAATGGTTTCGACTGTGCAACTCCTTGGATGAACTTCATGTACCAACTCAATGCACGGTCTCTCAGGGTAGTACTAAAATGATCTCTCTTAACAACTTTGTCAGTGAAATTCTTAATACTCCATACAGACTCGCATAAGAACCAATGTTGATCATGATCTTTAGATCCATATCCCCTAAAGGTGGTTAACCTCATCTCGTCTTCCATAGATATTCCTAGGGTTCTTGAATGAGTATGCACTTAACCACTTGTACCATTTCTCTAAGTGCTCTGATAACTTAGGTTACTGTGGTTACTTAATGCTGCTAAAAAAACATGAGTAGTAATAGTACTTACTTCAACAGTCTGCGTAGTTCCTGAAGTTTCTGATTCTTCTCGGTGAGGTTCTTCAGTCTTCCCTTCTTCTTCCCTAGCGGACTCTAAATGTTCGTTGTTCAATAACTCTTCTTCTTCTCCACTGTAGAACCCTTCTTCCTATGCTGGTGGTTCATGATTCTTCTCAAACAAGTTCACTAGAGGAACTTCTCTAAATGATCTCCCATTGTGTGTGTGTCCAACCTCAGTGTCATTGTCGCTATCTAAGTTCTTAAACATTAGCTCTTTAGTCCAACCAATTACTGTATCTTCAATATATTCTTCTCATGTAACAACATCTTGATCTGAAAATTCAGAAAATGTAAAAAGTTTCCTCTAGGTCCCTTAAAGAAATATCTCTCTGCTTGACTATATGATTCTACTCTATCAATATAAAACTTAGTAATGTACCCTCCAATGGTACTATCAAACCAGTGATTGACTACTCTTGACATGACGTTATCAACTCTCTTGACCTTCTTGATCAACACCGACGTCCAAACCGCAAGTGGTCTGAGTCTAATTTCAAACTGGGTATCTGCTAATTTGGCTAGCCACTCGTAGAGCTCCTTCTGAATTCCTCCAAAGAAAATCTCATGTATATCAGTAAAGATATGCCTTCCCAACCAATATTCTATACTAAGATTAGAGTTCTTGTTAGAGGGTTCTACGAATTCCTTTTCTTGTTCTTCTATCCACTTCTTAATCTTTTTCTTTGATGGAAACCACCTTGACATTCCCTCAACAAGATCCCGGTCTCGGCAACAAAACCATTTTTTGGGGCAGGGGCAGACCCAGGGTTCAACTCTAACAACACACAAACAATCCCTAACTGCTGGCCCTTTTGGCAACTCCTGCAAAGCAGATGCAGTCTCACCTGAAGTAGAAATAGGGGGTCGCAGGACACAAGTGTCTACAAATAGAGGAAATGCAAAATGGGTCCAAACAACATCTAGATATCATTTACCAACTTAAACCTACTTCGCATAGTTATATCTTAGATATAACCCAATGATGCAATAAAGAATACTCAGAAGGAAAAATAACACCACATCAATCACAATGAAAAATAAGATATGCATGGTTCACCTTCTCCCTAGGGCTACGTCCACAGAACCGTGTTTCTTGATATTATAGGAAAACATATAGTTCTATCTATGCTCTTAGCTTGCAGATCTCTCCCTTCTTCTCTATCTCTCTAACCCAACCCAGGTCCACTTGACCTTTATTTATACATTACAATGACTCTCGAGCAATATTATGCCAAACCTAGGTATCAAAACCCTAAAATTCCAAAACCCTAGGTATCTAAAACCCTAGGTTAACTTGACCCACATTTTCTAGGCTTTGCAAGCCTATTTTTCCTTATTTCCTGTGAGGTGCTCCAAAGCATCTATTGGTGGATTTTTCTTCTTGCTGAGTTGTCCATAATCCCTCTTCCTTGTTGATATATTCTCCTTGGTCTTCTCATCCAACAACTCACTTTATCTTACTTCGCTCCTTCTTTTCTTCTTATTTAACCACTTCGACCTGATCTCAGTCAATGTGTCTTCTGCACAATTCTCACTTCAACTTTTCTTTCATAATCTTCTCTTTCTTCCATAACCAAGGGCCAACGAACATCCCCTTCTAATACTTCATTCTCTTCATTCTTCTTCTCAGCAAATCCCTTTCAATCTGTTCTTCTGGGTTCTAGCTAACAATATAATCATTTTTTGGATATTTTTTGGCTAGCTCAGGTTATACTTTAGGTTTCCAACAAAACCATGCAAACCATCAGCCCTTCTAAAGACCAAAAGGAAACACTACGCCTAGAGTGCACAATGAAGTCTCACTCGATATGGCTTATGGGTGACTACATGACCCAGATGTTTGCAGTATTGGAAGGGAGACTTCTGTGGAGATGAGAGACCTTCTGTCTACCTCAAAACACATCATATTTGTTATTCTATTACATCAACACACCATTATATATTATATCTTCCACTCAAGAATCAATGGCATTCATTTAAGGTTTATTCTATAGTAATTATCTTGGTTACTCTATTGTGCGTTTCATTTTACTACTAATAGATTAATCCATTCATCACAACTAAACAATTGCAAGAAATAACATAAGCATTCCACACAGAGACACAAAATTTACTATGGTTCACCCCCCTGGGCTACATCCACAAAGAATTGGCTTTCTTGGCTCTTTTATTATTATGCATCAAGGTTACAGTGTTGCATGCATTACATTTGAGGCTGACAAGATCATAGTAAGATGCACAACCCATGACCTATGACATTACCCTCATTTACAATTATTGATATAGAATACCTTTGTATGTATTCTCATATGCCTACTTTTGTCTCTCTCTATATATCTCTTCATATATGTCTATATCGCCTCCCCGCTATCTCACAAAAATATATTTATATTACAAAAATGGGTTAATTACCTATTACAAAATTGACCAAAACCTTAACCCACTAACCCTAGGTGGATTAGATTTGTCCACTTTCTAACTCCCTGATCGCGGCTGGTCCAAAATCCAACCATTTTCCTCGTTGATCTGCATATTTCTTCTTTTCTTTGACTTTCCTGGTTTCCTGGCATTTCTTTTCCATAGTTTCCAATGCGCGCTCCTTCTTTGGTCCATTACCTAACTGCCTTCATTAATTACCGTGATTTTCCACAAGATGGCATGTGCCAACAATCATCTAACTTATGGTGTGTATTTTAAGTAAGTGGAGGAACTAGCCATATCCAAATTAGTAGAGGTTGCATAGAGAGAAATACTTGCAACCAAGAGAAGACATAGATCCTTGTGCAGGAGAGAGGAACAAAGGCATAGTATCCTCTAGAAGACAAAGATCTTATATAACTCTTAAAATAGAGCTCAAAAATATATTTTTGCATAGGGTCCATGTTGGTAAATAAAGTGGGATATAAGTCCCTCATTTATGGATCATATGGTATTATATTAGTTTCATCCTCGACTATGATAGCTGCCAAAAATTCGATCAAAAAATTGTAGACCTTAGCATGGGTAAATAAAGTAGAAAAAAGTTGGAAGACTTAAGTTCCAAGAATGTCGAGTGTCAAGAAGAGAATGGACACTTGAAGGAGTAGGTCCAGATGTTCAACTAGAGGGTGGTAGAGATGCAAAAGCACATTGATACCTCTACCAAATTGTTGTCATTGTGCAAGAAGAAGTATGAATAATTCCAAGACTCCTTCATAGTGGTCATGGAATATTGAGATGAGCACAAATTTTAGCTTGCACACTCAGGAGAAGAGGTAATTTAGATGGATGGATGGCAAGAAGATATGCTTACATAGATGATGGAGAAGTTATAACAAGAGATGGTAGAGAAGGAGGAGGCCTTAGAGAATTTCCAAGAAATTGTTCAAGAGCACTAAGAAGTAAGGCAACCATCCATTTCCATTGTTTCAACCAACACCCTGACCGATACTACTTCAGTAAATTCATCTTCCATAAAAATTCCTCAAGATTAGTTTGGTGAATTTGAGAAACATACTAGAGGCATTGGATCCAAGATACTAAGGTTGATGGGACATGATGGACATGGGATAGGAAAGATAATACAGGGAATATTGAGCCCCATTGTAGCCACATCATGGGTCAAGCATAAAGGCCTAGGATTTGATGGAAAAAGTGAAAATTCCATGACCACGAAGAAAACATTTATGAAGGAAAAAGACATGTTGAAGTTTGTTTTCTCATCAAGAGAAGGATTAACATAGATAAGTGAAGGTAGAATCCCATTACAAACTTAGCCTTGTTGTAGTAGATCAGAAGATGGAAATGATGAGAAAATCCCACAGATTCAGCCTACACTTGAACTTAGAGAAAGAAACAAGAAGCCCAACTAAGGAAAGAAGAACAAGAATACAAAGAGGTATACCTCAATAAAGACATTCTATTTTTGTCACTGTTGCAAGAGGAGAGGCCATAATGTTGCAAGTTTTTGGTATGCAAGGAATGTCATATTGTGGAAAGAGAGGTCATAATGAGGAAACCTATTGAGAGAAGAAATCCATATTCCACAGGATTTATTTCTTTCAAACTTAGAAGAACAAGAATAAAAAGATGATCTCAATCATTCCATACCACCGTGCCAAGAACTTTTTCCACTACTACAAGTTGACTTGACATTAGGAAGAAAATCATTGGCGGATTCATCCAAACCCAGCCTCGAGGGGGACAATTTTTTTTACTTTATGAAATTAAAATATTGTAATTTCATAGTCAATCTGGACCATTCATTATAAGGTCGCAGATATGATGGTAGCATTTATGTTAGGGATTTTTTTCCTAGAAGGAAATCCTCTTTTATGAGGAATTGGATTGTTATTGTACATGTGAGTGAATATTGTATTCTAAGAGAGGATATTGTGAGAGAAAGAAGAGGAAGTTACAAAAGGTGTGTTGTAGGTTGTATCCCTTTATTTTGATAGATAATAAAAAGGAAGGACCTGACAATTTCTCTGGTGGACATAGCCCACAGTGGGTGAACCACACATATTTGTTTCTCTATTGTATTTTTTATTTTATGTGTTTCATTTCCGCATTTGTTTTATTTTATTTCTCCACGATCCTGTTTTTCTAACACCTTATTGGAGATGTGTTGGAGACTCATGCATGAAGGTCAATGACCTTGGGGGGTGTTTTGAGAACTATGAAAGTTCGTGTAATCATGTGCAAGAGTTGGAGGGTTGTTTCCATGATGTGAAGAAACTAATCCCAGTAGAGGAATGCAACCACACTTCATTTGAGGATTTGTTGCATGATGTTATCTTTTTGGGTCACACTAGACATAGAATAACATTAGACTTGGCTTCATGACTACTAAGATGGACTGACTCCAAGACTGAGAGGGAAATGGGAGTGAATGTTGAGTGTATAGTTTGGATTTGGATATTTCTAAGAGTTGAGAGTGAGCGATAATATTTATGAATTATGAGAAAATGTGATCTAGAACACAAGTTGGAGCCATAGTTGAGGACTAGATCCATGAGCTATAGCCAGAGCTAGAGTTAGAGCTATATAAATGATCCAAAGTAAGATCCACATTCGAGAGAAGAAAATAGAAGTACATTGATCCATATTATTTTCCTTGATATTTTGTAGATAAAAAATCCTCTCAATTGGAAGGTACAGTCTGAAATGGATCTGAACCAACTAATAGGAATACGATTCATACCTACTATGCAATTCAACGTATAACAAAGGTAATCAAACTATGTTAAATACAATATAAATTTAAATTTGAATGAGAAAAAAGTGAAAAAAAATGAATAGGAGAGAAGGCTAAGGAATGGGAAGAGAAAGACCATGGTTTTGGCCTTCCCTTATGCCCCATCTCTCCCTATTTCCTCCTTCACACCCATTTTCTACTTGTCTTTATTTTTTCCAAGGAGGAAGAAATAATTGTACTAGAGCTTGCTAAAGTGAATCACTGATCCCCATTCAAAGTTGGTTTTTCCATTTGGTTCCATTGTAAAACTATTGTGTTTAATAATGTACTCTTTATTGTGCACTGGTTCCATTTCCTGTCATTGTATATATTCTTGTATTTGATAATGGTCATTTCTCTAATTATTTCAATCACAACAAGTAAACAAATTATGGCATTTATTAAAATTATTAGCCTCTAAAACAAGCACATGGGTTACAGTGCGCTATGTTTTTTGTTTGAGTTTTTTGGTATTGGAAATCAATTTCTGCTATCACTTGAATTCCCATAAATATTGAATTTTCTAGGTTAGTTCTCTCACACATCCATCATTGGCATCCATTTTTGGATTCCATTCATGGGAATTCCCCATAGTATCAAATCCAAATAGCTAAGAGTGTCATACCATCCATTCTTATGTGAGATAGATCGATGGCTACAATTGTGGAGTCGGTGCCATAGTTTCATTTCTTAGAGTATTTGGTATATTTTCTTTCACTCATATTTAGCTAGAAATATGCTATTGAGACCATTAGGATCCTAGAGAAGGCATGAGGTTTATTTGTTTATTCCCCAACATTGAACCATCTAGTTATTCACCCGAATTCATCTCTACCCTAAGAGGTATGCTTCTCCTTTTGCATCGAATCTCAACATGACATATGACGATATATTCTAGGAAACACATTGAATTTCCTACTTTGAAATTACTTACCTCATAGTTGGGTGACCCTTCCATATCGATTTCTTTGAGAAATATACTTACATTGGGTTTCCTCAGACTTTGCTCCTAGTAGTAGTGGAGAACTCTCACCAGGTTCCATCTTGTCATCCCATTCTCACGATTCATTCTAGTATTTTAAATTATTAAAAATTCCCTACACAAAAGTGTTTTATGTCTTTGCGAGTACCACCAAGGTTTGACTCTTTCCTATATTCCTTCAGGGTAAATATTGGTTCATATTTGTATGATACAGGTTCACCATACTTCCCCAAGAGTGATGCCCAACATTTCCAACATCAACCAATTCCATGTTGGTGTGGGTGCACCTTTGTAGGTCTATGAGAATGGAGTGTATCCTTGTTACTATGGTTCTCTACTAGTGAATCAAAACTACTCTCTCTTTTGTGTTGTAGTAGTGACTAATTCATTTATTATAGAGTGGGGTTTTGTTTGTAAATTCCATGACCATAAAGAAAACTTTTCTGAAGGAAAAATACATGATGGAGTTGGTTTCCTCATCAAGAGAAGTAATATCATTGGTAATTTAAGGTATCATTCCACTATGTTGGCACAGGGGTAGACCCAGGGTTGAACGCTCAAGAGCACACCAGCAAAAACCTAACTACCGACCCTTTCATCAACACCTGTGAAGCATATGAAGTCTCACCCTAGGTAGAGGCGGGGGTGGTTGCATGACTCAGATGTATGCAACCTTAGCTGGGACACCGATCTATGATTACAACACCTTAACACAACACTTAGCAGTTATAGTTCATTAATATCCAACCTTACTTTACAATGGAGATAAACCATAATAACAAAGCAACGAAGTATTCATACAGATCTGATATATTCAAGAACTAAGCACATCAACATAGATAAGATCTATCATTCATTCACATTATTCAACACTAAGCTATCATATCAAACTCTTATAAGCATATATCAATGCACTAAGAATTTAATCACATAAACAAGAGAACAACCACAACATAGGATATCCGTGGTTCAACCCTAGCCTGGGGCTATGTCCACCAACTCTTCTTCTCTTTTATTTCCTTCTGTCAATATTCTACATGCACAGAGCCATAAGATCTCACTCCACAGAGGACAGGAGATCTACGCACACTTATCTAGATCCTCCTTCCCCAATTTACAAAACAAATCCTTTCCACTGTCTCTGACAATCACTTTCACTTACCTCTACAAGTCTCACACAGTATGCACGAAGCATATACAATCCCCATTTTCACTTAGCCCTTAGGACTTAGCAAGGTACCAAAAGACCTTCTCTTTTCTTACCTCGCCTAGACTTCTACTTATACATTACAAAAAGGGCCTAAACATGGGTAAACCCATGGGCCGACATTCCCATACCCATTACATAATCCCAAAACCCAAAAATCCCTAAAAAGGGGCTGATATCCCACGATCTCCACTTTGACTTGCGCTCTGCCTTCAACATCCTCTTGAAGTCCCAAAAGTATGTCAAAAATGACCAAGGATCCTCAAAACTTGGTCAAGGGCCAACATGCCCCCAACACTCACCTGTGACTCATCCTGAGTCACTCTGATCTGGGTAGCTGTGCTTCAAAATCCTCGAGCTTGGCTTGAGCTTCTTCAACCTGTTGCTACACCACGACCTCCTGCTTGATGAACTTTTGGATAACTATTTCATTGACAAGTCCATTGAAGCATTGTTCAGTTGTAGTGACTACTTGCTCCAGTTCTACTCCTAGGCCTTCAATCTTTGTGAATAGTTGGCAAGCCTCATATTGAATTGTTTGGATTCTCTGAGTCACTTCCATTACTCTACTCTAAATGGTGTGGACCTATTTTTGAGCAGTGTGTTGTTCCTGGGATCACTTCATCCTTTCAACTACGGACAGGGGTGTCAACTGTGCCTATACTGTTTATGCTTGCTTGTTTGCCTTCTCGAGCTATGACTCCAGTGACTTCAATTCAGGATCCTCAGTGAGTCACTCATAAGTCTGGGAATTACGGTCACTCGACTATTTACATTCCATGGTGAGAGCCTTGATTATCTCAAATGTGCTTTGAGCATTTGCTTCTCTTTGATCTCGTACATTTTGTGGAGTGCTGGGTACTGTTCGGAGCTCTAGATATTCAATCCTTTGTTGAAGCTACTGGATATATTCTACAAGCTGTGCTACTTGATGCTCTACTGGTTCTTCCGCTTTTTTCTCTAAGCCCGTCACAGAGCGAAGTGCTCTGCTGAGTGCTTCTTTGACTTTGAGCTGTTCTGCGAGCAAATTCTCTTTCACTTGCTGGATTTGTGCTTTCTCCTCTTCAAAATTTGTTTGGAGAGAAACCTTCTCCTCCTGCGCAATGCGATGTTGCTCTATGAATACTCTTTACACTTTCTTTAGGGCCTCTTTGGCCTGTTCTGTTTCTTCCTGTGCATGACAAAGGCAACCTTTGGTCACATCAGCTAGTTTGCGGCATTGGGTAGGCTAATCTCCCAACTCTGGTGCTTCTTCTTGTGGGGGCATAGTGGATATTGTGCGGCTAGATTGAAGGGCCTGCTATACCCCTCTGAGTTCAACCTCGATTATGTCATACATCTCCTCTTGCTTAGATTCATGTTTCTTAGGATGGCCTGTGAGGCATCTACTACAGCGATGATGATGAATTTGAAGTCATCGCCCATAAGCACGATTCACATCATGGTTTTTCTCGCTATTGAATTTTTCCATGAGGTAGGTTTCATGGGGGAAACCTGTCTTTTGTTCAAGGGATCAGCCTCATCGACAGGATCCCTAGATGGTGTTACTTCACCTTGATTTTTCTAATCTTCTTTCCCATTGGTCTCTTCTCTATATACTTTGTCATCACCTCCTCGTCTAGGTGATACTGAAGCAGTTTCCTCTGATGTGTTGCTCAAGTTTTGTACTTCTTCAGTCTTCTTCCTTCTACTGGTTCCAGCTGTGTCGTGTTCTTTGCAAGTAGCCTCTAAGTTTCCAATTAGTTTGGGATCAGACATTTCTGCAGGGTCAGTAGGGATAAGGAGGTATGTTGACCAGTACTTGTTTATCTCCTCAATGTCCTCCTACGCGAACTTATAGTATGACTGAAGATCTTCTTTATGCTTGTATTCTTGCACAGTGATATAAATGAAGTGTTGATCTATGCAAAACTTCATGAGATATTTGAACCGGTGTAGGGTGTTCGACGTCATGTGAGGGACAACTTCGATGGCCCTTTTCAATTGCACATAGTATGTATGGAATATTTCATTCGATTGCCACTGTTTTCCCATATCACTTGAGTACCAGAGCGTGGTGAAATTCGCAGTGAGTGATTTGAATGGCTCAATGTCTAGGAAGGTCACACCTTCCATCATATCCCAAGCAGTAAATGCTATGAGGATCAGAAGCCAACTAAAGTGGAACTCATAGCTCTAATCATGAGCTTCACGACTGGGTAATTCATCCAGTTCATATGGAGTCCTTCTACATATTTCTCGGCGAGGTCAACAACGAATCCTATGACCTGTGTAGGTCTGTTCTTTCTCACGATATTTCCTGCGATCAGCTGGTAAGCCAGGTGCACTACACCATTCTATATGGAAGCTACATTGTAGCCTTGTGCCCCCTTTTCTACATCACCATATGTGTCTTTGATTCTCTGTGCCAGTGCACGATCTGTATCCTTCCCTAGGTAGAAATCCTATGGGTCAGGTCCTTGCATGCTCAATTCGATGATCCTATGGATCAATGTCGGATCGAATGTGATGCATCTATCTAGCCATAGATATCCTCCATGGTAACATGATAGCAGGAGCTTAACACATGCGTTAAAGTCCTAGTGCCTTCCAAAGTGTGAAATATTCATCACATTCAAGAGGGTGGACTGCGCAAGGTTCATATTCCACAATTGGGGGATTATTTTCAAGTTCTTCCCCTTTTTCCTAGTCAAATACTTGTAAGGATATAACATGTTGAGTTCTTGCGGTCCCCTAGGTTGAAGTCGTTGAATTTCAACATCATGATATTATCCTGCTGCATTCTTACTACACGTATCCCCATCGAGAGGTATGCAGTAACCAATGTGTAATCAAAGTCTCTTAGGACACTGTCATGACTCACTGCGCCAGCCAAAGGTGGGATATAGTCGGGCAGGATGGTCGGGATTAACTTCGTGTTTGCCAAGTCATCTTGATGCTTGGTTCTTTTCTCTGTTGCAGGTTAGGATGGTCTGAATCCACGATCAATCGACAGAGAGGCTTGCACTCCTCTCGTCGATGAGGCTTGAACTCTGACGGACATCACCTTCTTAGCCATAAGGTCGATTATAAATTCTTTGATGATTTTCTCTGCGACGTTGACCTCGTCTGAAATGCATGCTTATATTGAATATCTGAGGTGGATGAATGAGTGCTCAAAGCAATAAAACATATGCCAATCTCAATAAACACAACGCGGTAGTAATGGGATGGCTTAGATACAATTCGAAAAAGTTTTCTCGGTGCAACAGTCGATGGAATAAGTAGACACAATGTAATAGATCTCTCCAATGAATGAGAGGCCTTCATCAATATGGTTATGTTCGTTGTGGCATGGTCCCAATGGTTTGATGGCGAGATTTCGGGCCGTAACTACTATTCTAACTGTTCGGGGCATCAGGCTAACGATTATAATTCTTTCAATGACTATATCTCTTTGCCATGGTGAAGTGCCATGTTGCACTATTTTGATATGTCAACGAAGTTACAGTTTTGCAAACCTTCCTTCTGTGAAGTTCCTTCTGGAACCTTCTGCAACTTTTCTATATTTTCTCTCTTCTTACTGAGCTTTCTATCCTTCTTCCCTGTAATATTTATCTTGGTATTCCTCTTTCCATTCTGATTCTTTTATCCTTTTAGCATAGTAACTTCGCGTTGTTGATGATATTTCGTAGGTTTCATGGCCAATACTTCTTCTCTGTATGGAGTAGGTGATCTACTCTTCTGTGAGTCTTCTTGTGTTATTTCCACTTCAATATCCAAGTCTCTAGTTCTGAACAACTTTGATATGTTCTCCTGTTCTTCAATCAAGTGTGCTATCCTCCTAGTCATGAAATTTTTTAATTCTTGCTTCTTTTGTTCTAAGGATTCCTCTTCTTTTCTTCTAGCATGATCTTTCTCAATCCAAGATTTTCCTAGTAATATATCAAATGGGGCATTGTTCTCATTAAACTTAACAACCTCAAAATCTTCTTCTGCCAAAGTTCCATGAGAATTCATAGATATCCGGGTGAGTCTTCCACATAGGATTGTCATCTTTCCTCTAAATAATCCTATTCCTCCTAATGAAGGAATCATAGTAGGATTTCCTAAAATTTCTCAAGTTCTTTCTGTCATGATATTCACCTGTGTTTCTTCATCCATAACACAGTCAATGTCAAAGTCTCCTATTCTTGTTTCTATGTATTCATTTTCTTTGAATCTCTATGATAAGTTGATATTTTTGTGATCATTCAGGATTTCTTTCATTTGTAGCAATACATTCTCTGATTCTTTCTGGGGTTTTTCTATGGTCTCAGTTTCTTGATTTTTCTCAGGGTGTTCTTGTCTCATATTCATTCTTTCAACCTTACAAATCATTCTAGGGAAATCCAAAACTTCATGGTCCATAGCTTTACAACAAAGGCAAGTAGGACCTCTACCAGGGCATTCCTTAGCAATATGTCTCGGTCTTTTGTAGCTATAACAAAGAGTTAATCCTCTCTTTCTCTTCAATGATCCCCAGCCTTTCATGTACTGTGCACTAAGGTCCTACATCCATTTGTTAGTCCAAACATTCTTTCTATGCATAGGAATAACATATGTTTCATCATTTCTATCAGATATACTAATATCAAATATTCTTTCATCTAGTTGTGCCCTAGTTTTTAAGCTAGGACAAACTTTATCAAACATACCTAGATCCATACTTTTGAAACAAAAATTTCCACTTATATTACCTTTAACAAAG